>WBNM01010886.1:1594-56594 GCA_013399055.1 Ramphastos sulfuratus | reverse complement strand
CAGCATAGAGCGACACTGGGACTTCGCGCATGCGGTATACAGCGGGATTTCGGGAGGTCTTGCTCTGTGTTGCAGCATCCCCTGAGGGCCTGGGACCTGCAACCGTGTCCCCCGCCGCTGTGCCAAGTGCGTCTGGGGGCGTGTAGAGGGCTTTGGAGGGTGCCAGAGAGGGTCTGGGTGCTTGTCTAGCAAGTCTGAGCGCATCTGGAGTGGTTCTGAGCCCCCCGGAAAGGGTCTGTGAGCCTGTAAAGGGAGGCTAGGTAGATGTAAAGTGAGCCTGGGGGTATCAGAGTGGGATCTGGGGGCACCTGAGGGTTCTGGGGTCACACGGAGGTGTCTGGGGGTCTCCGGGGGAAGCCCTTGGGCGCTCCAAAGGAGAGGCATCAGAAGGGGCGTTGTGGGCATCTAAATTGTTCCAGGCTCCTCTGGAGTTTCCCTTGGGGGCTCCTGTGAGGTGCCTGTGGGGTTTGCTGTTGCTTTTTGTTTGAGGGGGTCTGGTTCGCTCGCTCTTTGTTGTTTGTTGCTTCCTGAGGGGTTTCTGATCCAGCATACTGAGAGCACTGGGAGAGACTGGGATGACACGGGGATAAGCAGGAGCACTAGGAAGGGAATTTGGGGATTGCTTGGAGCACTAGGAGGGACTGAGAGGACACTAGGGACATCCTGGGAGCACTACAAGGGGCAGGTACTGTTACTGGGAGAAATTGGATGAGATTTTGGAGTTCCTGGGAGCACTGGTGGGTCTGGGAAAGCACTAGGTATTATGGGGAGCACTGGCAGAGACTGGGCAGTAATTGGTGTTACTGGTAGCACTGGGAAGAGAGTTTAGGATACTGTGAGGTCGCTGGGACCACACTGGGAGCACTGGGAATGAGACTTGGGAATTACTGGAAGCACTAGCATAACTGGGAGGGCACTGAGAGCACTAGGAAGGGAATTTAGAGTTACTGAGAGCACTGGGAGGGACTGAGAGCAGTATTTTAGGGAGGCTGCCCCCATCCCTCACTCACCTGCTCCTCTGTGGCATCACCACACCCTGCCCGCTCCCCAGCATGGTATCATGGAAGAAGGATTCCACAATTATTTTCATTAGAGGCTTTCTGCTTATCCAACTACGCTATTAGCACCTACATTTGACAGAAATTTCAGCTACTAGGTAAAAGCTCTGACTAAACAATTTCCTTTCCAACCTTTCCCTCCTGACCGACACAAAGAAAGCCTACCTAGACCCCACACAAGCCAAGCAAAAGCAGATCACCCTGCGAGGCTGCAGGACAAGGCTGCAGCTGCAGGTTCACCACAACAGCTGAGACCCTTGTGCCCATCCTGCTGCTGCTGCACATCTTGCTGGCTCAGTGAAGTGGAAAGCAAAGTGTAAACTTGCAAAGAGTAAAACGTCAAACACAGAACAAATCTCAGTTACTCACATTGTAAAGGTGTGAGAATGCTTATATGTGTTCAATAAATACTAAAAAATCAATTAATTTTCCATTGGTATTTATTTAACTTGCAGGGCTCTGAACATTCCAACAATCCACCTCCAAAACACACAGCTAACATCTGACTGTGGGATGGTGGTGTATGGGCCATACACATACAGGAGGGACAGCTGGCCAGCAGCACTGCCCTACAGAGATGCTCCTGAGATGCCAGGGAAATGTGACAGTGAAAGCCAGGCAGAAATAAAGCACTTCAGAGCACCCTGCCAGGAGGTGGGGAAAAAAGCCCCTGACACTTTCCTCTTACACATTGAACAGATGCCAAGCTGCTTCAATAGCAGTGCGAGTTGTTCCAGCAGAGAAAAAGCTCTCATTTTTACCTAGGTATTGAAGGATTGTATGAATTTGTATGTGTAAAAGACTTTGAAATTACCCCCCTGTATCTCCTCTATGATATGTAAGGGCTTCTAGAATATGAAAGCAGATCCTAAGTAGAGCCACCTAGGGTTTTGAACTTTAAATTGTGTATATATGAATTAGACAAAGGAAAATCCACTGGGTTTGTGTGTTGTGTTTTTGTTTCAAATTTAAATGGATAAAACTGAACCAAGCCAATCTGAGCTGCTATCCAGGCACATGGTCAAGAGATGCCCCCATGACTGCTCAGGGTTACCACCCCTCTTAAGGGGGTATGTGGGCATCTAAACTGGGTCTGAGGGCATCAAAGGGGTGCTTGGGGGCATCCAAAGAGGTCTGGGGGCATCTAAAATGGGCCTGGGGACATCAAAAGAGGGGTTGGAGGCATCTAAATGGCTCTGGGGGCATAGAGAAGCATCTGTAAGCCTCTGATTTTCTCCCGGGGGCTCCTGGAGGGTCCCAAAGGATTGGGGGAGTGTCTCGGTATAGTTTTTTTAGTCTCTGCGGGGTCCCCCCCGTATCTGGGGGTCCTCGGTGGAACTGTGGAGTCTCACGTTTTGGGGTCTTGCAGGATTTGGGGGGGATCTGACTCTGGTTTTCGATAGCCCCGGCCCCGGCCCGACCACCCCAGATCGCTAAAGGGGTTTGAGGGAGCTCTAAAGGGTTCTGGGAGCCTTTCGAAGTTCCCTTGGGGCTCGCGGTGGGGGCGGGTCTCCGGAGGGTCCCAATGTAGAAAAGACGACTGGAGACGAAGTGATCGCGGAAATACCCGAAGAGCTCCGATTCCGTGTGGTCGTAGCTCCGCCTCTAACGTAATGAGGCGCACACGTCGCTAGGGAACTGCAGTGCCGACAGTTACACACAGGGTGGCAGCACTGAGCAGCAACAGGGAGGCAGGCGGCGTTAGACAGCTGCAGTGCCAATAATCAAACACAGGGCGGCAACACTGAGGGACATTTGCCCCAGTGCGTGCGGAGGAGCTCAGCTCGGCTCTCTTCATTTGTTTCTATTTAGAGAACACCACACACCCACGGGAAAATCCACTATTTTTCATTTATGTATATACAATTTATATTTATATTTCAAAACGCCATGTGGGTCTACTCGGGACTTCTCTTACTATTCTAAGAAGTCTTTATATATAGTAGAGGAGATACAGGGGAATCATTTAAAAATCTTTTTTACACGTAAATTGATACCACTGTTCAGTATCTAGATAAAAATGACAGGTTTTTCTCTACTGGAATATCTTATACAAACACAAGTTTTAATGTTTTTTAATCCCTTCCAAGAATTTCAGGCATTTCAAGCATCCAGGACTGCAAGGACCCTTTCTAAGGAGATGTGCCCAAATTTCTCATGGGTCAAAGAGCCACAGAATCATAGAACAGTTTGGGCTGTAAAGGACCTTGAAGATCATCCAGTTCCAACCCCTGCCCATCATGGGCAGGGATGCCTCCCACCAGAGCAGGTTGTTCAAGGCATCATCCAACCTGGCCTTGAACACTTCCAGGGAGAGGCCATCCCTGACCTCCCCGGGCAACCTGTTTCAGTGTCATCCCACCCTCACTGCAAATATTATCACCAATATACTACTATCAAGATGCTTTTCACTGCAGAAGACATCAGTGAGTCAGCATCTCCAGGATGCAGCAATGAGTGAAGCTTTTGGCCTGCAAACCTTCCTTGGGTAAGGACTCCACATATGGCAGCCTCAGGGTTCCCTCGCCTCTCCAAGATACAAACATCCTGTTTGCTGGGAAGGGGACCTGAAGGCTTCCTACCAAAGTCAGTACGGGACAGTAACTGACCTGGAAGACGGATGCTGCCCCCATCCCGAGTCATGCAGGCTCGGTGTTTGTTGTATTTTTATTTTTCTTCCCCCAGAGGTACAGAGACGCTGGCGGGCACCCTCTGTACAGGACTGCCATTCTCTCCAGCCTTCTGGCAGGGGCTGCACCAGGGCTCCTGGGCGGCAGGTGCCCTGGGCAAACCGAGCTCGGCATGCAAAGCAGCGGCCAGAGGCTGCTCTCCTCTGCCTATAGGGGAGCTGGAGCCCCTGCTGGCATCGCGAAGCACTCGGGACGCCAGGGCACTGGTCGGGCCCTGATCTACAGATCAGCCTTGGTCCGAAAGGCCCACGGAGGCTCCTTCTCTCCGATCCAGGAGCATCCTGACCCGCACTCCGCTAACTGGGAGGGCAGCTGAGCGCAGTGTCGGACTCGGACGCGGATCCCGCGGGCGGGCCGACACCCATGGAATCAAGAACCTGGCCTGGCCTGGCCCTAGAGCTATAGGAAGTCAGCAGCCAGGCAGCGCAGCTTCACGGCCGAAGGCCAAAAGTTCCAAAACCAGGGAAGGCACACGGTCGGCCCCATGCGTCTGAAAGGCCGGGCCCGGATACCGCTCTGATTACGGGGGTCTCCCTCCTTGAACCTCCCGCCGGGCACTGGCGACACGCGACCCTTCTTACAGGGTGGCTGCTCTTGGCTCGGCACTCCCAAAAAACTCCACGGAGCCTCAGGTCCGGCCTGCGCCCGACCTACGAACCGGCCCTTCTGGCTGCGGCACAGCAACACCTCTTCAGCAGCCTGGAGAGCGAGCTCGACCCCAACGACAAGGAGGTCACCCCGGCCAAAAGCGGCGCCACAGGCGGCACAGCGCTCTCCAGCACAACGCTTCCTCAGCTCGCACCGTCTGCAGGGTCAGGGAAGGCTCCTTCCTGTTAGCTGCCGACAGCAGCCTCCCCAGCCCTGCTTACAGGAAGCTGCTCCTGGGGACAGAGGGGTTTAGAAGGCTCCACGACTCATCGCACAAGGCCCGACTGCAGGCTGTCACGCTGCCAGCCCGCCAGCAGCACAGCAGCCACGCAGGCAGGCCTCGGCCCTGAAGTACCCGCAGGCCGCTTTGCCCACGCTACGACTAAGCGGCTGCTCTCCATCTCTCCTGCGCAAGAAGCGACGTTCGGCCGTGGATTGGTAGCGCCTGCCGCGGTGACGCAAGGGCGGTGCGGGGGCTGCGGCTGCGCGGGGGCTGCGGCTGCCCCTCAGCCATGGCTGACGAGGAGCTGGAGGCGCTGCGGCAGCAGCGGCTGGCGGAGCTGCAGGCCAAGCACGCGGTAATGCGCGGGGCTCCCACCCCGCCGTTGCCCTGCCGGGGCTCATGCTTCCTACCGCCGGGCCGGGGGGAGGCGGTCACTCGCCGAGTGTCACAGGGCCTGTGCCTCCGCCTGAGCCTCTAAGGAACCCGGGAGCGGGGCAGAGGAGGGGGCGCGCCTCGAGCAGGCCTCTCTGTAAATGAAGGCTGGGGTCCGGGAGAAGCGGGAAGCGGCACGGCCGTGCCCGCTGTTCTCTCTGGAAACGTCGCTGACTGCAGCCTGAGTGACAGGCAGGGTTGGTGGGCGAGGACCCGGCGGGCGCCCGGCCGCGGCTCCGCGGCTACGTCCTGCTGCATGAACAGTTGCGGTCTTCATGGCGCATTGGGCCTGCCGTCCGCCCTGCTTGCCCAGGCTGCTTCTTTGGAAGGTTCAGTGCATAAACCTCCCACCGTTTTCCGTGCCACTCGCGAGTTTATGGATTACTGTCGTTAGCCTTTTCGGTTACCTCATTTTTCAGAGCTGAAGAGTATCAGCCTGTCCTGTATTTCTGTATGGGGATCTTCCATACCTGTCTTCAGCCTTGTTTCCTCTCTGTATGGTTTTCCATTCTGCTTTTACACTTTGAAGCATTAGTTACGAATTTGGAGGTGCAGGTTCAGTATGAAGTTTGAGGGGGGTTCCTTTTTTTTTGTTTGTAATTAGTTTCTGAATAGTCTCAGCTGCTTGCGTTAGTCCCAGAGTACTATGCTGAGATTGCATTTTCTTCTATATTGATAAATGCAGAGTGTTACATTGAATCTAATTTGTCCTTAGATTATTTTAATAAGTTTTAAATGCTCGTATCTATTTTTCTGGGCTTTGGGAAAGTATCTTAGATCTGAAAGGAAGACCTTTTAATGTCCAAGCCTACAACATTTTGTGGATAGATCAATAGCACTATGTGTCACACTGGTCTGGATTACTGCTTTGTGAGGAAAGCATAGTATAGCGTATGTATTTGCTAGGGCAGCAGATTGTTATTTTCAGGCTGTCATCCATGGTCAGGCAAGTTGAGCAGGCAGGTTTAGCCAACACTGACTCTGCTGGAATATTTAAACTTACTGTCCTGTGTGGAATGTTTTTGGATAATGACATTTACTCTGATCTCATTCTCTAGGATCCTTCTGGTGATCCATCACAACAGGAAGCAAAACAGAGGTATAAATTAGAACTATTTCCTTCTGGTGTTACATGTAATAAGTTTGAACCTTTATTTAATTTCTTCACCTGAAATGTTGTTGTTGTAAAACCACCAACAAAGAAGTAGAAATGCTGAAGATTAAACCCAGATAGCTGCAGTCTGATTGATTCAAATGTCTCCCAGGCCATGACTGTCTCAGATGATCTAGAGCAGGGATGTTTGAACCCTGATTGAGGTGGGAGGGCATGGAGGAAAACAGTTCATTTTTACTTTGGGACTCAGCTGAGTGCAGTAGTCTCATGACTCTCAGGGACATAATGTTTTGGGAAAATATCATCACACTCACAGTCATCTGCTTCTAGAACTCAGAACCTTTAGCTTTTTGGAGTTGCTTATAAGAAAAATCCTGAAGGGTGGCAGAACTCGACCCAAAATGGAGTTTTATCCGAGTGCTGAACTTGGGTTTAGTTTTGTTACTGTAATGGGAACATGCTTTGCTAGTTGCTTTGATGTTTCTTGGACACTTATTGCAGTTAAAAATATGACACCAAATGATTCACATCATAGATTAGTGCAGAAACTGTTTGGCATTTGTACCAACAAGAAATTGTGTTTAAAGAGATAGATTTTACACACAAAGTTTGTATTAAGTGAAATGCATAAACTAACATTTCAGTTTTGCAAATACTTAAGTCAAATACTGCAAATATATGACAGCTTGCTGAAAAATTCTAAATAATGAGGTTAGGTCCTGTCCTGCAATTGCATGGAGTATTCCTTACCCACTGCCTTTAAAATTCCACGTGGAACTGAATGCAGAATCTTTACAGCACATAGCATGGCTTTTGTCTTTAAGATGTAATAATAAACAGTAAGAAGACATAAGTAGTAAACTCCATTTCTTATAAGATGTTGTGAGCTGTATAACTTTGCTAAGGTACACAGAGCTACTTTGGACAGAAAATGCTACAAAAGAGGTCATGTAACTGTAAGGTTTGAAGGGACCTCAAGAAGTCACTTACATGAATTAAAAATACTCTGTAGCTTGCTAGTTTGTACATATTATTTTTAGGTATTTGAAATCAGACTTTTACTGTGTGGTTAAATTTTCATTACAGGGAAGCAGAGATAAGAAATACTATTTTAGCTCAAGTTCTTGATCAAGCAGCTCGTGCAAGATGTAAGTACTCCTGTAACTTTATAATAAGAATTTCTTACCTAGTTCACTCCAATGTTTGTATGGAGGCCAGACTACAGAAATACTGTTGTTGATGGAAAGAAAAATGATTACAGCTTTTCAGCCAGAGACATCGATGATTGCAGGGGAAGGGTTAACTAACATCTGAATGATGTTAATCCCAAATTTTTTTTTTAACTAATGGTAGAAACTGTACTGAGAGTTAAAAATAGTTATACTTAAATACTTGCTGTAGTTAGCTTCTTTTATGTAAATGAAAATGCCTTTAAAAATTTATTTCAGTACCCTGGCATGAAGATGACAGTTTCACAGGGCTATTTTGTCACTTTTGTAGTTACTAGTGAAGGTACTTGAGTATGCTTTAAAAAACCCAGAACCTGTTTTTGTTGCAGTAAGCAATTTAGCACTTGTGAAACCAGACAAAGCCAAGGCAGTGGAGAATTACCTTATACAGATGGCAAGATTTGGACAGCTAGCTGGAAAGGTGAGCAGTGTTTTTCAAATTCTTTCTTGCATATTAATTAAAATTCAATTTACCCTTTAAAAAGGTGTGCGATGAGATTTTTGTTTAGTATCTGCAAGTAACTGAAAGGCAGCTAAAAGCTTCTAAAGAACATTATGTAGCTCCAGTCAACACTTTTTAGAAGAGGGAAAATGTGATTCAGTTGGTTGATGCTAAGCATCTCTCAGACTTTACATGGCTTACATGGCTTTTGTTTTATTTTTCTAGGTATCTGAACAAGGTTTGATAGAAATACTTGAAAAAGTGAGTCAGCAAACAGAAAAGAAAACAACAGTAAAGGTATTTTTTATTTCCTAAATGTGATTTTAATTTGCTGTAAAATAGAACAGATAATTTGCACATATTAGATCATTTCAGGGTAGAACAGTGATAAATGCTGGGTTTAAATCAGCAGTCCTTGTCAATAGTAAAATTGGCAGACGTTGGCACTGGGATTTGGGTTTTCTGTTGTCAGACAGACTGTCCTGTCTGTCCCTTCCAGTAGGACAGGCAGGGTTCTGGCAGCATGAATACTCTGCTCCATGGGATGTATTCCAGCGTCCTGTGCCTGGAGTTGGAAAGGCTTGCTCAGTGTCAGATTTACTGTAACCCTTCTATTCTCAACTCATGTTTCATTGTAGTTCAACAGAAGGAAAGTATTGGATTCTGATGAAGATGATGATTACTGATACTGTAAAACTGTCCGCCAAACAACAGGCCTGGAAAAAGGCCATGTGCTGTTATCAGTCAGAATACAAGACCTGAAAACATTTACGCTTCTTTACTTTTGTTTTGTTGGGGGGGATTTTGTGTTTTGGTTTCTGGTTGTGTTTCGTTTGGTGTTTTTTTTTTTTTTTTAAATATAAAAAGGCCAACACAGGAATGTGTCTTGTAAAATAAATATAGGACAGGGATTTTATAGCCTTTTTTTTTTTTTTGTACTGTAAGAGGCCTGAGCAGCGTGGGGTTCTCCACTGCTTCAATAGCACAAACATTTTGTTGCCTCTTACTCTAAGCTATACTCCAAGCAGCTGCACATAGTTGCAGCTGTTGGAGATACTGTAACATGAAGCAAGGCTAAAGGTAAGGTTGGGAAACAGCTGCCCTCTCTAGGATTTAAGGACTTACCTCCAGGCTCCAATCACAGGTGTTAGAAACAAGATTTCCTGAGCCAGCAGCTGAATGGCTCTCAAGTCCTTACTAGAAATTTATAAAGTGAATGTTTGGATCAGAGGACTGCATGTCGGGGTCTGTATAAAGACATTGTAACCAACATACAATCGAAGTGTTCCCCTGGGGAATAACAAAGCCATCTCAGAAAGAAGCCCGTTAACTGTAACACAGCACTGGTCAGACACTTGCTATCATATATTAAGGCTACCTCCATATTTTTCAAATGGCTGGAGTATTTCTTACCTTGGGAAAAAAAAACAAAACAAAAAAAACCTTTTTCCTAAACTTTCTGCAGCTCCTGCATGTAAAGTAAAACTGAACTTGTGCTACACATTTATTCAAAACGTGGTTATGGAAATAGGGATAAATGCTGTAATGTGCTCTACCACCACAAAGCCTATAATTAAACAGGAACATGTGTGATCCCAACTAGTGTTTTTTGGAACAGAATAAAATGGTTTAAAATTAGCACTAGTGGGCGTTTTTCATTTTGTGTGAATGTGGGTAAGCTATTTCAACAGTTGGTGGTTTGGGGTTTGTTTGGACTAGACTGGGCATTTTGCTGTCTGTTTGTATCTAGGATCCAGTAATAATATTAAGGGTGTCTTCTGAAAATCTTTAAGCTAATGACCCTTTAACAGTGTGAAGAGTTTCAGGCCAAGATGTGGTGATAGATAATTTAAGGGTGGTGGGTTTTTTTTGTTTAGCAGCACAGATACATCCAAAGCATCCACAATTCACACTCCCATGCCTACGTTTAGCAAATTCTACTTACAACAACATAAGCTTTTGCTGCTGTTCTGAAACAGTCATTCCAGAGTCTGGGTTGTCAAAAATGTGAAGTAATGCCCTGGATTTTTTTTTAAACTCAATTTACACCAAGACACAAGGTGAAGTCCTCAGCTACCTACAGAACTGAAAGATCTGTGTAAAAGACTCAACGCTTTGAGGAAAACACAAAACTGCACTTGGAAGAGTTATTTTACTAGTTTTTTTTTCTTTCCATCATTTGGCACAAATCAAAGGCACATTAGAAAAAAACACATGAACTCATAAATTACTAGAAAAATAAGCACACGACCCTCATCTCCAAATGTCCACACGTGCACTTACTGCACATTTTTACCTCAGATTAAAAAGCTGAATGAAATCACCAGGACATCTCCCAGCTTTGTAGACCACCAGGCTTGTACTAACAGCACATCTCAAAGAAACAGAATTATTCAAACAGTATGAACTAAAACATGAATGGATGTAATGAGCTAAGAGTAAAGAAACACTGCACTTAGAAATCCAGCCTGTGCTATTTACATGTTCTACCATAATGAAAACAGAAGGTAGCAAGTTCAAATCCAACAGCCACCTCACAGTCACTTGGGAGCTTTCAGATCTTCAGTGGTCACCTCTAGGAGCAGGGTAATACTTGGCCTATTCCAATAAATGCTTACTGCAGTGGGAACCACCTTTCCTCACTGACATTTCACCTTTCTAAAGGGCAGCCCAGAGCAGGCCCCTAAGCAGTTTTGTCTGCAGATGTTGCCCAGGGTGAGAATCATGAATATTTGTGCATTTTTGTATGACTTGCTTTAGAGGAAGGAAGAAGAAAATAAAATGTCAACTCAAACCAGTTTTGCATGTCCTTATACATGTTTGTTTCTGCATATTTTTTTAATTAGCCTGTGAAAACAGAGTCCAAAGTTTTGTTTTGTCAAGGGCTCTAATTTTCCCTTGCTATTTTGGCTTCTGTGTAAAAATGTGATCTTGTAGACCCAGTACAGGGGAGCACTGCAAACAAATTAGCAATGATTACATCACACTAGTAGCACAGATAAATTTCTTATGTGGCATCACAGTTGTTAAGAACTATGGCTCCTAACAGCTGTTACTGAAGTACACAACTATATACCATGATGGTTTGTAGCATTACAATAAAAATAGAGACGTTTCAACTACCTCTGGTAATAAATTCCTTGCTGTGCTATATATATAAATATATATTTGTATATATCCAGTGTAGTGATAAAAACTGAAAATGCAAATTCTTCAAAGACTCCTAAAAACAAAGTGTGTGGCTGAAAAATACAAGGTTTCATTTGGTTTACTGGTACGTATTATTCTTTAATAAGTGGTAATCAGAACAGGAAAGTAATTTTGCTGTCTCTGTATCTGGAGGTCCATGTTTGTTGAGCTCAGGATGATCTGGCTGTGCAGTTACCTCCAATGTAAACAGAAGATTCAGTCTTCCAAAGTGCTAGGAACATTCTCTTCCTGCTGAGGAGCTGTCCTCGTGTTCTGTTCTGAGGGCAGGCATCATTCTTTGTGAAGGGTTATTGAAATGAACACTACCTAGTTTCCTCAGATGCGACATCAAATTGGTGTTTTCTTGTCAATGTTTCGAACACAGGTCATCACAGCAGTCTCTGGACTGTGAGATACTTAGACTATTGTCACTGACGTTCTCTCCTGAGAGTGGCACATTAACAGTGTGTCTTCGGTGCATCAATTTACTCCTGTGAGGAGCTTCCGTCACATCATCACGTTCCACATGCTCACCACTGCATCTTGTGCCCGTAATCTTAACTCTACTCTGGTCCAGTGTTTCAACAGATTTTAACCTGGTTTTATCAAAGCTTTTAATAGCTAACTGGAAGGAGAGAAAAATGGTATATCAAAAGCATTGTCTACTTTCTTCATCACAAAGAAGTGAAATTAAGATAGTGTTTCTTGAGTATAATCACCACATTCATTTCATGGTATTCACTACACTGAGAACAAAGCCAAAGATTTAAATAGCACCCACCCTTTGCAGAGCAGTGATTACACTCGGTCTACAAAGGAGAAGAGGCAACCTGCCCCAGCCTACACCTATGTGAGTACCAGAACTGAAGACAATTTATTTTCACTGCACTACTGCAATATCATCCCAACTCTTCTGAGCACCTCTTGTAAAGCAGAAGAACAAGCTACTTGAAATTAACAGCCATTTCTTTTCACTATCAAGAAATGGGTAAGTAGTAATTCAGACAGGCTCAGCCAGACACTGCTGAAAGCAAAGGCAAAAACTCCCTGCTTCCAGGTGCTCACTTACTGGGCCACTCTGCAAATGTGAACACAACCCAGAGGGAAGCAGAACCCAAGCATGCTAATGGCAGTTTTACAAAGATAGGAACATAAGAACTAAAAGCAGAGCTAACTACCACCCCCTTTTACTGGAATAAGGGCAACAATCTTGACAAGGCTGCAGGTGGAGATGGTGCATGTTCAAACCCAAACAATCCAGAGCTGCAGGCCCTGTCAATTCACCAAGACGTGGCAGCAGTGCCCAGTTCAAGCCATCAAGCCACATGCTGGGTTTCTCCACACCTCTCACACTGACACGACACTGCCTCCAGCAATCCGCAGTTACAAAACTAAATCCCGCGCTCAATTAAACAGAGGGATATTATGGTTAATACCAGGAAGAATTAATAAACTATTAAAGTTTTACAGCATTAATCTGTCACTTTCAAGGGTCTTCAAATGGTCAGTCTCACAAGGCTCTCCGAGACAGAGCACTGTTTCATCTTCTTGACAGATGCATTTCTATTAAGTCGATCTAATAATGGGCAGCTAGTGAACTAATCTGGTAGAAACACTTTCTTTTGAAGAGGTCAGTTTCTCTCTATATGCTGAAATAGCTCAGATGAAAGTCCAATGAGTCAAAATCAGTGTGAAGGAGGAAGAGGGAGCACACACTTTGGGTGGAGGGCAGCATCCAACAGTCAGACTGGCAGAGCATGCCATGGCGCCCCCAACCACAGCTGAACTCATTACCTGTATTTGTGTCAGAGCTGAAAATGCAAGGTGCTATTACTCTTGCAAACGATCTCCTCCTCCAAGGAGACTTATCATGCAAACCCTAATTTTAATCTGCTGATAAATTTCTCCCTTGACAATACCACCTCTGCCTGGCTAGGGCTCTCCTAAACTGGAGAGTTTTTCAACTTAGACATGACACAGAACAAGACCAAGAAGAAGCCTGCAATAAGAGGCTTAAGGAGTTGAAAAGCAAGAACCACATATTTAAAGAAGTGTTATAGAAACACCATGGCAGTTTGAACAATGCTAAAACATTAACAGTGTGGCCAACAGGTCAGAACTACTGAGATTCACCAATGACCACTAATAAGGAAAATGTCCTGTATACATGTCTATATTAATAGAAGACAAAACAAACAGATCTGATGCATTACACAACTAATTCAAGCAAGTATTTCCACTTACCTTATGCAATAACTGATAGTCAAAATTAGGAACACTTTTATCTCTTGTTATGGTTCTTCGTAAATGTTGAGCTCTTAAAAAAAAAAAAATTTAACTACAGAATTCTTGATCAAAGACAATCCATGGGTGGCATTGTCTGCACACAGAAAGGCTACTCTGAGAAACCATCTTGAAATGACAGCTTGCTGGTGTTTCCTGTATTTTATCACAGAGTATACATTAACAGCTAAAATGTCACAGGCAAAACACAACCATTGTGTGCAGCCTAACAATAATATTCTTAAAGCAGCCTGTCTCTGAAATTCTGCATGTATGGTACGCCAAGTATTAGTGCCAAAGCAAAGCTAAGGAGGTTTGTAAGCACTCCCTCGGGCCTGCTTTTGCCCACTGCTGTTCACCAGCAATGAGCAGGTCATGTCCAGAACGTCTGTCTGGTGATGGGAATGTGCATGCTACTGTCAAACTCGTCACACCTGGCATGTCACAACGCTTGACCCACTTTTGGGGCTTTATTAATTGCTGTATTTCTTGTTTGCTAATGGAAACAATAAACACACTTATGTGGAACCATCTATGCTTACTTGTTAAATCTGTGAATTGACTGGACCAGTTGAAGTTGTCTGCTTATGGGATCATCAGCTTTCTCACATGGCTTAGAATTCACTAGGGGTTTAAAAGAACAGGCAGCTAAAATTACAACTGAGTTACATTTAGGAATTAAAAAAACCCACAGTTCTGAATGAGAAGTGGTTATCTACTGACATGAGATTTGTCATGTTCCTGTACAACCGTAATAGCAATAACTTGAACAAACTGTAGTTTATCTTGGGAAATTTTAAAGCATTTTAGGTTGCAGGAGTAACCATTCTTCACCAGATCACCATGACTGGCCAAGCTTCTGGAGAGACCACCTGATTTTGGACTTTGAAGCCTGTAACTCCAATTTTTACAATGCTGAATTAATCAACACACAGATGCTATACTACCTCTTTGCTAATATTACTTACTCCTATCTTCTGTGGCTTCTTTAGAACTGCTCTTATATTAGAAAGAACTAAATGAGCCTTAGGCATCAGCATCCCTGTTTTAGGGCAATGTAAATGACAGCTATAATAACAGCAACTGTCCATTTCAGCGCAAAGCTGATTGTATCGCCTCCAAGGCAGCATATTGATCTCAGCTCTAAATACATTTCACATGTTGAATGCGCCCCCCACGCACCGAAAGTGGAAACTGAGTTTGCAACAACATCTTGCACACAAAACCAGAGTCTGCTGCATTTAGGTATAGAATTGCATATGTTACCTCTTACAAGTATGCAAAATAGTTGACTGCTCTTTAATTCTGTGTAAATCCGTTACATAAGATATTTGATGTAGTTGCAAATGAATTCCTAGATCATCTTACTCACAGCAGTGGAAATATGACATGTACCTTCTTCTCTTATCTTGAGAGTAGCATTCTGCTCACACTCTTTTTTTTCTCCTCCTGCTGACGTAGGTACACAGCTTTGTGCTGTTTCCAGTAACTTAATGATATTTGAATTCTTAATTTTTAAAGATTCCATTTTCAGCATTATCAAAGAAAAAGAAAAACATCAGTACAGTTTAGGATTCTAGTCTACACAGCATGTGTTAATCAATTGGTGCCAAAGTGAATATAAAACACACACAAAAATACCCCATTATAAACACAAACTTTAAATGGTATCATTTTTGAGTAGGGACAACAATCAGTGCTCCACAAGTTGCACCATATCAGAGTGGTGATTTGTAGCCCAGGACTATTACTTTAGGCTATTTTATTGATGTGCTGGTTTGAGGCTAATTGGAATATTTTTTATGAAAATAGTTATATTATAGGCTGTGAAAAGCAAACACTGGTGATGTCTGCTTCACTCATAGGCTTGCTGAGATGTATAAGAACAAGAACACAAACACAGATAACACAGAGAGTCTCTTCTCTGTCTCCCTGGGAGCTTCTGGCCTCTCTGCTAACCTTACTAACCACTCTTCTTCTAATCCCCCTGGCCGATCCTCCAAACTCACCTTGCACGTAAGGGAGACCCTGGGGTAAGGTATAGAGGTGGAAAGAAGGTGGAAGGGTGGTTGGGAGCCCCTCCTGGGGACTCTGATTTCCAAGAGGGGAATTGTGTTTCTGTATTACCTTCAACTTGTAAGTTTCTGTAAATATTCATATCTATATTGTTTATATCTCTGCTTGTACATTGTGCTAAGCTGTAAATAGAGCTTCAGTCCTTAACTTCCAGCCGGCTGAGTCCAGTCTGGGTGTTTTTACAAAGTGTGCGTGGGCAGGGAACTCCCAAACCATCACATCTTTTATTTAAAAACTCTGGGAGCCAGTGGGTCTTCTCCTCTCTGCTGAGTAACCTAACCCACATGATTGCGCTGATGTCTAGGTGGAAGTTGTCTCCTGGGCCGAAACTGCCTTGCAGGAGGTGGGCATCTGTTCCTGATGGCAGAAACATGCACCCATTCACCCGATGAAGGAATGGTATTATTGCCAGATTGTAAACGGAGGTTTCAAGTTTCTCCCTCAGTTCTTTCATGCTATCTTTAATCTCTGTAGTCATAGTTTTTATGGCGGAAACTAGGGCAGAATGTGACAAGCTGTCCTCTATCTGCCTCAGCTGGTCAGTGAATTCACCCACAGTGAGAGGCCTTCTGTTATCACTCCTTGATAGAAACCTGCTAGCCAAGATGTTAGCATAGGATGAAGAAGCAAGTTCAATAAGCTTCTTTGTGAGACCTGTGCCAAGAAGATACTCTCCATAACTCCAAAACATTCTTTCAAGCTTTCTCCAAATTAAATCAATCATAAAGGAACCAATCTTCGCTGTTAACCAATGGCAGATATACCATGCCACTACTGGGTAACAAATAGAAAATAAAAAGTAAAACAGCTTCGTCTTAACTTCCAGACTTAAGCAATAAATCAAATTTAATTTGCCCCACATCGGGCACCAAAATAAAAGATGTGATGATTTGGGAGTTCCCTGCCCCTCCACACTTTGTAAAATCCCCCAGACTAGACTCAGCCGGCTGGAAGTTAAGGACTGAAGCTCTATTACAGCTTAGCACAATGTACAAGCAGAGATATACAAAATAGATATGAATATTTACAGAAACATACAAGTTAAAGGTAATACAGAAACAATACCCCTCCCAGAAATCAGAGTCCCCAGGAGGGGCTCCCAACCACCCTTCCACCTTCTTTCCACCCCTATACCTTACCCCAGGGTCTCCCTTACGTGCAAGGTGAGTTTGGAGGATCGGCCAGGGGGATTAGAAGAAGAGTGGTTAGTAAGGTTAGCAGAGAGGTCAGAAGCTCCCAGGGAGACAGAGACGAGATTCTCTGTGTTATCTATGTTTGTGTTCTTGTTCTTATACATCTCAGCAAGCCTATGAGTGAAGCAGACATCACCAGTGTTTGCTTTTCACAGCCTATAATATAATTCTTTTCATAAAAATATTCTAATTAGCCTCAAACCAGCACAACTGACAGTTAAGATTTCAGGTTAAATGAAATTGATACAGTGGACATTATGCTGTATCTCACAGGCTGCTGAAGCACTTAAAGACAGGGACCATGCAGCAAATCATTTAAGAGTGAAATAATCCTTAGTCATCTTAGATATTGTGCTATTACTATTCGTAAAGGGGACAATCTGAGTTACGGACAACGAGACAAAAGTTATCAAAAGACAAGAAGGGCAAAAGATGGTGGGTGATCAGTGACAGGTGTTTATTTTCCTTCTGAATTTCTTTTGCTCTCCCATTAGTACAGATTTCTATGCCATTTTCATTCACGTACATGCTTTTGCTTTGTATGAGGTTAAAGAGCAAATTTCAATTCAACCCACGGCACACTTTTTCTAGGCTCAAACCTTTGTCTAGGATAACTTATTTTAGAGATGCAGAAGATTTCATATACCACAGGTATCATACTGTATATTGTACACTGCCTGTAGACGGGCATCTTAGTATTTATACCACGTCTAACTGTTAAATACAGAAGTCTTGGAAAATACTTTTGCGACATACTTGTTTTCTCTCCTGCATTATATACATATGGAGTCTGAGGGAAAACTAAGCTCAGAACCGAGCTTGCTGCACTCACCGGCTCAGCACAGTCGGCAGGAGTACAGTTCCTTTCGTTCCTGATGTGTGTGACTGCGCCATTCCGCAGCAGCAAGTCCACCAGGGCCTCGTTCTTGCCTATCACAGCCTCATGCAGTGCCGTGTTTCCTTTGGCATTAGAAAGGTTAACTGAAGCTCCATGCTGGACCGCAAGGTAAAAAGAAGTTACAGAGACAGAGCAGCATGAAGTGGAGGTGGCAGAATGCAGAAGGCATGTGCCTGTAGTCACCAGTTCAATGTTATGCCACCTGTGCGTATTATTTCCTGCTCTCTCAGCCAGAGTTCCAGAGAACAGCAAGAAAACTTTACACCTGCCACAGAAAGTTCCTTAAATAAAGTTGGTTGTGTAACACCAAAATAGTATTTTTCTAGTAAGAATCCGCAAGGGAAAGGGATTGAAAGGAGTGAGGAAACAAGTACTCTGACTTTTCCCCCTGAGTAGTTTGAACAGAGAAATATGTAATTAAAACACACTGATCCTGAGTATTAAAGCAGCACAGGTATCACTTAAGAAATACTATTCTGAACACGGTTTTCAGTGGTCTTACCTGTAACAACAAAGCAGTAGTCTCATACTGGCCATTCACGCATGCATAAATTAAAGGAGTATTTCCATATATATCCTTTTTATTTTGTTTAGCATTGTAGTTCATCAGACACTTCACCACCTGTCAAAAGAAGTTTTCATTCAACATACCAGCTAACCATAATCCTGCAGTGAAAGCCCTGCCTCCTTTTCTCTTAAAAAAAAAAGAGACGAATCTCACACACATACACAACTTTTTTTTTTTTTTTAATCTAGAATGAAAAGGTGGTGGAAGAAAAAAAGGATGGAGGAAAGTTTATTTTTTGTCAAACAGATGACAACCGCAAGCATCTCTTCCTATCATACTAATTTTCGTATTTTACCACACTGAAAAAAACAAACAAAACTTTAAGCAACTGAAAGAAAAGCAAAAAAAAAAACCAAAACCACACTTATGTGAAAAACACACATCACCAGTAACTCAGCAAAGCATCAAAGCCAAACCTCCACAGCAACAGTATTGTTTTGCCCTTTCTGACCTCACTGGAACACTTGGAAGTAGTTCTTTATGTTGTAAATATCTTCACTAACTTACAAGTTTGACTTGAATTCTCATTTTCCTCTTGCATCCCTAATGTTTTGTTTCCACAACATCATCTCTCATGTATTTTTTCTCTTGCAGTCCCTAGCTTCATATTGCTAAACCCCAAGTTTTCCACTTTACTGCAGATTCCCATTTGCCTGGCTGCACCTGCTTTTTCCACAATCATTACTACTCCATTACTCCTCCTCTCACTAGCTTGTACTACTACTTTGCTGCTTCCCCTGATTTGAATTCGGGGATGAGGTTATCTGCTGCTCTCTGAGCTCTACTTTACTCAGTCTACTGAAATGAGGTGCAGATACAGTAAATATTCAATACTGTGACTATTTGAAGACACCAAGTCTGCTCCAGCACTGCAGAACTCCTTGAACAAAAGGCCCATGTGGGAAGATTCAGGTGCAGAAGGGTATTCTTAAAGTGTCTGACATACAACAGTAGCTAACTGCAGCACTCACTACACCATTCCATTAGGTCACTGACAAAGACAAGACGCCTGCTGGAACCTTTTCCTTTCCACCTGGTGATTTTAGACACCAAAATTAAGAACAGAATTACCAAGCTAATTTTCACTGTTACTGGTTTAGTCTTGTTAATAATTTCGCAAGAAGCTTTCTGTTTGTGATTAAGTATTCAATAGCTTGCATTTATGAAGAGGTTCAGTTACCTGGAAGTGACCTTTCTGGCAGGCTAGATGAAGAGGAACTGCATGTTTTACATTCTTGGCACTGATATTGGCCCCACGTTTCAACAAGAGACAGACAAGTTCAGAGTGTCCGTGCAGCGCAGCCATATGCAATGGTGTAAAACCATCTTGGTTTGAAACATTTACTCCAAGTCCATTAGCAGAGATACTTGTAAATTTCTGTTAAGGGAAAAACACAACAAAATTCTGCAATTAATCATACTAATTTCTGCTGACCAAAAAGCAGCCAAATACCTAAGTATATACAAACCAGGTAGACAGGTATTACAAGAACTGCTACAGAGCCCAGTTTGAGACTTTCAGAGCTAGTAAACCAGAACAACTCGGCAGTATTTTTCAACAGAAGAACGAGTTTTCATCTTCTTTCACTCCCTCTTACATGATAGTTTTATACAGAGAAATTCCAGGCAGAGTATTCATGATATTAGCAAGAGGCTAAAGCAGCATGGACTGATCCAGAAGCAGAACTGACAGGTTAGCATGCTCAGACGTACAGACAGTACAAGTTAGGAGTTAGTTACACACACAGCCACTTATACTCTTGGATACCAACAGTATACACCTATTTCACTGCTACATAAAGCTCAAGGTAATAAGGATAAAAGCTAAAACTAACTTTATTCATGTGGAATTAACATTGGCCCAGTGAACGGATTCCCGTGGGGAGTGAAGACAAGGAAGTTGCCTGAAAGACAGCTTACACAGCAGTGCAGAACACCCTTGTCACTGCTCTGTGACAAGGTACCCGCTCACTGTGCAGGGACCTCAAGCACACCATAGCAGAAGATACTTCATTCTGCCTGCCATCAGTGTGCTTTTTAATGTGTGCCTACCTAATACAACAATTAAGATTAGTTAACAAGTTCCCTCCATTTTTCATTCAGTAGGCAAGAAAATTCCACAGCAAATGCCATTCCTTCCACCTTTATCAGTAAAACGAATCACAGAGTTAATCAGGTTGGAAAAGACCTCCGAGATCATCCAGTCCAACCTATCACCTAACCCTTCTAATTAACTAACCCATGGCACTAAGTGCCTCATGCAGCCTCCTTTTAAACACCTCCAGGGATAGGGTACCTCCAGGGATACCACCTCCCTGGGCAGCCCATTCCAATGGCCAATCACTCTTTCCATGAAGAACTTCTTCCTAACATCTGGCCTAAACCTGCTCTGGCACAGCTTGAGGCTGTGTCCTCTTGTTCTGTCCCTGGGTGCCTGGCAGAAGAGACCAACCCCCGCCTGGCTACAACCTCCTTTCAGAACAGTATGGTTCCAAGCTCTGGCATCTTTAGTGCATGATCTCTGCACTGAGGGTACATGCACATCTTATCAGAGAACAAAGCATACTGTGTATGCAAAGCACTTAAGGACAACTTGCATACCCTTGGCCAGCACAAAGGAAGTATAAGGTAGCAGTGAGGTTAAGGTATGCAGATCCTGTTACCTCCAAATAGCCAGCACACTGAAAATGTCTGCTTTGGTTTATTTTGCAATGATTTATCCAGTTATATATACACCTTCAGACACAGTAATACACTTCCTTCCTGAAAGGCAAGCACTTGGTGATCATTCCTTATGTAATTAAAAATTCTAAAAAGTGTATTTTAAAGTCTGATTCTCCTCTACAGTCTGGAAGAAATAAAGGTATAAAGGAAGTTACAACTGAAAAGAAGTCTTCACAATTATATTTAACTTCTGAAGAAGTTTTAGACATGTACAGAAGATGTCATGCAATTAAAAAGGTCTTATCAGCATTACACTGACTATAGCATTAACAGGCATTCCTTGACAAAACTGATTACTCACAGGTAAGCAGGTACCTGTGTGGTAGTCAGCAATGTGGACTATAAAAGAGAACCATGAGAAAGTGATGCTTAGAAAAAGATTTTTTCCCATTTATTTGAAGTTGTCCAAACCTTAATGACACCAGTCCACATATTCTAAAAGCAAACTGTAAAGACTTTTTCACTCTACTAGATACTGAGCAAGTCTTTGAACACTGTTCCTATATCCAGAACTTTCTACAGTTTCATTTAAAAGAGAACAATTTCATGACATCAGATGAACTCTGCTAAGATCTGTATATATTTAATGGTTTTTTCACCAGAGATACAGAGTGTTGGGCAACATGAATGCTATTTCCCTAGAACTAAAAGTCACAAGAATATAAATTTTTCTTTTTACAATATGAATATTCCAACCTTTTGTGCTGGCCCACATTTCGAGCACTGGCATAACGGATGGCAGAATTCTGGTTTTGATGTACAGCCTGTGTCATCATCATCTTCTAGGTCTTCCTCCATCCACTCTAAGAGATACCGTACCTAGCATAAAAAGCAAGTCCTCCTTTACAGTGCACAGGTCCCAGGTCCAAATCCACTTGCATATGCAGACAGATAAGATTTCAAAAACACACAGTTAGGAATAGCCCGGGGAGACTGCACAGCTACCTCCTGGCATCAGCTGCCCACGGGCCAAATTTAAAAATAAAAATCAAACATTATTGTTGTCAAAGCAGCTGGAAAGTTCACTAATTATAGCAGTGAAGCAAATTATAAATTACTTCCTGCTGTCCAATCAACATTTCTGTGTTCATCTATTCACAAACCCTCATATCAATCTCAGCCTTCATTCACCTTTTGCTTTAAACTACCCCAAGAAATACCAAGGAGAACAACATAAGCAATATCCAAAACTGTGCAGTGACACTGCCTTTCCTCAGGTCTGTCACTTCCCAGAAACTCGACAGCTTCACTTCTTCCTTCTTTATTTTTGAGGAAGAGAGGTCCTTCAATGAAGATAGGACTCAGAGCATTCATGTGCAATTTGCTATCAGTGATGCATACTACAGGTTAATTTGACATTACATTTTATGCAACAACAATAAGAAAGCTCTTCAAGAAACACATTATTATCCCAAAATTCATTAATCCACTGTAAAGACACCTTAGAATTAACACTGACTCTACTAAGTCTCCATTATTACACCATCGGGCAATGTTAGGTCAGGCACCTGCATCTGTTCTGTTCTCCTGAGTCTGTGTTAGGCTCAGTGAGGCAGGTCTTTCAGAAACACAGAGGTGGGAATCAAATCCGTCTCTCCGCACAAAGACTATGCATTAATAGTCACTTTTTTCTAGGTGCATGGAAAGGGCTAACAGCACAGCATTCAAAAACCAGACAGAAGGAAGACCCAGGCACTTTTATGTGGAGGACAGATCCTTCAGAGGTTCTGCAAATCTTCTGGAAAGTTCCCAAACACAGCACGTTACAGCATTACATAGCTGGTATGAAACCGTAATGCATGTCATCTTGTGAAGGGTTTTCCTTTTACTCCTCTTTTTAGCAGCTTTTAAGAGCACTATCAAAACATCTATCATTGTCTCAGTGACACAAAGAAAGATTAAGCCCTTTGCCTCCCACCAAACAGTGTCATGGAGCAAAATCAAGGAACCACTTCCTGCTGAAAGAGAGGTAGAAGCATCTTTGCTGGATGTGTGGGTGGAGTTTGATGCTACAGAACTGGACCAATCCAAAAGCTCTACAGATGCTAGTCAAGAAGAGAACAAGGAGAAGGGAGCTTCCTACAGCTCCTCCCACTGTATTCACTCTCATGCTTGTCAGCAAGTTCTGCTGCTTACCATTAAGGTAGCTCCAGAAACCAAATGCACATTAATCACCTATCAAATTAAAACAGTTGCAGCCAGAATAAATCATAGGACTTGCTCTTTCTGTTCAAAATGCCTGCCCTGGCTGTTACTCTTCCTAAGTTATTTGCATCTCCCAGAGGTGACTATGCAGACATTTTTAAACGACAGATCTTCACAAAGGAATTATTCAATTTAAAGTAATTTCTTTAGTGCAAGACATTATATAAAAGCCAAAATTATGAGCCTTAAAGCACCGTAGGTAAAATAATTTGGTGACACAGAGTGAATATTCTTTGTACAAAATGAGCTGAAATTTTATTTATTGTTAATGAATTGTTGGTGACCAAAGCATTCTTCGCCTAATAGTATTCACTAATAACTCTCTCAATTTGAATAAGGTAAACTAGAATTCAGTAATATGCAACAGCCACTCTAAGACTCACCATTTCCAGATCTCCATCAGCAACTGCTCTTAGGAGTTTTTCTACCTATGTATGAAAGAAACCAAACAACAGCACACGTATTTGCTTTGTTAGCACAGGTACTAAGCCGCACACAGAAAATCCCATGTCCTTTACTAACCTCCTAAGCTCATGCAGTAGGATTACTGCTGGCTCATTTCATATATGCTTTAAAGGAAAAACCTTCCTCCTCCTTTACAAATACAAAAGCTGTCCAAGGCCTGTGGCCATTTGATGATCTTTGACCTGCTTAAAGATAAACAGCACTCACCTAAGAAGAGGACATGCAGTCCACACACTAAGCCATGTAAACTGATACACGATGTCATGCTGCTTCAGCAGCAACTGACCATGCCTTTCTGGTGTGAACTTAACATTACACATATTTACGCGAGACAAATTTGTACCCTGATAAACACTATTTGGACTCTTGCTGAGCTACAGTAGGCTACCAGAAGCACCAAGAACAGTAGGTTTAATTTGCTATTTGAGAAAAGAGTTCATGATCAAAAAGATGTCTTCCAGTTCTCCACTTCTGCTGGTTTATTTCTATAACAAACCCCAAACATTTACAAATCTGACTTGATTGTAAGTATGAAATTTGTTTTCTTAAAATCTGAAAAGATACAAATCTCAAAGGGTATACATTAGCAAAAGCCTGGTCTCTCCAGCTCAGTTATCCCAGGGATCTGTATTAGACCAATTCAGTGTGTGTATGCTCAGGCCAGCTAATACCTGGGCATGGCAGTTTGGTGCAGGGATTCTGCTCATGGGCTCTGTGGGAAGGGAGAAAGAGGCAGTTGGGGAAAGAAGAGATGGAAGGTGCTCTGCAGCGCACCGATGCCATTCCCTTGATTCCTCCGACTGCTTGTGAAAAGCAGAGAATGAGATGTCCTTGTCTCACTTCTCCTCCTCTGATTCCATACTCTCGTATGAGAGAGTTGAGATGTAACCTGATAGAGGTGGGACAGGCACCTGTAAAAAGGCAGGAAAGTCCATTGACAGGCAGCTTGTCCAGCATCTGCCGATCACAGCATCATAGCAAATTATTCTAGCATGGTGCTAAAAATCACCAAAAGTGCTGCTGAGCAAAACCATTCCAATGTGAGGAAACATCTCACAAGTTGCAGACAACAGAGAGCAACAGTTCCAATCACATTTTAATCCTTATCTAGAAGACTCTTACTGATGGTGACAGCAGGGTTTGCTGAATCAAGCAAGGAAGAATGAGACTGAGAGAAAGTTGTGTTTTCGCTGGCCTGATGTCTGTCTTCAGTGTTTTCACAGAAGAACAGGGTGCATCTACAGCTGAAAGATCTGAGGCTGCATTACATTTCTCCATCTCTTTTTATCTATTTTCAGAAAAACTGTTAGAAGGTAGTGATGAAATAAAACCTAAAGCAAGGTGAAGCTCCTTGAAATCACATCCTAGGCACTCAAGGCAGGATTCCTCTCTCCTAACTCTGTCTAAAGGTAGCTAAATTGAATTCAGTCATTTAAACTCCCCTTCTACCGACTACAGAGCAGAACACAGTCAACAAACAACACCAGAGCGCAACTCAAGGTGCCATGTCTGAGACTATTCCTTTCTGCAGGTATGCATTTCTCTCCACAGACTAAGGGGGGAAACAGGTGTCTAAAGTTAGGTGATCTGAATACCAATCTCTACACACACATCTGAAATGTATCCCAGAGAGATCTGTGCCTCCCACACATTTCCCCTAATCATATAGGATAACATCACTGGAGAATGTAAAGGTCTTGATGACTTTCAGGAGCTAATCTTTTCACAAACAAGATGCCTAAGAATAATAGCAACTAACCCACAAGCTCTGATGATTTATTTTCAAAATTTTAACAACTCCCTTAGAGTCCTAAAACTTGCCCTGGGCCCTAGCAGTGGAAAAGCATACAGCATCTGTTATGCATCTTATAGATAATTTATTAAGAGTACTGAGGGCAAAATACCTGCTACATGCATTTCCTCATCCTTCCAGTTTGTTTTCTCCTCCATGGAAGAGAAGTACCTTCCTTGAAATGTAAAAATAGATGAGACAAGTCTACCGTGATTTGCTCACACGCTCAGCATTTCTGCAGCTGAATAGAAATTGCGGAAGGAGTCAATGGTTCCAGCAGAGGAAGTTCAAAATTTACACACCTGGCTCTTTCACTCTCTAAACAAGCCACGGACAAGACATACACCATGACCGGCTCATTTAAGCAAAGGTTAATTCAACAGCAGTATTGACTAAAATACCTAACTGCATTCCCTTAACCCGTGGTCCACATTTGGAATTCTGGAAAACTGACCTTCCCATTACTTCCAGTGACATGTCCCTCATGGAAGTCTCTCAGGATCAGGCCCTTGCCTCTTCCCGTAGTAAGAACAAAAGCAGCGAGCCCATGTGTAACTTGGTAAACAGAAATTAACTAAAGCTGGATTACAGGAGAAGGTCACTAATCCCAAGAACCTAAGGTGTAAACTGCTTGTAATCTTTTCCCCTGGTTTGAACTACAGACTTCGGTGCAATAGATTTGTTCCTTTGAAGAAGGAAGTGTGAAGTGATACTGTCCAGTCAAGCTTTACACCTTTGGATTTACTGAACATTTTCAGAAAACAGAAACTTTTGACAAGAGGAGAACACTTTAGCAGCAGGAAAAGGACTAATTTGAATCTAGAGGTGATAAGGAGATTAATAAAAATAGTGAGGCCAATCGGGAAAAAAAGAAATGAACAGAAGGACCAGGAAAAAAAAAAAGAGAGGGAAGCATGGGAAGTGGTGATATGACAGTCTTGGGAGGGGATAAATGGAGATGATGGATCTGAGGGTCCACAGCATCTGAGGATGGCATCTTGGCTGGTGAGGACAGAGCCAAATCAGCAAATGCTGCAAGATATTTAAGTATGTACTAAGTATAAGATATTTAGTATATACTTAGTGTATATACGTGCAGGATAAAGTATATACTTCTTCACACGTCACAAAACTGACTTCCTATGCCTGTTTGGAAAACTTCTTTAACACTGTGGTTTGTTAGGTTGCTTGCCAGTGCACCTGTCTTCTCCCTGACAGATTTTGTAAGCTAGCAATGGCATTTAATTCTTGGGACAGGACAGCAAGGCCCTTGGGGCACTGGTTGCCATTATAATTTTGTAAATCTTAACAAATTCTCAAATTATCTAGTAAACTGCACTAAATCTGAACAACTACTCCAAATATCACACAAAAACATTTAGACACTGAGATGACAAACACCTGAGGATAGCAGCAAATAATTTTCCAAACTAGAAGGAAGCAGCAGTTTGCCACACAGCTTTAAAGCACCAATGTTCTAATTTGCTTCCTTTTGCCAGTGGTCAAAACTTACACCTCAGTCTTACCTCTTTGTAGCTATTTTTTACTTCTTCTTGCCTTGTATCAGTTGACGTTGATGACAGGCTTGAGACAGAAGATCCTCTGCTGAAAGTTTCTGTAGAGTGCTGAGGAGACCTAAGTGGTGACTTAAAGTTGGAAAAGAAAGAAAAATAAAACAAACAAACAAAAGCCAACAAAACCAACCGAAAACCAGAAAAAGCGACACATGAGATTAAGAAGGTTAAACACAGGCAGAAAAGTTTATCAGCTTGTGCGGTTTTTTACCTCAGAAGCACTCTGTCCTCTTTCAAATGTTATATAGTTCAATTCCATCAGTGACAGAATCTGCATAAAAATATTAATTAAGAGAACCAATGTAACTCCTCTTGAAGAAGAATCTACTGACTGAAACACAAACTAGCTGTCAGCCTAGCCTAGTATTAGTTACAGATTCTGACTGAACAGATTAAAAGTAGCCATTTACCAGTTCACATTCTGTTCACATACCACAGACTGTATTCATGCTATCAGATTTAAAATATGATCCTTCTTCCTTAAAGTGAAGCACACATTTTCACTCTAATAGTACCAGATCACAAAATCCTATTAGCAGGTGAGAATCCACCCCACCCTGGAACTGCATCAGAAAGAAATCAGGCTAGAAGATGAAGAGCGATACCTTGGAGTTTAGTGCACACTGTAGGGAAGTCTCTCTCATCCTGTTCTGAATTTCTGGATTTGCCCCATTTTGCAAAAGCACTTCTATGATCCCTTGATAGCCCCAACGAGCAGCTATATGGAGAGGAGTGTCTCCCTTTTCATTACCGGTATCTAGTCTGCAGGAATGCATGTCATAGTAGACTAGAGCTTTAACACACTGGAAAGAAAAAGAAAGCCAACAATAAATATACTGTTGTGTCTCAATTCTCAGAAGAGTTTTTTTCTTGTCACTGCTTAGATAATCCATTGCTTTTACAGTTCAGTCATCCAACAGAGGTAAACAAACCTGCATCCTTATGTACAGCATTAAATAGTTAGTCTCCAAATCTTTTTTTATTTACTTTTCAAAAATATCTAAGTTTCAGGAAAATTCACATCAGTTTAATTCCATTCCACTAGAATATCTATTTAGTCTGCCACAAAACACGATTACTTACATCCTCATGACCATAAGTGCAGGCTAAATGAAGTGGAGTATTTCCATTATTGTCCTGAACATCACTAGTTGCCTTATAGTGCAGTAAAAGAAGCTTAAAAGAAAAATAATAGTAGACATTTAAGTAATTAAAATATAATACATAAACAATAGTTACTCTGTAGACCTCTTTAGGTTTCTCACATGATGAAAAACTTGATGAGAAACTAAGCTATGTCTCTGCTGTTTCAGACACTCCCCTACCAGCTTTGCCCTACCCAATAAAACCTGCTTCTGACATACTCAGTTGCACTGAAAAATGAATCATCTGCTGCAGGAAACACTTCAATGCATATACTGCATAAGAACTTATCCTGTGTTTTAAAAGCGTTAAGTGAAGAAAGCTTTATTTCAAGACTGCTAACTGAAGAACCTCACATACATAAAATTAAGTAAGCAATAATTAGCGTAGTTACAGAATCTATCCTAATTATAATGTGAAGTCATTTCATTCCCTCCAGTGACTGCAGTGATGGTTCTATCCTAATCAAGAGCAAAGATGTTAACAGACTCTCCATTTGTACTATGCACTAGAGATTTGTATGAATAACATGGATGAATTATCAGGCATGCATAGCTGTCAACTGCTTATCACAAATGGCTGAATCCCTTGCATTACAGGAAAAAGTATCATGCAAACTACAGTTCTGACAACACATACAGTTCTGGTAATAAAAGCTTCTCAGAAGACCTAAATGACAGTAACAGTAGAACAGCTTAGCAAGAGTAACATTTTTGTTATTTACATTAAGAATTTATTCCTAACTAAACCTTTTGGTGCTTACTGTAACACTCTGATATCCCTTCTGGCAGGCAAGATGAAGCGGAGTTGAACCGTGGTAATCTGTAGCATTGACGATGGCTCCTTTGGCCACCAGTAAATCCACTAATGATGTTTGTCCTTGAAAAGTATGCAGACATTAGAAGAATGAAGTGAACTTTGCTAAGAACACCCTCACTTTTCAAACTCAAAACATGAACCACAAACCAAGATACTCTGCATTTTTGCAAACTATGTTGGATATTAAATATTGTATATTGAATTTTATGTATTCGATTCCGTGGTATTTGGATTTTTTTGCTGCAGATTACTGAAAGTCAAAGCTCCATAAAGGAACCTCCAGCTAAAAGCAAGCTATGCTTGCATCTTACAAATAAAAAGAGAAAATAAAGCCATGTCACACAAAGCACTTTCCCATTGGCATTCAAGATAATAATAAAGGGAATTATTTATTATGCAACTCACTAGGGAAATTAATGTATCTTCTAATACATATAAGATCAATGGCATAATTCACATCACAAGAAAGGACATGGTACAGATCTGACATGCACAGCCAGCTACAGGAGATAGAAGAGATTAATCTCTCAATTTGCCAGTTCTGTAAAACAAGACTGGTTTCTGATGACATATTTTTACTTTTTTCACAGCTGGAGGAAGAACTAAAGCGGCAGAACCACCAGTGAACAAACAATAACTTGGCCATAAGAAACCGAGCTTAAAAGAACACACAACTTGGGTGTGTGTCAGGACATCAGTTTCCACAGCAAATAAGCAAAAAACAGGTTAAGGTAAAATCTCAGTTTAATGCAGTGAGAAAATGTGCAAACACAAAGGGGTAAGAAACATAAGGAGAAGAAAACGCTAGCAAAGAAAACCAAGCCTACTCACCACAAACAGCAGCTATGTGAAGCGGTGTATATCCCCGGTCATCTCGGGAAAACGGAGTGACAATGGAAGGATCATTCATTTTCCTTTAAAACAGAACATTTAAAAGCAGCTCAGTTACCTATGCAGCAGTGGTAAGAAGACAGAAAAATTGCCAAGGCAGACCAAAAAAATCGCTGTGAGAACTTATAATCCTTTCTTCTTTCCCACTGACAATTATGCTACACGGAGTTTTGCTAAGAGATGCAGTTTTGCCCAAGGCATGCAAGCTAGATTCAAGAAAAGCAACGTTTGGCACCGTGCTTACCAAAGGAGATGGAGCCTCCATACAAACCTGGCTGCTCCCAAGACCATCAGCATTCTCCTGACACTCCTCCTGCTTTTTGACACCACATGCAGCAGACCCTGATGCACTACCTAATTCCTCTATGACTGAAAGCAGCACACTGGCCAAAGCAAATCTTAGATGAAGGCTTGTATTGGTGGACATGTGAAAAGTGCTTACCCAGAAACTAGCTTCTCACATTTGTCACAGTAACAGAGCGGATGACACATTTTCTGTACAGTATCCTTATCGTTGTCACCTTGACTTAGTAATCGCTCCACTTCCTCCTGATTACCTGAAGCAATATGCTACAAGAAGCCAAGAGACAGAATGAGGAACCAATATAAACAGCTTCCTTTAAGAAAAACGAAGAAAGAGTTACACACACACAAGGAACCAACTCTAGAAGACATACTCAAGCATTAGAAAGCAGAAGCGAACTACATCACAGCACAAAACTCCCTGATGGGCACCTGCCGTTACAAAGAATCTGTTCTTGGCTTACTTCACTTTCTATACAAGACTAAAACAATTCACATTGTTCTCTTTAGACTCGGTCACAGAACTCAGCTCCCTCTGCACAGAAATACCCCTACAAAATTACCAGGTCTCCAGCCATAAGCTGTGAACACATATAATCAGAAAGTCTGCTTTATGTCCTTGTAAAGGCAATATTCTTTCAGACTGACAATATGAGATAAACTCAGTATGAAGTAGCTGTCAGGTTGAAAGTATTTCAGAAAACTTTCAATTCTGAACACTAAAAGCTGTGAGAGACAATCAGATAGCAATATCACATCTGTGCATTAAACTTGTCAGTCAATGCAAGCAGCAGCAGCAGCATTTCAACTTCATTTGCTTCCATTTTTCATGTAATGTGCTGAAGCCTGTAAGATCGTGTTACCCTGCTAACGTCTTAGCACCAAAGTGCACCAGATTGCAAACACACTTTGGGCAGCTACTAAAATACATCTGGGAGTACTGATGTACTGAGCACTGCACTGCACATCAGCACATCACAGAACGGTGATGTGAGAGGTAAGTACACACAGATTCTGCCATAAAAATTATTAACCTTAAATAAGCAATCTATCGGAGTAGCAGACATCTGGGACAACAAATTCATCCTTTGTCTTAAAAGTAGCTTGTCACACACTCTCTCAGATTCCTGCAAATAAAACATACAGATCAATTATCTATAAAGGTACTTGTGCCTGTAAATGAGCTTAACCAGTGGAATTAAGATTTAAAAGTATTAAATACTGTATTTGGCACTATGAATTATCACATGCACACAAAACAAACTAGCTTCACGTTTAGGATTGAGACACAAAAGACTGCACACCTGCTGTTCAAAGAAGCAAGCAGATGAACACTAGAAACTTTACTGAAACTTTCCATGGACTAACTGAGCATTGATGGAATTCTGGTTGTACCATCTAATGCAGAATGTAGTGCAACCAGAACAGACATAAGAAAAGACAACTAAGACTGTAAGAGGTGTGGTGCAGCTTTCTCATGAGGAGAACTTAGGACTCCTCACTCTGGAAAAGATTTGACCACATTAGAGTGGTTTATAAAAATCACGAGAAGGCCAAAGAAAACACACAAAGAACAAGTCTCTGCTTGTCCTCAATATGTAAGATCTGGGATGCCTACCAATCACCACACACCAGTTCTGAAGAGGGAGAAGGGAAAAGAGAGAGAAGAAAAAAAAAATTTTTGTCTTATTGTAGAACTTACTGCCAAAGGATGTGGTAAAAATCAGAAGTTTAATTGGACTCAAAAAGGCACTAAATGAACTCATGGAAGACAAATCTACCAGTGGCTCACTAAAAAAGGTGAGCCAGACAGAGCTCTCTCTCTGATTCTGCTGCAGGCAAGTAAAAGATTGAAGCAGGTGGAGTCTGTAGCAGACTCATTCATAAGGCTTCCTGCTGACCACTGTGACAACTGCAGACTGAGCGAAGCAGACATGTTCTGCAGCTCTCACTGCTGTACTTCCTGTTTTCTGGGAAATTTTGGAGACACCTCAAGATGCACCAAAGGATACAAATGATAGCAAAATCAGAGGAAAACATTTATTAGACTCAGATTTCAAAACAGCAGCATTGAACCTCATGTGAACTATAACAACAGTGTAAGGAAAAGGCTTTCTAAGGAAGTGGATGGAAACATTTGCATGTGGTTGGTTCTGATCAGCCACTAATAGGAGGCAGTGAGTGTAATTTCTCTGGATCTTGTTTTTGGATAGTCACTATCTCCTTTAAAACCAGAAAAACTCCCAGCATCCATCAGTCTGAAGACCACTGCATTTAAGGTAAGATGTCCACAGTTTAGGATCCAGGCTATAGCTTCTGCAATTAAGCCTGTAAAGACCAAATACAAAGTAGTTTTTAAAAGTCCAACTACGCTCTTGACATTAGCAAGCCAGTATGAAGTTTAAGAAACCAGTTAACTGCAGATAAGTAAGATCATGTGAACAACAAAAATTGACGTCAGATTTTTCTAGAAATGTGATGACTTGAGCTTCAAAAAAAAAAAATCAATACAGATGCCTCTCATAAAGCCGCCTGGAAAAGCCTCCACTGTATAGCAAACAATGTAATTGAAAAAGTTTGTGAGGTCTGAAGATTAAAGTCTGGATCTGTATTTCACAGTAAGCTGTTTGCATTTAAATAGGTGAAGATGGCAAAAAATGCACCCATCATCTGCAGTCCAAGTACTTCAGCTAAAGAGATTCAAGCACATCTTTTCAGAATTACAAGGCACCTAACATTCCCTGTGATCATGACTAACTTCCCTAAGAAACATTTGATCCAAAATTTTAACTAGAAAAAAAGTTAAAATTTTACTGCTGATAAAATATTCTGAAGTCTAATCAGACGGCTTTAGGTTTTCCATAGTGAAAGTAGAAATAACCACTAGCAAGAGACACTGCAGTTTTAGTACAGTTTCTTCAGAAGTGTATTTTACAAGAGAAGTGTTCCTCAAGTGGAAAAAAAAAAATTTCAAAGAGTCCCTTGAGAAGATACTTCTCCATCAGGATTGCTATCTTACTTTCTGATTTATATAAAACTTAAGTCCATCCCAGATGAAACTGTGTATCTCCAGAAAATGGCAGACAGAACCTCCAGGTACTGGCTGAAGTACTAAGCAAGCTTGGATCTTCAAAGGCAAAATTTGCTTATATCAGCTTCACCCATACTCCAGGAACAAAAAATAAAATTGCTTTGAATGGGACTCTCAGGTATTTTAAATCTAGGTGTCTAGAAAATAGTCTTTTTAGCTGACACTACTCTGTATACTAGGGAAACAGGATTTGTACCTATGAGGGTGTGCCCATACCATGACCTATCCAAAGTGTCTTCACTCCCCTTCTCCTCTACATTTTGCCTGTTTGGGTTCAAGTCTTCCTTTCCTAGCTTCTCCAACATGCACTTTTTCCATGCCCGCTTCATTGCCACCTACAGCCCTTTCCATAAAAGGATGAAAATGCTGCCCATTCCCTAGCAGCTGACTCTAGTTCCCTACTTCATACCTTACTACAAACCTCTAATCTGGAGGTTCTTACTACACATTAGATGGGCACAGGAATCTAACTAAAGGTCCACTATATATCTGTTCTAATATGTAGCAAGTAATATTTTAATATTATTAGTGAATAAAATCCTAATATTATTCCCACAAAAATAAATGTCTCTCCAAGACCAACAAGACCTTGGGTAAAGGGATTTGGATTGCTCCTAAGTGCAGTTTTCTTACTGACATGGTGACAATACTGCCCATTATCCCACAGGGTACATTAGCTCCCCACTGAGTTTTCTTTATGCAGTTAGCTTCATTAAGGATTGGACAATAGCATTACTCAGCTGCCAAAAGCTATATCTGAAGCCAGCTATAAAATTAAGTGTAGCCACATGAAGGGCTGTAATGAAGCCCCAGAGCACAGCAATGTGGGATTTCAGTGATCAGGAACAACCCCTTCCAGCACAATCTGGAAAAGGAAACCATGGGGAATCGCCATGACAGCTGCTGCTTCAGACAACATTCATCTCCTTTAGCAGAGAACGAAGGAAATCTCAACTGCTAAGTTCATCAAAAGGAAGAGCAATGGTATCAGGCGTTCCTACCATGTTCCTCCACCTCCTCACCACCCACCACCCTTTTTCAATTCCTGCAGCTATTTGCTACCTTCCTCTACACTGTGCACTACCTTTTCCCTTATCCCACACTAGAGAAAAGGGTGGTCTCCCTTCTTTCCAGCTGTGCTAGAGGGCAGGGACTCATCCACTTCCTTATCTTCAAGGTTCTGCTGTTTTCCAGCTCACCTCAGGGTGCTATGTTCAAGCCATGCTGACTCCTACAAAAGGCAACATAGAAGAATGGAGTTCTTGTTGCACAGTCCCTGCACATATCTTGAAGTGAAAAAGAGTCTAGCACTCTAGGTCTGCAGCTGATCCAGCTGAGGGGTGGACAGAAACACCTACCGCTTGTTCTTACATTGGTGCAGATATCAACAGAAGCCTGCATTCAGGCTTCTCAAATATGCAGTTCATATTTCAAGACAGATGCCTCCCAAAGAAATCCAGGGGGTTAATGGCAGTGGCACTTCAGTTATAACCACTTGAGGGCAATCCCACTATAAAAACAACAGACCTGCTACCTTTAACTGTGTCAGGAGAGGTAGGGCCAGGAAGTCAGTAGGAAAGTATTTTAGGAATGTAAAAGCAGTATATTCTTTTCAGCTTGCTGGCATTGATGTGAAGACGATTCTACTTGGATTCCACTTCTCCATCCAGACCAGCCTTCCTATCTATATATTGACCATTAATGATAGCCAAATGACTGCAGTAAGCAAACTTGTTTGGCATGTTCTTTTCCTTTTAAATGATCACTTTTATTTTTTTAAAGCATAATTCAATACAGCATTACAAACAAGAAATACCACCGCAGTCTCTTTACACAAAAAGTGGTTTTTTGCTTGGCTTTGGACTGAGTGTACAAAGCAAACCTACACATGACAGGTTCATGGAAAGATCCCAGCAAAGAATAATACAAAAAAATAACAGAAGGTTAAAATGTTACTTTAAGTGCTTTAAGATTGTGCCCCAGGTTGTCCCATCCCAAGCCCTGCACAATGAAGTATTACTCTGGCCTCTGTAATCAGATTCCAGTGCTTTGCAGCTGGGCAGACTGAGACGCATTGAATTCACTCTGGTTCCAAGTTCACTTCTTTTGATTCCACATCAGACCAGGAAAACCTAATTTTGCAACAGTAGAAAGTTTTACAGGAGCAGCAAGACTGGATTCCTTTACTCAATAAGTTACAAAGCTCTTACATCACAAAAGGTGCTAAAGCTACATCAATGTCATCCTTGATTGTCTTGCAGAGTTTTGACCTGCCTAACAGAAGGTCCAGTCGCACAGTAGAAAATAACTCACGCATTCACAGATTTCCTGCCCCTGCTAGGTGAGAGATCCCAAGAGTCATATTTGACCTTCAACACCACCTTGCTAGTGACCTGCATGCACATTACACCATCGACTCAGAGTAACATAGTAATCCACAGTACAAAAATTGAAACGTTCGATACAACGATTTACTGAGTATCTCTAAATTCCACTGCAGTCTAAAGCCCACAGCAGTCGCCACTTTGCTAGGATACCTCAAGTTCTTTTAACAGTGTTAAAGGATTTGTTTAAGCTATGCCTGCCCTCAAGTACTGCATTGCTGTCACGGTTGTGACAGAAATATTAAACTTACTGAAGACTCAGCTGTTGAAAACAGTGTTGTCATTTTTCCTCTAATGACATGAAGAGGCAGAGCTGACATTTAACTCCTTCAAGGAGTATACAATGCACCACAGCCATCGCTGCAGAATTAGGACATCGCCATAATCATTCAGATCATTTTAGCATTTTCTTCAGGTAGAGTTACCTCAACTCATTTAAGTGAAAAGAAGAATTCATGTTAGCTGTTTGTATTCTCTGACTGGATTTACTTCTACAGTCCTACAAGCTTATCAAACACAGATTTGATAGACTAAGAGGAGCTTACTGCAGATCTGTCGGAGAGGTTGCCTTGTCGTATGTATTCAACCGCAGCCTCAATCGAGGTTAGACAGTATCCCAATTCATCCTTCACCGAACTGCAAAGCCTGAAGTTCTTTATGTAACTCAAGTTAGCCATCCTGGAATAAAGAGTCAAAGCCATAAACCACTAAAAATAGAAGACATTAGCATGACATACCTTAATACTGCAACTCATCTCAGACAACCCATGCAGACAGCAGGTATGCATTAAATAAAAGCTTCCCAAGAGGTTCTTAGACCGGCAATACTACAGCTGTTCCAAGCTCTGTAGATGGACCAGAGCTCTACTTAGCTCTTAAATACTCAGAAGCTATGATTGAGATACAAAGAGCAAGAAGAACAGGAAAAGAACAGCGGTGGGAGATTGCTTCGTTTTTCAGAGGTGAACGTTTCAAGCACCATAAGCACCAGGGCAAAGTGATAGCTACAATTTAAAGGGAAAATGCTAATCTTAGAGGTATGGGACACACCAAAACTAAAACTCAGTCCAGGTACAGGTGGAAGACTTAGATGATACTTTTACAGTGAGCAGAGAAACACAACAGCAGAGGCTAGCAGCAACCAATTAAGTATTCAAACCTAGTTTCTCTATATTAAATGCATCAAACACATAGAAGCTGCCTAAAGGTTTCACAGCTCCAAACAGACAAGGAAGGACCAGTCTGTGGAACCAGTATTGACATGTAGACTTGGAATAGACATGGCCTCCCATTACAAGTTTTCTCTAGGCTGGGAATCAAACCAGCAAAATGATACAGCACTTGAATTCCTAACAGGTCCTTAGCTCAGTCACACCAAGGATCTCTCTTTGCTGTCTGTCCTACTTAAAAAAAAAGTTTTCTGCATTACATCAGCCCCTCTTACATTTCTAGTAAGTTCTTAACAGATATTCAGACATTTGCCCCTAAAGCAGCATTACATGTAAGATGATATGATGGAGCTCTCTATAGCCAAAAAAATAGTTACATACCAGTTTGGAATTTCTGTTTTCACAAGTAAGTACAGCAAAACAGAGAGAAGATCGTCTGCACACATGGTTTCCACGTTAACTAAAACAATAATTTACATCCTAGGTTAGTTATGTCACAGTTCAAAACAGGAGCAATATCTAGAATGTAGCTCTGCCTCCTAACACTAAGGACCAGCTGTACTAGCAGAGAATCCATTGAGTAACCAAGGCAGCCCTCCAAATGTTCTCAATCTCCTAAAACAAGCCACAGGAGCCAAAACATACAGAGTTTGTGCTGTACACGTTGCAATTTTTTCACTAGATTCTACTTCTTCCTATGCAGTAGGGGCCAGAGCACTAGGACACCACTTCCAAAATTGAGGGGAAAAATACCCTGGAGGTTGATACACTTTTCTATAACTCAGGAGTCTTCTTAGGAAAAGGACGAGATAAAGTAAGGAGACCATAAGTTCACTGCACTATTCCATTTGCTCAGTGGAAGCATCTTGTACCTCCAGGCTAGGCAAAACAAATACCAGGTTAAGAGGTCCATGCTTCCGTATCACCAAATCTTTTTCTGTAATCCATGGCAGCACTTTCAATGCAGCAATAGCTTTATTTGTCCCTCACCAATACAGCATTTTGAAAAGGATCTCTAGAGTATCAAGATTATCAAACACACAAGAATGGTCTAGCAGTGATCCTCAGGGCACAAAATGGGTAACTAAATTCTTCTGCAAAAGAAAGTGTCCTAGCACATGACAGCTACTGACATGCTCTAGCTAAAGCATAAACTAACCAAGCACCCCACAAGAAACTGCTAAGGGCCTCTCTTGCCTATATGTCGCTTTGCTTAGAGACCAGCAAGGCAGATTCCAGCTTAGCTGTGTTTAACCCACGAATGCTATTCAAACAGCTTCTTATATACCAAAGTCCTTTATGTGTACTGGTTAAGAATAAGTTTAAAATACAGTTACTAATTTGCTAATTACTGACCTCTTTGGGTAGGAGATTGCATAACAACTTGTATCACTTTTCGCAGACAAAGCAGCTTCTGTTGAGGGGAAGTGCATTTGTTCAGCTGGCCCAGCTCTCGCTTTGCACGTGGTATATTGAAACTAAACATTAATGCAGAGAAATGGTTAGCACAGAGCTACTGTGCAGAATGGCCAAGTCAAGGTTTAACTCATTCAGAGTCTAAAGAACGGTATTAAAATATTTCCATCTCTACTACATGTACACTTAGATTTCTGTACCCTGTGGATGAGTGGGAAGGATAGGAATATAAAAGCAAAGGATAATTATCAATGCAAAAACTGTTCTAAAATGATACTTAAAGGGTTACTTTGCCACCTCAAAAGGGACAAAGAAAAAACTTGCTGTTATCTGAAGAAAGATGCTTTTTGGCTGGCCTGAGACCTGTTTAAGACAGGATCTCAATGAATCCTCAAAGAGTCCACAATCATCTCTTACCTGAACTCAGGCTTCACTCCAATGTCTTTCTGTTGCAGGTCTTGAAGGCTCCTTGTGATTTTGTTAAAAGCAGCATCCTAATCAACAAAAAGACAGAAACTTTTTACTTTAAATGCATCAGTTTAGTATAACTGATCTTCAGCAATTGAACACTTACCTCACTTGCCTCAATAGTCCCCACGTATTTAAAGACTAGATCATAAATGGCATGGTGGATATACATCTGAAAAAAACCCCAGTATTTTAGGCATGAGAGTAAAAAAAATAGCTTGCTAATTATTTTACTTAATTTCAGATGCTTACTTCAACTGCTTGTTTAATCAGATTCATTTGCTCTTCCTGCTTTGCAAGCATCTTCTAGAAAAGGAAAGCCACACAAAGTTAGACAATTTATTGCTTAGGTAACACTGTGTACTATGTATTTAGTAGAGTAAGTGTTTACCAGGTGTGAATCTCTCAAAAGATGCTGGAGACATTTAGTATAAAGTGCATTGACAGAATCCTGGGGGAGGAGAAGAGAGTAATCAGACTCCAGTAAATCTCACTTGAAACAACAAAGCACAAAGAAGCAAAGGAGGGAAGTATTCCCTGCCTTAGAAGTGTGCACTACAGCAAGAGTTTTAGGTAGAAAAATTGCTTTTATGCAGTAAAGAGGAGGTAATTCACAATTAAGAATTCTACTTGCTCCCTTCCCACCTTCCTCTACTCTAGACTACCCTGACAGAAAAGCCTGGAAAGACAAAGATACCCAAAGCAGTGAATTCATATAGTAAATTAAGCATCAAGAAAGGAGATACTGACTATGTAGTGGCGGAGGCTTTTCCTTTCATGTTCTTTACATGTTCTATGGAAAGATCCTATGTATTTATCAAACCTCTCACAGTGCCTTCCCAAGAATCCTCTAACATCTTCAATATTTTTAAGAGAATAGGATTTTGATGAAGCTGTAGATTCATCTAAAATGAAAGTCAAGAATTAACACAGATTTAATGTATGCATGGTAAAGTACTTTTCATCCCTACATATACAGCCAGCCTGTGTGTAGTAAAACATGAGTTCAATGCCTTCAGTTAAAGGTATAGTAAGCTGCTTTTAATGACAACAACTTAAAGCCTTCCATTTAGAGTAGGTTCTTTTGCCTTTTTTTTTTTACATCGGATATTTATTTGGAATACTTAAAACTCATTTCACAAGCTCTTTCACAAGCTGGGATCATTTATTGCCATATTCACATAACCTGAGGGCAGGTCAAGCTTGAAGGCAGAAAAGCCCATTAGGGTATTGTCCAAATGTGCACACAGGAAGGCAGCGTGCACTAAGGGAGCTGTAAAAATCCCATCTTGCATTTACATAACCTCTTCTTTATTTAGATGCACTTTCTTCGAACAGGAGAGCAAAGTAGCTTCATGTAACCATTAATCCAAATCCACTTTCCTTCTGAATAAAACAACTGAATCCCTCATTTAAAATTTGCATTGCTTTTCCAAGGTTTTTTCCCTAGGTAAGGCTTTATTTTCCCAAGTTAGCCAACTAATAACAGGCTTTAACACATTTCAAATTACTTTTGAAATCAGAGATTACCTCAGTTTTGAAAGATTGCTATACAACTACATTACTTGTTGACCCAAAAAAGGACTGCCACAAGAACAATATTGAAGATTTAGAAGAGCAATTATAGAATTTAAGCCTACATGTATGCCAGCTATCTTTTTAGAGAACACCTTTCATACACTGTCATCATTTGTTTCAAATAGTTATTCTTCTGTATTTAGGAAAACCAGATGCTTTCATTGCAGAGAAAGCCTGTTTTAAGAAGCTCCTGTTCCTTTAAATTAATAAACACAGACAAATTCACAATAAAATCCTGATACATCCACAGCTTTAACAGTACTCTTGGAAATAGAGCACTTTCAGCTCCAGGACAAAAAAATAACACATTCAGCTTCATGAGGCAGACCACTGCCAGGAGAGTTGCTACGTAACTATGCAATACAACTTCTAACCACTGATGAAGTGACCATGAAAGATTTTACCTCTCCATGGCTAGGGTTTTTTTTGGTGTAGTCATCTTGCATCTCAAGACACATCACGTTTAAGACCAAATCCCTTTAAGCAGTCAGCACTAACTTGAGTATTGTTAAAAAAATTCACGCTGGATCAATTATTCCAGATGATTTTTAGTGCTGCACCTGGGGCACAGACCCTGCAGAATTTAGTTTGCCTGGCAGCAACTTAACATTTCTCTGCAGAAGCACCTGCCCCAGAAGGCTAGGAAATGCCAAGAGCTTCCAACCAAGCCAACACTTTTCAAACGGAAAGAAATATATTAAGTATGTGGAAAATACTAATTTGCTCACTGTACAAAGAAGTCACCAAGTTGAGACTTCAGTACATACTTGAACTTTCTGTTTTTTCCAGTGGATGAGCTATGCATAATATACTAAAGCTTTCTTCTTTTTCATTGTAAAATGTTTCCTCAAAGAGAACAGGTACTGAGAGATGAAAATTAAAACCAGTTCCTAAAACGATGAGGTTTCCTTTTATGAAGATCTCCTGAAACAAAATAAGAATCAGATCAAGTATAGAACTCCACCAGAAAAACAGTTTCTCTTTCACTTCTGCACTGCATGGTTGTATTTCAAGGGAAAGACAACAATCTTGCAAGATAAAAAGTGCCAGATTCAGGAGAGTTCATTCTTGTTCAGCTGTGTACACACTAAAACAGACTCCTTCAGTCTAGAAAGGCCAGCTACACCTTATTCGTAACTATTTCCTCTACCAGTCTACTACTAGAGAAGGTTTCAGACTATCTCCAAGGTCCAAGTGATTGTTTGCAGATTTTAGAGCACTTTTAGAAAGGAAATTAAAATCAGAGAAACAATCACACATCTTGTCCACATTTCTCATGCTCAGCTTTATCTTCTCAAGCAACTCTAACAAGGAATTTTCAGTAGGAAGATCTGGATGATGGCCTGCAAACAGGTGTGCGATCTCAGGCTATGCTGCGAAATCACAAGTGAAGAATTAATGACCCTACACAGTGTTAGCGTTAGTTTGATGACTTGCTGACCCGAGACAGTTACTGCTCACTGAGCTGAATGCGTAAGGCTTCGGACAGAACTCAAAACTGTCACAATTACATCTCAAGCCTTGGTGAACTTGCATCTGCATACAATATAGGCAGGCTATGATTTGTCTGAAAGCCAGAGACAGTTGTTAAATAAGTGATAAAGGCCATTCAGTCACAAAAAAAAATTCCTACCAGCCACAGAACAGATAAACTGACAAAGCTGCTTTGCCACAGTAGTGAGCTGAAATCAGAGGCAGCTCTACCATCTGAATTCTTTGTGTATACACACGGAAAGACAGCTTTTGCTAGGAAGCAGTGTATCCTTGAGAACTTTGGCTTAAATGGGCAACATACTACTTTTGCCAGTGAGCAGTACCCAGCTACCTCTCCTGCAACTAGAAGTTCATACCATGAGTCAGCTGCAGTGAAGCACTTGGAGTGTCCCCAAGCTACAGATATCAAAACAATAATACCTTTCCATTTAAAGTCTGAAAGTTTTCCTCCAGCGGCTTCAAAACATAAGATTCAAATTGGCAGGTAGAGAGACTGCTGCTTGAAAGGCTTCCTTTGCATGGAACTAATACCTACAACAGTTAGATTATGCTTTAGAGATAAATGCCACGTATCACCAGCTAAACACCAACAGATTTTGCCTTCAGAGGCAAGCAATTGAATTTGGCTTATAAGCATTTGCTAGCAAATGTATAGCAACTACAGCTTTGTTTAATTAAGTAAAAAAGAAATGGCCTTTGATAGGCACCCAGTCCAGTAATTAACCTAGCAGTTTCGTTTAGTTGCTGATTTGGAAAAGGATGACAGATGTAACTGAAGCAGACAATACTACAAGAAGGGATGAAATCTTAAGTTCTTAACAGCAGTCACCTATATGACTTAATTTTTATTAGCTGCCTAATTGTATGTTTTCAAGCTAAAATAAAACCCACAAGAAAGAAGGAAAAAAACCAAACCCTAAGATAACTATCTCAGGTCTAGCACACACCAAACTGGCAGCTTGAGACATTCTTAATTGAAAAGCAACACATGAATACCACAAACATTACATACGTGCTGAAAACATATTTCACTGCCAAGGAACAAGCAACAAATTAAAAGTCACTGTGCTTCACTCCTATGTTTTGTAGGCTTGAACTAATCCTTATGTGTGTCATAGCAGGCATAGGATTTAGATTCATATAGCTCCTATTTAACAACCAGGTTTTAAACCTACTTATTTATACTTACAATACCATGGAATTCTGCAACTTTGCTGCACAGATCAGGACGCCGCTTCTGGATGGCCAAATAAAAGGGATTTTTCAAGATATCCTCATCATACATAGCCATATGGACAGCAGACATCAAGATTTTCTAAAACACATAAGGAGAATGGAGAATGTATCACACATGCTCCCTGTTAAAATATATTTGGGATTACCTAGATGGCAGTTTCATTCCCCTGGTCTAAGAGGCCTTGATGTAAGCAGCCAATGGCATGCTTAACTAATAAGGTACCTGTAGTTGCACAGAAGGCATTCAAAAGGATTACTTTCCGTGAATATACATTTCTACTGCATCATAGAACACTGTTCCTTCCAAAGTATGCTCCAGCAAGCCTAAAACTCCCCTGTGTAATATTAGTGACTGATACATTCCAATGAGACAACCTGATCGTGGAAGACACACCCTCGTGTATGGCAATCCTCAACTTTCCAGCAACAATTACAGGAAAGAGGAAGACTAAAGAGATACAAATATTCATGTAATGAATAAAATGTCACTGTGAAATGCATCCTCTGCAGTCATACCTACTTCCAAGGAAAAAAACCTCAATGATCTGAGAGCATGCTGATGCCTAACATCTGGCAAAACAGTGAGAAAAGTGATTAAGAGACAGAATCCCCAAACTGTAGGCACTGGAAAAGCTATCACTAGGTGTGCCACAGGAAAAAGGTGATCTCTTGGGGCACTAGACCCTCAACTGCTTCTTTCCTCAATTCTAATGCTCTATAAATCAAACAACAAAACAAAAAATAACTAAAACATAGTGTGTCTAGGGTGAAATTTTTTCCTACCCTAGACACAAGGGTAGCAAAACCTCTACTAGGTCTCTTCTGAAGTAATTTCAGAATTATTTTATTCAGAAGACTTGAGATTAACAGGCTTAAAAGTCCTTAATTAACTAGTCTATTCTTTGCCTTTTTGTCTCATCCCACTTCTCTTTGAAAATCAACAGCACTTACATGATTTCCTCATGCAATTTCTGCCTTAAGAAAGGGTGAGAACAGCAGCAGAACTCAGAGTAAATCACCCTTACACAATCAGTACTCCCCTTCTCTGAAGTGTGGCATTATATCTAGCATATGATTTGCTCAGTGGGAGCTTCTTACACCTGTTCTGTAACACTTGTACTATCTTATTACCTAAAACTGTACTGGTACTAAAAAATGTTGCTTTAGATCATGGAAGAGGCACAGAACCGCTGTATGGCTGTTTTAAGAGCAGAAAAACACACCCCCAGCTCCCACTCGATTTTATGTAGCATTAGAGCTTCAGCTATGCTGTTGACCAACTCATAGTGTTAACAGTCTGGCCTCTCCTTATAATTAGGCACAAGGAAAGCTCCCTAGAGAGCTCAACACATGATCAGCTGAAGCTGCAAGCAATTTCCACTATAAAGTTATCACCAGCTGCAGTTCAGACAGCCTTGGGCTGAACCGTTGAACCTTAGCAGTGGCGGGTAACTGCCTCAGGCAGTTTTCCTGTGAAACTCGAGGTGAAATGGTTCATCTGCTTTCAAAACATACAGTAGAAGTAAGAGCATCTGTGAAAGAATACAAACTCAGCAGTCCCAAAGCTGTCCTTTGGAGCACAGATCTGAAGTTTGTTAACATGAAAGGGAAGAAAACCTTTGCTCCTGACACCTTCAAAAGCCAAGCCAAGTTCAGTAATTACAAGACCTCAAACCTAGAAAAAAGGGCAGCTCTGCACAAAATCTGCCATCCTAGTGCTTTGGTAAACAGGATGATCACCAATAATTCCAGGGCTGATGACTGCTATAAATACTTTCTGGCAGGCAGCTGCAACTCAAATTCAATCTGTGGGTTTCCTCGGNCTCCATGGGCTGCAGGTGGGTATCTGCTACCCCATCAACCTCCACGAGCTGCAGGTGAGTATCTCCTCCCCCACTAATCTCCATGGGCTGCAGGTGGGTATCTGCTACCCCATCAACCTCCACGAGCTGCAGGTGAGTATCTCCTCCCCCACTAACCTCCATGGGCTGCAGGAGGATATTTTCTCCCCCATTATCCTCTACGGGCTTCAGGGCAGTTTCTTGCTGTGGCTCCCTGGAGCATTTCCTTCCTTCCTTCCTTTCTCTCTCGCTGATCTTGGTGTCTACAGATCCGTTTCTCACTCCTCTCCCCAGCTGCAGCTGCACAGGGGTTTTCTCCCCTTCTTAAACAAGTTATCACAGAGGTGCTACCATAACTGATAGGCTCAGCCTTGGCCAGCAGTGGCTCCATTAGACGCAGAAGAAGCTTCTAGCAGCTTCTCACAGAACCATCCTCACTCCTCTACCAAAACCTTGCCAGCCAAACCCAGTGAAGAGAAAAGCTTGAGAAGAGGCTGGCTTTACGTGGGGTTAGCCAGGAATGATGTGCAATTATTCTGGGTAAAATCTGGCTTCTAAATGCAGGCCATCATCACCACCCTGACAGGGAGGAAGGGCGGCAGCAGGTTCTACAGCAAGGAGCTTCCAGCAGAGCAGCAATGAGCCGAGAGGTGAGGAAGAGCTGTTTAATGTGACCTGAATTAGCAGCTACAGATAGTGCTTCCTGCATGTTTTACATTCTCAAATAAAAAGGATCTTCTTGTTTAATGGTTAATAAAAATGATTAGTGCTCCCAGGGCACAGATCCTGACAGATGCAGACTGTGCTGGAGGGACCAGCTACAAGACACAAGAGAAGATGAAGCTGGTTTTTTTTTCCTCCTGCGGAGCACATCTCTACCAGCATTTGCAAGTTAATTTGTAATGTAATTATATGTTGCTTCTGCCACAGAAGCTCAGCACGTGTGATGGGCCAGCAACCTGCCACTGCCTCTGCCAGCCTGTGACAGCACAGCAAACACTTCTGCAGTGAGGAAAAGCCAACAGCTAAGAGCTGAGGTGTGTGCCCACACGTGGATATGTACCCACACAGAACCAGGGAATCACAGATCTCTCAGTCTGGAAAAGACCTTTAAGATCATCCAGTCCAAACATTAACCCTCCACTACCAAGGCTCCTGTACACGTGTGTGCATATGCACAGAAACACCTCTCCTCCAATTACTTGTTACTAGGCAGAAGACACTGGGCACCCACCTCCTACCCAGGAGTTGTAGAGATCAGTGAGGTCTGCCCTCAGCCTCCTTTTCTCCAGACCAAACAACCACAGTTCCCTGAGCTGCTCCTCACCAGGCCTGTTCTCCACACTCTTTACCAGCTTTGTTGCCCTTCTCTGGACACACTCCAGCACCTCAATAAACAAAGTTCTTCTTGAAGTGTGGAGCCCAAAACTGAGCCCAGTACTTGAGGTGTGGCCTCACTAGGTCCTGGTCCTCATGTTGGCTACCTCATATTGATCAACACCCCCAGGCCCTTCTCCGGTGGGCCATTTCCAGCCACTCTGCCCTGAGCCAGCCCATGGTGCTGTATGGGGTTCTTGTGACCCAAGAGCAGGACCTGTCACTTGGCCTTGTTAAACCTCATACAGTTGGCCTCAGCCCATCAACCCAGCCTGTGCAGGTCACTCTGTAGAGCCTTTCTACCCTCAAGCAGATCAACACTTCCACTCAACTTGGTGTCATCTGCTGTACATGTGTACATATGTTTGTAAAACTATACATGTATATTTGCATGATGGACACTGTAAAGGAGGGTGAGTTGACTGCCTTGCAGCATGTACTGCTTCAAAGCCACCCAGACTGTGGTGAGAAGAGCTTTGCCTTGCCCAGCTCCTCAGTTCAGCACCCAGCATCACCACCTTTCTAACAAAACTGAAACCTGCCATGCCAGCCTCTACACACCTCTGCAACCTCACCTGGCAAGCTGGGTTGGCTTTTCTTGATTCATCCTTTTTTATTTTCATGGAATGGCATGCCATGAAACCCAGAATCAGTCAGTGGTAGTTTTCCAGGAAACAAAGTCTGTGGAAGGAATTGTTAGAAGCAAGCAGCACTGGCAAATGCTTGCTCCTTGGTTGCCATAGTGCAGGAGCACCATTTGAGGTTTAATATCTTTACTAATGATATTTGCTTGGCCTGCAGGAGAAAGTGAGACTTGTGCTCCCTAAATGTCATTTGACTGCTAATACATCAGGAAGTGCACTCAGCCTGGCCCAGGAAAGGACCTGGCATGACCTAGGGCATTGCTGCCCACAGGAAGGTGACGATGCTGCTGCCAGTGTGCCCAGTCCTAGGCTGTGCCCACCTGCCACTCTGAGGAGCCCAGTTTGGCAGGTATGTGGCCCCCACAAAGAGCCCATACACGTTTGTGCACCTCTCCTATGAGGACAGGCTACGAGAGCTGGGGCTTTTCAGCCTGGAGAAGAGAAGGCTTCCAGGAGACCTTGTAGTAGCCTTCCAGTATCTGAAAGGGGCCTACAGGAAGGCTGGGAAGGGACTATTTACAAGGTCTTGTAATGACAGGATGAGGAGTAATAGGTTTAAACTGGAAAATGGGAGATTTAAACTGGATTAGGAAGAAGTTCTTTACAGTGAGGGTGGTGAGACGCTGGAACGGGTTGCCCAGGGAGGCTGTGGCTGCTCCCTCCCTGGAGGTGTTCAAGGCCAGGTTGGACGAGGCCTTGAGTGACCTGTTCCAGTGGGAGGTGTCCCTGCCTATGGTGGGGGGTTGGAACTGGGTGATCTTTGAGGTCACTTGCAACCTAAGCCATTCTGTGATTTCGTGATTTGCATTAAGTTTTTGGGCCGCTCACTGCAAGAAGGGTATCAAGGTCCTGAAGTGCATCAAAAGAAGAGCAAGAAAGATGGTGAGGGGTCTTCTGATGAATGGCTGAGAGACCTGGAGTTGTTTAGTCTGCAGTAAAGGAGGCTGAGGGGAGACCTCCTCACTCTACAACTCCCAGAAAGGAGGTTGCAGAAAGGTGGGATCTGTCTTTTCTCCCAAAGAACAAGTGATGGGACAAGAGCAAACAGCATCAAGTTGCACTAGGAAAGGTTTGGGTTAGCTGTTGTCAACATCTGTACCAGGCTGCCCAGGTCAATGGTGGAGCCACCATCCCTGGCAGGATTTAAAAGCCATGGTGCTGAGGGACATGGTTTAGTGATAACCTGGCAGTGTTGGATTAACAGTCAGACTTGATGATGTTGAAGGTGTCTTCTAACCAAAATAATTCTGTAATTCTTCATGGGCACAGTGCTGGGGCATAGCTCCTCCCTGACACCCATGGAACACTGCACAGCACCCAGAGCAAGCCCTAGCCTCCAATTGACTGACCTTTTTCACACAGTCACACAGAATCACAGAACATTGGGGATTGGAAGGGACCTCAAAAGATCATCCAGCCCAACCCCCCTGCCAGGATCACCTAGGGCAGGTCACACAGGAACACATCCAGGCAGGTTTGGAATGTCTCCAGAGAAGGAGATTCCACAACCTCTCTTGGCAGCCTGCTCCAATGTTTTGTCACTGTAATGGTTTAAAGCAACACGAAGGGGTCAAACCAAACCAGCAGGTTAACCCAACACAGAACTGAGGGGAAAACAACACAAAACCCTCTGTGTTGATACAAAAAGACAGAGGTAAGAGTAGAATTTACTGAGCAAAGCAGATAATCATAGCACAAATGTAGATATAACCTTAGCCTGTTTGCAGAAAAAACATGGTGCAAAGCAGCAGCGAGCAGAAATCAGCAAGCTAGAAGTCCAAGCCTGAAAACCACTCCCCCACCCCTCCCTGTCTCGCTGCCATCCCAGTGGAAGAGCAAACACCCAAAAACCTGGAACTCAAAAGCAGCACTTGGGACAGGAAGCCTCCCATGTTACAATCTGAATTCAAGCCCCACAACACTTTGCTCCAGCCAGCGCTTTTGAAGCTGGCATGAGGCATGAGGTATGAATAGCAGCAGGCTAAAACGCAACTTATGACAGTCACCTTCACACTGCAGAACCTTTTCCTTATGTTCACATGGAACCTTCTCTGCTCCAGCCTGTACCCATTGCCCCTTGTCCTGTCATTGGACATCACTCAGCAGAGCCTGGCTCTGTCCTGCTGACGCTGCCCTTCACACCTGTATACACAGGAACGAGCTCACCCCTCAGTCTCCTCTTCTCCAGGCTAAAGAGCTTCAGCTCCCTCAGCCTTTCCTCACAAGGGAGATGTCCCACTGCTTTCAGCGTCTTTGCGGCTCTGCACTGAAGTCTTTCAAGCAGTTCCCTGAGGTCCTTCTTGAACTGAAGGGTCCACAACTGGACAACTATTCCAGATGTGGCCTCACCAGGGCAGAATAGAGGGGAAGGAGGACCTCTAACACCTCTAACCTACTAACCACAGTCCTTCTAATCCACCCCAGATTGCCACTGACCTTTCTGGCCTTGAGGGCACATTGCTGGCTCATGGTCATCCTTCCATCCACCAGGACCTAGGGGTGCTCCTCCTTTCAACCGAGTCCTGCAGATTTCTTCATCAAACTTATTCTGTTGGGCTTCTCCATGGGAGTGGGGGAGACATATTGCAGTGCTGTAAAGTGAGCCATTTAGTTTATTAAACACTGTTAAGGGTGCCCTGAGGTCTCTGCACATGTGGGGCCATCAAGGCAGAATCGTTACTATTATGGTTCTTATTAGTCATAGTCATTTTCCCAGCGATATGTCTCACGTCCAGATGTCTTCCCATCCATCTCTTAAATTTCACCATGCCAACACCAAACCATTATGAAGACAGACTAGATCAAGTCCTGCTTCCTGTGGTACAGGAGCAGAAATGTTGTGTAAAAATAACAAGGTGTAAATGATTTTTTTTAATGTTTAAATGAAAAGATGAACAAAAAAAGGGTCATAGTTGGCTAAAAATGAATCGCGCAGCAGACAAGGGAAGATAATGCTTTAGTTTAAGTGTTCCATCATTATTAATTCATTTAATGTTTTTGTTGTGGTTTTTTTTTTAGGATAATACCCATCACTTGGAATTCATTTGGTGTTTATGTGGATGTCATCCCAGCTTCTGCAAAAATTCCAGAGCAATTCAGCATTAATGTGGTATTAAAAATTGTTACCACCTTCATTACTTCCCCCAGCGCAGGCTAAATCTTTCTCCTCGCCTCCTCTAAAGTCACATTTCAGAGTTTATTTTGCTTTTATCTTTATTAGGGTTTTAAATTGTGCTGCTCCTATTTAAAAATTCTCCTTACGCTCCACAAGCGTTGCTTTGTCTGACAGCATCAAAACTATGCAAATAAAGGAGGGGAGAAGGGAGGGGGGGTAGGGGAAGAGTTAATGGTGATTTTTTTGTTGTTGTTGTTGTTATGTTGCTGCCATTTGACTGAAAATCAACCCAAAAAAAAAAAAAAAAAAAAAAAAAAGGTTTCAGCTTATCAGTTACAAGGGAGAAAGTCGTCAAGCTGGTATTTATGCTTGCAGCAGATGACACCAAACCGAATCTGTGTGAAATACCATCTGTACCATGTGGAGTTCCTTCTTTCTGGGCACTGTAGATGCCCTCGAGTCAGGCAGGGAAGGGATGCAGCTGGTTCAGCCCTCTGAGGGACAGGGAGGACCAACGGGGTACCAACAAGTCAAGCTGCCACTGATGACCCTTTTCTGGATTTATCCCATCGATGCAGCATGCTTCTGCTTCCAAAATAGATATTCTGGGTCTAAACCCAGTTGGCAGAGGAAAAAAAAGGCTGCACTTTGCACGTAACATTAAATAGATAAATAAATAAATAAGGCCCACAGAGATTAAATGCAGAAACTTTGCATTAAAAGAGCATTAATTAGGGTTTATAGCCAAGGACTCGAGGATTAGGAAATGTCAGGGAGCTGGGAGTCTGAAAACAGAAAGAAACGGAAGACAAAGGCTGGATTCAGCTTGTGAGCAAAGACACATTGCAGGGGTATTATTTGGTTCTTTTTAGTCCAGAGAGAGTGGAAGATAAATACAGAGTCACCATCAATCACTTTAAACACACTGGAAAGGAGGGATGAAGTTCTCCAGGGGAAATTGAGAGCAGCCCTGCAGAAAAGGACTTGGGGGTGCCAATGGATGAGAAGCTGGACATGAGCCAGCAATGGGTGCTTGCAGCCCAGAAGGCCAGTGGCATCCTGGGCTGCACCAAAAGCAGCATGGCCAGGCACAAAGAGAGGTGATTCTCCCCCACTGCTCTGCTCTGGTGAGACATCACATGGAGTGTTGTGTCCAGCTCTGGAACCCTCAACACAGAAAGGGCATGGAGCTGATGGAGCAGGTCCAGATGAGGACCATGAAAACAATCAGAGGGCTCCAGTATCTCTTCTACAAGGACAGGCTGATGGAGCTGGGGCTGTTCCGCATGGAGAAGAGAAGGGAGACCTAGTAGCAGCCTGCCAGTACCTGAAGGGGGCTGCAAGAAGGCTGCAGAGGGACTGTTTCCAAAGGCCTGCAGTGATAGTTCAAGGGGCAATGGTTTGAAATGAGAGAAGAGCAGATTTAGATTGGATATTAGGAACCATGAGGGTGGTGGAACAGTGCAACAGGTTGCCCAGGAACATAGTTGAGGTCTCATCCCCGGAAATCTTCAAGGTCAGGCTGGACAAGGCTCTGAGCAACCTGATCTGATGGAAGATGTCCCTGCTGACTGCAGGAAGGTTGGACTAGATGACTTTTGGAGGTCCCTGCCAACCCAAACCATTCTATGATTCTATCAATGAAACAAAGCCCATCAGAAGGGTCAGGTTAATGTCTGGGCAGCACAAATGGGACAAGGGAAACAGAATGGGCTGGTCACACTGGGGCTGACACTAAATGCCCCTGGCCAGTGGCAGGGAAGGAGCCAGCATCCATTGGGCTCCTGGGCAGAGAGGAGGAAAATGCCACTACCCTCATCTGGCAGTGATGGGCCTTATCTGGGGCTGAGCGTCCTCTGCCACTCACACTGACCATGGAGCACAGTTTCACATGGAGAATAAAGCCCACAGCAGAGGAATTTTCCACTTAATCAAAACCCTGGGAAGAATATGAATGCTTATAGGTTAAAGGAACCTGGCAGCTCCTACTTGTCTGTCATGTCTTTAAGGATTGCCATTAAGTCATAAATGTGACAAAGATTAAAGAGTTTATTAATGTTATTAGAGAGTTGAGATAAAATGCTATGCCTTGCAGGGACTCTCTCCCTCTCTCACTATTTAATGAAAACATTTTCATCACTTTCTGAATCTATTATACCAAATATTCATTTCAGAAGTCCTATGATGATTTTATTTTAATTAGAAAAGATGTCTTAACCACCAGAAAGTAAAGCAGCTAAAGCACCTTGCCATGGCTCCCCTACTTCCTTCTGACAGCAGATGAGTGGTTCACTGGCAGTGTCTCAACCACAGAGCAAGCCCAAGGTGACCAAAGGCACATAGGGAAGTTTGGTGCATGGTGAGACTGTCACACTGATTGCCCAGAGACCCTGAAAGCTAGCAGCAGCTCAGCTCAGGCCTTGCAAGTGGCCTTGTGTGTCTCCAGCAGCCACCACTCTAGTCAAAGTCAATGAGCAATGAGAGCTGCTGCACTGAAGGAGCTGGCAGAAGTGCTCACTAAGCCCATTTCCATCATTTACTAGTAGTCCTGACTACCCAGGGAGGTCTCAGCTGGCTGGAGGCTAGCAAATGTGATGCCCATCTAAAAGAAGAGCTGGAAAGAGGATCCAGGGAACTACAGACCTATCAGTCTGACCTCCATGCTGAGGAAGGTCAAGGAGCAAATCATGTGAGTGCCATTATGTGGCACATACAGCGAATCAAGCAATCAGGTCCAGTCAGCAGGTGCTGCTTGATGAACCTGATCCCCTTCTACCACAAGGTGACCCACTTAGGGGGTGAGGGAAAGGCTGAGGGTATTGTCTACCTGAACTTTAGTAAAGCCTTTGGTACCATTTCCCACAGCATCCTCCTGGAGAAACTGGCTGCTCGTGGCTTGGATGGGTGGATGCATCACTGGATGAAGGACTGCTTGATGGCTGGGCCTAAAGAGTGGTGAGGAATGGAGTTAAATCCAGCTGGTGGTTGGTCACAAGTGGTGCTCCTCAGGGCTCAGTGATGGGGCCAGCTCTCATCAATGCCTTTATCAATTATATGGATGAAAGGATCAAGTACACCCTCAGTAAGTTTGCAGATGACACTAAGTGTTGCAGAATCGTTTATCTCCTTGAAGGTACTAAGGCTCTACAGAGGGATCTGGCCAGGCTGGATCCACCAATTGGCCTTGGTCAAGGCCAATTGTATAAGGTTTAACAAAGCCAAGTACCAGGTCCTGCACCTGGCTCACAACAAACCCATGAATATTCCAGGTTTGGCTGGGAAGGAGCCCTGGTGGAAAAGGACCTGAGGGTGCAGGTCAACAGCCAGCTGAAGATGAGCCAGCAGTGTGCTCAGGTGGCCAAGAAGGCCAGCAACATCCTGGCCTGGATCAGCAATAGTGGGGCTAGCAGGACTAGGACACCAATTGTCCCTTTGGACTCAGCACTGGTGTAGCCACACTGTGAGTACTGGGATCAGTTTGGGGCCCTCACTATGAGGTGCTGAAGCACTCTGAAAGAAGATGAAGCTGGTGAAGAGTTTGGAGGACAGGTCTGGTGAGGAGCAGCTGAGGGACCTGGGGTTGTATAGTCTGGAGAAGAGGAGGCTTATTGCTCTCCACAAGTCCACAAAAGGAGGTTGTAACGAAGTGGCCATTGGTCTCTTCTCCCAGGCAGCAAGTGACAGGATGAGAGGAAATAGCCTCAAGTTGCACCAGGGGAGGTTCAGATTGGACATGAGGAACAATTTCTTCCCCAAAACGGTTTTCAAGCCCTGGAACAGACTGCCCAGGGCAGCGGTGAAGACCTCATCCCTAGAAGCATTTAAAAGCCATGCAGATGTAGTGCTGAAGCACATGGTTTAGTGGTGATCTAGCAGTGTTGGGTTAATGACTGAAGCTGACAACCTCAAAGGCCTCTTCCAACCAAGACAATTCTATGATTTTATGAGTCTACCTGCAGCTGGGACCAGGGGTATGTCCCTGGGAAGCAAGTGATGGGTAGGAGCATGTTCTGAAGGCACAGGAGGTAAAGTGAAGTCCTTACCCATGGAGAAAAGCAAGAAAGTGAAAAGCTTAAAGAAAAGCAAAAGGAAGATTTGCGATGCCCTACAAAAGGAGCAGCTCCAGACCTTTCAGCTCTATTTGCAATGCAAGCAGTTCACAAACACCTTTTTTTTTTTTTTTTAACACTTTCCAACTAACCTGATTTAATTTGTTGATTTATTCTGTAACTTGATTTACTGTTAATTTATTTTGGAGAGTAAGATCTTCCAGCTTTAAGTTCCAATTAATTCAAGGGGAAGGCTCAGTGTTTTTCTCTACACAATATCTTTGTGCCACATTGTTTCCCATTTTAACATCGCACTGAAGCATTACCAAGAGTTTATTGCCATTAAGTAATATAAATCCATACAGCTGAAAATTAATTTCATGTGCACAAAAGATTACTCTTTGCAAATGCACCTTTAAGAGGGGAATATTGGCTACAGCAATCATCACTTGTTGCTTAGCAACAGTCATAGCTTCAATTACATCAGGTTTATTATTGGGTGCGTTCAGAACAGTATGACCAGCAAGTTGAAGGAAGTTCTCCTCCACCTACTCTGCCCTGGTAAGGCCACATCTGGAGGACTGGACCCAATTCTGGGCTCCCCAGTTCAAGAGAGACAGGGAACTGCTGGAGAAAGTCCAGCAGAGGCTACAAAACGGTTGAGGGGCCTGGAGCATCTCTGTGAGGAGGAAAGGCTGTGAGACCTTGGGTTGTTTAGGCTGGAGAAGAGCTGCCTGAAAGAGGCTGAAAGGGGTCAATGCTCAGCAAGAGCTAAAGCGTGAGGGGCAAGAGGATGGGGCCAGACTATCCTGGGTGGTATCCAGTGACAGGACAAGGGGCAACAGGCACAAACTGGAACCCAGAAGATTCCATCTGAACTGGAGAAGAACTTTTTTGCTGTAAGAGCACTGGAGCCTTGGAGCAGGCTGCTCAGAGAGGTTGTGGAGTCTCCCTCTCTGAAGAGATTCCAAACATACCTCAACGCTGGGATCCTGGGCAACCTGCTTTAGCAGAGGGATTAAACTAGATGATCCCTAGAAGACCCAAGCCCATCATCCTGGGATTCAATAATTCTAAAGAGCAATGTAAAATCCCAGGGTGTGGTCATCCATCCTTGGAAATGCTTCTCAGACCTGTGTTGATAGAGCCAGACTTTGCTAATTTTTTTTTTTTTTTTTT
>WBNM01010885.1:50540-85602 GCA_013399055.1 Ramphastos sulfuratus | reverse complement strand
AGCAGCACAGCCCCAGCTCCGTTAGGCTCTTCCTGTAACAGAAGGGTTCCATTCCCTTCATTATCTTTGTAGCTCTGCACTGGACTCTCTCCAGCAGTTCTATGTCCCTCTTGAACTGGGGAGCCAGAACTGAACGCAGTACTCCAGATGCCCTGCTGGGGCAGGGCAGAGTAGAGGGGCAGGAGAACCTCTCTCAACCTGCTAGCCACAGCCCTTCTAATACACCCCAGAATGGCATTGGCCCTCCTGGCCACCAGAGCGCATTGCTGGCTGACGGTCAACTAGGACCCCCAGATCCTTTTCCCCTTTGCTGCCTTCCAACAGCTCAGTCTCCAACCTATACTGATCCCTGGGTTTGTATGCATGAGCTGGCATAGGCATCTGGAAAAAAGGAGCAACATGCACCCCTAAAACATATGTACTTACTGTACCTCGTAGTGTTAATTCTTGTGCTTGACATCTAAGATGGAGGTTTTGTGTGTCAAGGGAGAAGGAAGGAGGGAGAGGAATGTGTTTCCCTTGTGAGCATAACTCCTGTCTTGTGAGTTGGGTCTGGTTTGCAATTTTTCCATTTCTTCTTAACAGTCTATCCTCTGTGCAATCCTGATTGAATATTCATTAGTGCTGATCTGTAAAAATATTTATGGTTCCCTGTAAGTATCTATTAATGAAAAGATTTTCAGACTTCCCCCACCCCTCCCTTTTTAAATAAGAAGTGGTAAACAGTTTGTCACATTTTCTGTTTTGGTTAAGTTTGAATTGTAGGGCTAGAGAAGACTGCAAAGTGCTGAGTTGGCAGTAAACAGTGCAAGACCTGACCAACTGAAAATTCTTTGTACATCTTGGGCATTCTTTTCTGTGTTCATCAACCTTTTCTCTTAAACTGTGAGTAGATGTTCTTTTCATGTTTAAGTGGTACTGATGGGAAGTATTACAGCCCCTAAGTATTCATTATTGATTCCTTATTCCAATTTTTCCAGTGTTCGTCGTTCTGCTTCTGTTTGGCAGATTATCATCTGAAGCAGTTTAGGAAATACAAACTGTAGGGAGCTGTCCTTCAGTGCTGCAGATTCCTGAAGAGGGCCAGAGGCTGGCATCTGAGTTTGAAATCTGATGTGTGCTACAACTTATTTGAAACAAGATCCAGTAAAAAAATATGGAGTCCTCAACTGGTCAACATATGATTGATGAATTAACGTTCATTTACATGTTTAAAATTAGCCTGTCAGTACTCCTCTGACAGAGATAAACAACAAAATAATAACATTTAGCTTGTTCTGCAAAACTATTTGCAGGAAGAAATGTGAAAATAAAGAGAAATAATGCATGGTAGCAATGGAGGATAGCTATAGGAGGATGGTAGCTATGTCAAGGAGAACCAACTGTAATGACTTTCTTAAAAGACAATATTTAAAAACAACAGTCTTGAGTTTGAGAAGTACCAATATTGGGTAGCCTTCTTGGCAATGAGCTAACTACTCCTGGTGGTATGGCTGAAAGAGTCTTTGAGAACCGAGATACTTTGGTGCTGTTGTGTTGTTTTCGTGAGTCTGATAAGTTTTGAAAATAATCTTTTTGCGTTCTTTCTTAAAATCAAATGAAGCTCCTGAAATCGCGGCAAGCTGGTGAGACTGGATTCATGCATTCAACTTCTCTCTCACAGCAGTCACAATAATGATACAGTTGCTAAGACAACAAAGAACAAAATATTCTCTGGTGTTTTCCCTAACTGTTTTGGTAGTACATGGTGTGAGTTTCTTTCAGTTACTCTGCATTTGTGAAACATCATAATATATTTTCACAAATTGACAGCATTGAAACATGGTTGTGAGTGAAAATTTTTCTTTTAATTGACCTTGAGTTAAGAGAAACTGATTTTCCTCTAGAATGCTGGGAACTGAAACCAGGAGGTTCTAACCTCATGTGACTTCATCAAATAGTAAAATAAACCAAGAACCTGGAAGTTTCCTGATGGGGATGCAAGGAAAGAGATGCCATTGAAATTATGGCAGCATGTTCTATAGAAATCTCCATTTGAAGAGAATGTTTTTCTACTGGTCTAAAATTTACACACAGCATTAGTAAACAGATTTCATAGGCTTACACTTTAGTGATTTTGGTTTGTTGGCTGGCCTAACCACAGCAATTCAGGTTTCTGTTGTTGATTCAGCTTGGTATCAGTTGGCAACTTTTTACAATAACCTAGGGCTTGATGACAAGAAGAGAGAAATGCCTATAATTTCTCCCTAGAAAGCACATGGAAACCTACAGAGAAACAACTCCTGGCAGAGCTTGTGAACAGCTTTCACAAATAAGTCTGTTTACTTTGCCTGTGTAGTTCCTATAGTATTTACAGCTACTCTGATTCATTAAGTGCTTGTGTGGAGAGCTCTGACCTTACAAAAAGAAAAGGTTTTATCTTAATTGCCCAAATTGGAAGAATATAATACTTAAAACAGTGTATAAAGACATTGGAAGTTTGGGCAGACATAAACTTCACTTTAAAGGAAATGGATACGATTTTAAAGGTTTAGTACTACATAAATAGCATGAAATTAAACTTGGTCTGTTTCTGGCCATGGTTGTGTTCAAATATTTTGTGGACTACATTCATGTGTTGGTTGTAGATTTGAAACTCCACTGGTACTTCTACTTGTTTTCTACTTGTTAGGTAAATATTGAGATGCTTTATCAAACTTCAGACTATTCTAGGATTTTTTTCTTTGTTTGTTTTTAATTTCAAAATTTGTCTTCAGGCCACTTGCAATACCAAGTTTCCACAATGAAATAAGTTTTAAAAATTCAATACTTTGGACACTTCAAACACAGACATATATCAAAATGGTAAAGATTTGGTTTGGTTCATGCTTTTCTTTCCAGGAAAACAAGTCAATAAATCACAGAATATCAGGGACTAAAAGAGACCTCGAAAGCTCATCCAGTCCAACTCCCCTGCCAGAGCAGGATCTCTTAGCCCAGATCACACAGGAACACATCCAGGCGAGTTTTGATTAGAGAGGGAGACTCCACAACCCCCTTGGGCAGCCTGTTCCAGTCTTCTGTCACCCTCCCAGGGAAAAAAAATTCCTCCTCATGTTTAAATGAAACTTCCTATGCCTCAGCTTCCACCCATTGCCCCTTGTCCTGCCATCAGGCATCACCCAGCAGAGCCTGGCTCCAGCCTCCTGGCACTCACCCTGCACATCTTTGTAACTATTGCTGAGGTAACCTCTCAGTCTCCTCTTTTCCAAGCAGCACAGCCCCAGCTCTTCCTGTAACAGAAGGGTTCCATTCCGTTCATCATCTTTGTGGCTCTGCACTGGACTCTCTCCAGCAGNCGCAGTCCTCATCAACCAAGGAAAACTCGCCCTTTGTCATGCTTTCCTCTGGTGCCTCAGGTGTCAGAGGCTCCTGAGGACAGTCTCCAGCAGCATAGATGGAGAGGAAGAAGGCATTCAGTAACTCTACCTTCTTTGTGTCCTCTGTCACCAAGGCACCCACCCTGTTCAGCAGGAGGCCTATATTGCTATATTGTTAGCTTTTCCTGCAATGGATTTGAAGAAGCCCTTTCTGTTATCCTTGACCTCCCTTGCAAGGCTGAGTTCCAATGAGGCCTTAGCCTTCTTATTTGCCTCCCTACATCCTCTGACAACAGTCTTCTACTCCTCACGAGTCGTTAGCCTCTCCTTCCATGATATGTAGACTCTCTTCTTCCACGTAAGTTTAATTAGCAGTTCCTACTTAACCATGCAGGTCCTCCTGACTTCCTTTCTTGATTTCCTACTTGCTGGGATTCTCTGATCTTGAGCTTGGAAGAAGAGGTCCTTAAATGTTAACCAACTATCATGGGCCCCTTTGCCTCCTTGTACCCTGTTCCGTGAGATTTCCGCTAGCAATTGCTTGAAAAGGCCAAAGTTGGCCCTCCTGAAAACCAGAGTTGTAGTCCTGCTTTGATATCCTGTTCTTACCAGACAAAATCTTGAACTCCACCATCTTGTGGTCACTAAGGCCAGAGCTGCCCCCAACCTTCACTGCTTCAACCAAACCCTCCTTGTTGGTGAGGATAAGACCCAGCAGTGCTCCCTTCCTAGTTGGCTCCTCCACCGTTTGCATCAAGAAGTTATCATCAACGCACTGGAGGAACCTCCTGGACTGTGGCTGGCTGAGTATCCCTTCCAGCAAGTATCTGGGTAGTTAAAACCCCCATCAGAACCAGGACTGCAAGGTTGCTGTTAGCTGCCTGTAGGCCTCATCAACTTCCTCATCCTGATCAGGTGGCCTGTAATAGACAGCCACAACTCTATCACCCATGCTAGCCTGCCCCTTAATTCTCACCCACAAGCTCTCACCTTGCCCCTCATCCACCCCTGGACAGAACTCAAGACATTTTAGTTGCTCCCTCACATGAAGAGCAACTCCATCACCTGGCCCTGTTGAGCTGCCTTTCCTAAGGAGGACACAGCCATCCATGACCACATTCCAACCATGTGAGCTGTCCCACATCTCTGTAATTGCCACCAGGTCATAACCTTGTGACCACACATGGATTTCTAACTCCTCCTGTTTATTCCCCATGCTGCCTGCGTTGGTGTATAAACATTTCAGGGATGCAAGTTGAGTACATAGTTTTCAGCCTTGAAGGGGTAGACTCTCTGGTTATCTGAGATGCCAACACACTGCTCCACAAGTGTTGGGCTACTGCATCCAGGGTTCTCACTGACAGGACCAGCTACATCCCTGTTCCTGGTCAAGACTAGTTTAAAGCCTTGTCAATGAGCCCAGCCTACTTTTGTGCAAGAACTCTTTTTCTCTTATGGGACAGATGAGCTCCATCTGTTGCCACTAGACCTGGTGCTGAGAAAACTTCCCCATGGTCAAAACCCCCAAAGTTCTGTTGGTGGCACCAACCTCCAAGCCATGTATTAATCACATGAATTTTTTTTTCCTTTCCTTCAGTATCTCTTCCTGTCACTGGAGGGATTGAGGAGAACACTACTTGTTCCCCTCAACCCTCAAGTAATCTCTCCAAAGACTTGAAGTCTTTTAAAATTGTTTTTATACTCCAATCCCTTGCCTTGGCACTCCCAGTTTCTATAACCAGTAGTGGGTAATAGTCTGATGGCCGCAGCAGACTGGGAACGCTCTTTAAAATGTCTCTGACCCATGCCCTAGGCAAGCAGCAGACCTCCTTGTGGGGTCTGTCTGGCCTGCAAATCGAGCCCTCAGTTCCCCTGAGAAGGGAATCCCCTGCTACTGCCACCTTTCTTTTTTTCCTGCTTACACTAGCCCTAAGTCATGGGACTGGCTGACAAGTGCTGGGCAGCTGCATGCCTGAGTGTTCATCTCTATCCTTGTTCATCTGACCCTGTGTTACAAGGGCCTCATACCTCTTGTGTGTGGGCAACTTGGAAGAAACTTTGGATGCAAAGCATCATGTTCTCATAAACCTCACTTCTGACACTAATGAGTAGGTAATGTCCTGCTGATTGGTTCCATTTGCAGAAATCCAGATTATGTTAATTGCGTAACATGAGTGTATATTTTTAATGCTGTTTTCAGATGTCTCTCTGCCTGGGAACTTGCAATGCTGCATTTTAAAGCTGTTAAGTTTAATCTTTCAGGAGGGAATTGAAGGGAAGAAGATGAACTAGTATATAATAATCATAGAATCATAGAATGGTAAGGTTGGAAGGGACCTCAAGGATCATCTAGTTCCAACCCCCTGCCATAGGCAGGGACACCTCCCACTAGTACAGGTCACTCAAGGCCTCCTCCAACCTGGCCTTGAACACCTCCAGGGAGGGAGCAGCCACAACCTCCCTGGGCAACCTGTGCCAGTAAATAATTTTTTTTTTTTTTTAGTTATTTCACTTAATACAGATAGTACGGTGCTCTTGAATCTTAATAACCAAACTCTTTCTAAGAAGAATGGAATTTGTTGCTCAATACTTTTCTCTCTGATCGTTATCCATGCTTTCTCTTAATGTAATTTCATGGTTCTTCTCTCTTTAGAAATGATAACATGTTTTTAACTATAGCTGCATGGTGGATAAAAGAGAAAACCTCTTTCTCACACAACCTAACCATGTCTGCATAGAATCAGACAGAAACCTTACTGTAGTTTCTCCTTTCCTGCAGATCCGTTAGGACATTCTGGCGTGGGTAGCTCCAGGGTTTAATGGATGCTATCCTTTTAAATTTTATTTATTCATTCATTTTTAATCAGTTTTACCTTTTTGAAACCCTGGAGACAGTTACAGTGTTTTAACTAGCAGGCAAAGATGGTTGGTTTGAATTGCAAGTGTGTCTTTCCTGCCTCATGCTGCCCTCTTCTCCAAAACTTTCTGTGATGGTGGTAGGGTGCTTGGTTTGTCTTACAATGGTTTGTCTACAGAATGATCCCTTACTGATTGTTCAGCCTGTTTGCCTGTTGTTTCAGTTCTCTTCTCACAGTTGCAGTTACTGATTCCCTCTTCCCACACACTGTGAAGACAATGGATGTGAGTATATTTCAGCTGAGAACAGGAGCTGTGATGCTGTCTACAGGATTGCAAGAACTGTATTTTTAACAGTAATGCAAATTGCTGTCACAGCACCAGTAAATATAGAAATAGATACTTTTCTCCTTGTTGATTCTTCTAACAATTGCAACTATTACTTTATGTACATATTTTCAGCTTCATGTGTAATTTTTCAAATTCATTCTACTGGTTTGTTTCTGTGACCTTCATATAAAAGGTAACTCTGATTTGTTAATCTGGGTTACATAAAGTCTGTTGAAAGGGTGTTAGATAGAGAAAAAATAAGCACATAGGAAACACCTGCAAAAAAAAAAAAAAACCCAAAGCATAAGATATTATTATTTAGAGCTAGTGTTCTGTTGTTTGTAGCCAGAGTTAGATAGTTTGATGTGTGCAGAGGAGTATGGAATCTTTGTGCCTTAGGAGAGTTGGTCACAAATTATGTCGGTTAGAAGGATTTTTCAGGATCTAAGTGTTAAAGCTGCAGTGGAATTGCATTGAATCTACAGTTACACAAAGTGAAACCTGTTCAGATTTATTGACGTTTTGTTTTTGATCACGGACTGTTTGAAGTAAACATGTTTACATCCAGTACCTCACACACCTAGATAAACAATACTGAGTTCAACATAGAATACAACTTCAACAGCTGCTTATAGTTCCCAGGATTTAGTAGAAGTGTATCACATGAGGATTTTGCAAGTTTCATTGCTTGTTGTTACTTTGAGATACAATAAAATTAGGTTGGCATACTGTCAATTTCTACATATGACAACATTTTTTATATTTCTTGGATTTTAGAGTCTGTTTATCATCTGCATGAAATGGGAAGTGTCATATATTGAAAACATTTTCTGCCCCCAAGTTATTTTCACACCAAAGAAAACGGAACAGTTTTAAGTACAGGTTTGCACAAGCAGCATCCATGCTACCCTAGCAGTCTCCACTGCTTGTATTTGCCTGCAAAGATGAGAAGAGGTAGCCAGTGACAGATTTTAGTTGTGTTGTTGTCTGGTGAAGCTCTGAGTCTGGAAGGTAAAATGGCCAAGGTTTGAGGTCCTATTCCTTTCTACCAATGTCATTCAATCATAGAATAGTAAGGTTGGAAGGGACCTCAAGGATCATCTAGTTCCAACCCCCTGCCATAGGCAGGGACACCTCCCACTAGTACAGGTCACTCAAGGCCTCGTCCAACCTGGCCTTGAACCCCTCCAGGGAGGGAGCAGCCACAACTTCCCTGGGCAACCTGTTCCAGTGATTCACCACCCTCACTGGAAAGAACTTCCTCCTAATATCCAGTCTAAATCTCCCCTCTGCCAGTTTAAACCCATTGCCCCTAGTCTTGTCATTACAAGACCTTGTAAATAGTCCCTCCCCAGCCTTCCTGTAGGCCCCCTGCAGATACTGGAAGGCTACTATAAGGTCTCCTCGAAGCCTTCTCTTCTCCAGGAGACCTTATGTCCTGGCAAGGCAGCTTCCACCACTTGAGGGAAACTAATCTCAAGGCTGGCAGTGTGCTAAACTGCTACAGGAGAAGTAACAGATTAATAGCCTTAAAACATTTTCTTCACAAAGCTTCTAGGCATTGCTGTAGGTACACAGTGTTTGCAATAACTGTGTAATGATTTTTCTCGATGCAGCTTGTGAGATTGCTTCCTGTGATCACTACTGAATCCTAGATAAAATACTTAAGAATACTTAAGATGGACTCAGTGTTAAAGTGTGTAGTTGATCTTGGAGACTGGTGTAACAATAAACAAAAAATTGCTACATTGAGTTAGCCTGTTGTTTTGTGTTACCCTGTTGTTTTGTGTTACCCTATTGTTTTATTTGCATTCTCTCTTTGTCTCACCTTTTGAGAATTGATCCTTTTTAGCTCTATATTCAAGTATGAGATAATATCTAAGTGAAATCCATCAAAAATCAAAACTGCCTGTTTTTAATCTAGGGTACCATTAGAGGCTATGCAAAGAGTAGTGTATATTTTGACATTATTTTGACAAAGTTCTTGTGTAATTCAGGAATGAAGCCAAGGGCCTTCAAAACATGAGAGATGTTCACATAAGTGCCTTTGGGGCACACAGAGGTTCAGATGGGTGACTTGGCATGATGTCTTGCATCTACGCGTGAAAGAAGAGTGTTGTTGAAATGTTATGGGCACAGTTTCATACAAGGGGGACACACAGGGCCAATTTTACTTGGGTATTAAGATATTTTAAAAAAAGAAAAAACAAACAGGAGAGGAAACAGTAAGAATGTTAACTTCTCTCAGGTTTGGGAAGCTGTTAGCCCATGAAATAATTTAATTTTTTCCCATGTGTGTTCCTGTAATGCAGTATTTTTATGATTCTTAAATTTTGCAATGCCTTTGTTCCTTAATAATGATTTTCTAGGAGTGCTGTTGTGAGGGATTCCACTGAGATGACAGTTGCTGATCCTGCACTGCACCCTATGTAGCAATCTGTAGTGTGAATAGTTTGCGTTTGCGTACAGCAGGTGTGTAGTAGGGTGCAGGTTGGCGATGAGTTGCCCTTTAGGCAGGTAGTACCTGGGGGCTTGCACTGCCTTCGGGTGCAGAATGCTGCAGAACCGGGTCCCCTGCTTCCTGGGAGAGTTCTCTGTCTGGGCACCTGTGTGGTTTTCTCAGAGAGGAGGAGGAGATAATTGCCTTCTGATTTAGGATCCTCAGTGTGCAAAACACGACCTGATTTGAAGGTCCCAGTTAGGCTTCTGTGTGGGTTAACACTTGGCTACTGGAGTGTAGAGAACAACAATATGTGGCATGAGGAAAGGTGAAGATTAGACTCATCTGTAATTTTGAGAGCTGCACTTTAGCTTTATGTTCATTCAGTGTAAGTGCTGAGGTGGCAGCCTCTGTTGTGGATCCAGACTTCAGGCAGCTGAGACAATTTTGCCTGTAATATGAAGTAATTTTCTTCTTTCTAAATATAGAGTGTTCAGTTCTGTTTCCATAGTAAGTTTCATGAAATAACAGCATGGAACTGCATTTGTTATGTAAAATACTGTATCCCCACATGTGTTTGTGTATGTTTTTAGAAATCTTTAATGTCTGTTTTTGCAAGACAATTAAGTGAAAGTCAGATCATCTGAGGACTGTTGTCAACTTCATTTTTTTTTTTTTAAATACTAGGAAAACCCCCACAGAATTTCATTCTAATTCATTGCATTGTTTTCAAGGAGAAAACCTCTGAAACACATAATGTTGGAAAGTACCCTTGCACAAGACAGGGAAAACCTTGGCATGTTACCCATTTTCCAGTCTTCCTTCCGAAGACATGTCAGATTCTCTGGGATTTGTAAAAAAGGTCATGAACAAAATAAAGAACATTCTTGAGTATACAGTTATATCTAAAAACCAGACGTTCATTACAATATCAGTGTTACTTGTATTTGGAAAAGAGCATCCATATATGAGAATCCCTTGGTTAATAATAGCTTCAGTAAATGCATGGTTGCAGACAAATCACTTTTCAGGTTTAACTTTACTATGCAGTAGAGTTTAAAAGCTTTTGTTTTAAAAATAGAAGGTTTTTATTAAGAGCTAAGGTGGCTTTCTTCTAGCACCTTGTCAATAAAGGGTTAAAGCTTTTCCATAGAGAAGAGCATCTTGTTGTGACTGCTCTGCTTTTGCATCCTGTTGTGAAGGGTTACCAGTCTAAAGAGGAAATGCAAAAGGGATCTTTATAAAAATCATTCCCTACAAGCGTAGCTCTTTGCTTCCTCTACACAAGGTCTGTGCTTTTTGGGCACAGTGTGGCTTAACATGACTGAAATGTCAAAACTGTTACGGTACTTCAGTTAAGTTTTTGGTTCAGTTGGTAGTTCAAGGTGTAAACTGGTTTTTGTATTTCTTTGAGGTGAATTAAACTACTTCTAATATCGGTCTAAATTTTCTAGAGATATTTGAAAGCTTAGAATACATTTTAAAGTTCACTTCTTTTTTAAAAATATGTAGGCATGACCCTGCAGGGTTTGTTTGGGAGAGCTCAAAAGTGGTTTGAACATTTTGGTGGAGGATGATCTCAACTATATGTGATTTTATAAGCTGAAAATATGTAAGGAGCAGGTCAGGAAAAGAATGAGAGGGTAGGAGGAGGGAAGGTAATCTCTCTGAGTTACCACGATGAGCTGGGTGGGAGGCATCAGGGCATAACTTCTGCCATAGCATGTTCCATATCACCCGAGTCATTTCTCCATTCATATCTGAACCCTGTGATACCTCTCAGATGTCTGAGGCTGTGGGCGGCTAAATCATACCTGCCTTACAAAAACTGACACATGCAAGATTCAGGGGCTTTGAGAGACTTAGCCAAACCTACTTTTAGTTGAGAGAAGGTTTTTACTCACTTCAACTCAGTATATATGCTACTGAAGTAGCAAGCAGCTGGTTAATGTGTTCGTATAGCCGAATAGTTAGTTCATAGAATCATAGAATAAACCAGGTTGGAAGAGACTTCCAAGATCATCCAGCCCAACCTATCTTGATGTATATTCATAAATCCACAGCCAGCTAAAACAACTAACATGAAAAGATAAGTGGGGCTGTTGACTGTGTTTTATATGCACTCTTGAGTCTCCTCAGTTAATTTTTAATAAATGAAAAGCAGTTGGGTTTGAGATATTAATTATAAATAATAGAAAATTGTTTTCCAGTAAGCCTTTTACTTCCCACCTCTAAATTTCTTCTAAAAACCAATATAGCCTTAAATTTCAGTAAACATCATGTTAAGTTCTTGTGGAAACATCTGGTAGAGAACAGAGAGTTTTAAGTCAAGCTCACAATACATTTGAATATGATTACTGTGTAGTAAGTAACATAAACATCAAGGAAGATGGCACAGGACCTTGCATATTTTTCTTGTTTTTTTTTTTTAAAGCAAACTGTGTAAACAGGAATTTCTGAAGGGGAAAAAAGCCTCCAGCATGGCTCTAGTCTGACTTGTCTTTCTGGGCAGATGCTTTCTCACTGTTGAGCAGAAAGATTGTACATTTAATTTGTGAGAAATGTGTTTTAGTTTTCACTGCGTTATTCTGTTTTGTTTTAGTCACAGCCATGGATTACAGCGTGATAACTGAAATGGGTATTTCTGCTTTTTGCTAGGTGTGGGCACTCTCCTGTGTACCGTTGCCGTGAGATGTCAGGTCGAGCCCTCGTTCCGTTTGTTATGGTAAATGAAGTACCTCATACGGTGCTGTCCTTGCTGGAGGGGCTTCCAGATTCCACCAGTCCTTGCATACGACAGAATAACATTCATGGAACACTTCTGCAAGTAAGTTTTTGGGGATTATTTGTTTGGTTTGGCTTGTAGTTTTGGGTTTTTTTACTGTGAGGGTTTTGTTGGTTCTTTTGTGGTTGTACTTCACAGCCAGGTAACGTGTACCCTATTGAGCTGCATGCTCACACATTATCAAAACGTACCAAAACTACTTTTGAGTCAGTCCTATCAGTTGATAAATGTGGAATGAGTATTTCAGCTGTCATTAGAAGGCTGTAAGCTGTAAATATCAACATTTACATTTCATATGTTTCATCTCTGGAGATTGACGTGCTTTGAGAACGTATCTTTATCTAAACTTGCCTACAGAGAGATTTGCCCACAGTCAACAGAGGAAATCTGAGGCAAAGCTGAACTCTAAGCACCAACAGTGTTGTAGATACTGAAGCTTGCTACTTACCAACATTTTAATATATTACTTCATTTGCTTTTCCTGCTATGCCAGCAGCTTCCTGCCAGTTTGCTGTATGAGTTGTGATAAACTCTAAAACTTCTGAAGAGCTGCTCTGGATTTGGAATCAGATTTCTTCATTCCCCATATATCATTCCTTTTGGTTTATGGCAGCCGGTTCACTGCGTTTGATTTTTAAACTATTGTGGTAATAAGTTACTCATTTTTATTGCCTGTTTTTCATGAGCAACCCTCCAACAAAGCCATATTGTACACGATCAGCTCTGTTAGTCTGCCTTAGCTGGCAAGCTGTCTGGGAACACATTCCCCCTGTGAGATGTTGTATGTGGGGTATTATTATTTTTTTGGTATGTCTTTTCTGGCATATCGCATCCCTTGAAGAACATGACCTTACAGGAAACCAATGACAGTGAAATGAAGTCCCTCTAAACCTGTTACTGTCAACTTTGCTTGTAAAAGGTTTCATCCAATTCAGTCTATATTTGGTTATAGTGAAGCATGTGGGATAATCATGTCCAGTCTTCTCCACCATGAAATGCAGTCCACGCACCTGTTGACCTATAGACTGATGCATCTGTGTGGGAAGGAGGACAGCCTCAGATGACCTGTGCAACCCTGATGTGTCATGAAACTCCTGAAGCCCAAGGAAGAAAATTGACTGTTCTCTAGGTCCAAAATTACGATAACTCTGATCATGAGAGTGTGTACTGGCTGTAGTGTATAAAGCCACACCCTGCTTTTCGGTGACCTAGAAAAAAAAATAATAAGGATTAGAATCATAGAATCAGTCAGGATTGGAAGGGACCACAAGGATCATCTAGTTCCAACCTCCCTGCCATGGGCAGGGACACCTCACACTAGATCAGACTGTCCAGAGCCTCATCCAACCTGGCCTTAAACACCTCCAGGGATGGGGTCTCAACCACCTCCCTGGGCAACCCATTCCAGGCTCTCACCACTCTAATGGTGAAGAACTTCTTCCTCACATCCAGTCTGAATCTCCCCACCTCCAGCTTTGCTCCATTCCCCTTAGTCCTGTCACTAGCTGACAGCTTAAAAAGTCCCTCCCCAGCTTTTTTGTGGCCCACTTCACATACTGGAAGGCCACAAGAAGGTTGCCTAGGAGCCTCCTCTTCTGCAGACTGAACAGCCCCAACTCTTTCAGTCTGTCCTCATTGGAGAGGTGCTCCAGCCCTTTGCTCATCTTTGTGGCCCTTCTCTGGACACTCTGCAGCATGTCCCACATCCCTCTTGTAATAGGGGCTCCAGAACTGGATGCAGTTGCAGGAACCCTAAGTATGATTTTCCCAGAAAACAAGGGAGCACCTTTTATTTGTCTGGTTGTAGATTATTTGTGATGATTGAAAAAACCTCCCAAATGCATGAACTTTGAGAATAGTTTCCCAAGGAGAGCAGTTGTTAGACCTCGGCTTTTGTTTCTACCTTGTGAGAATCAGTTAACCTGATGCTGGACTGCAAAGGCTGTGTGATGTGCATAGACCTAGAATCTAGCTAGTGTTAGTTAGGGTAGAATATTAGCAGCAAGACTGGAGCTTTCAGGCACAGTTCTGCACTTAACCCATTTCCAGAAATCCCTTCTGCATTTGTCCACTGGAACAATCTGTACTCCAATAAGAATGTAAGTACTCTTGCATACTGTTCACATCGAGAACTGTTCAGTAGATAGTGCAGTTAATCACAGAGCAGATGTAAGTGCTATTTAAGTTTATTTCTTTTTTCAGATTAAAGAATTTAGAGATCAGTTGGATCATTATCTTGTACATTACCAGTTTGATCTTCCTCACATTTACTTTGGGAACCTACAGTGGCGTGGTCTTTGAAAAATAAGGGAAAATGATAGAAAGAGTCACTGTATTTTCATTTAACTTTCCTGTGCCTTATTTTGGACACTTCTAGAAAATGTAAATGGTGGTTAACCTACTTCCTAGACGTTGTCTATGGATTTGTAACTATATTTGCCTGTCTGGCTTGAGATGAAAACACAGAATGGTACAAAAAAATCTGCTATCCTTATCTATTTTGGAGAGCATTTTGCATTCCCTTTGGCATCTTTGGGGCACAGATTAGGAGAATGGAGGATTTGATGACTTTCCCCATTTGGTATTTGTATATGAAGAGAGTGAACTAAGTGACTTTGAAATGTGAGTCCTGCATCCATTNCACACAGTACTCCAGATGTGGTCATCAGGAAATGGATTGTGTTGTCCAAGATATGGCTTGTTGCAGAAGTTCTCAACTGCATGTAGCATTTTTCATTATCAGTTTCAGTCTGGAAGCTGCTTTGTTGATGAAGGTTATTACATTTTTGGTGGTGCATTGCACGAGTAATGAAACAACTGCATAGAATAAAATAAAAAACCTTTGCTGGCTTATGATGTCCTTGCAGGCAAACCCTTCCTGTCATGACTAGGTTTGGTCAGTGCTGTAAATTAAGGTCAGAAATTCTGCATGATCTCCTGTGGTCCCTATAAAGATTTCTCTCCCTTCTCCCATCTTCTCATCCGAGATCTGGCTGGTAGCTTCTCTTTTCTCTACAGTCTTACCACTTATTGCTATCAATTTGTCACTCCTACTGATTTGTCCTGAAATTTTGTTCACTGGACATAATGCCAGTGTTTTGCATTGCAAGACAAAGGTACCTCCTTCTGTCCGGGGTTGCATGTGACCTGCTCTTAAATACAAAATATAACTGGTGGCAGAGAATTTGTTATGCTTTGATACAAAGTTAAAACTTCATTAAGATAAAAATGGAAATTCACTTATTCAGTGTTGTTTCAAGTGTCATCAGTCATCAGTTAGTTACTCTTCACAGACAGTTACTCTTAACATTGAGTTGTTCTCCACACTTTGAATTGGTCTCAGAATTCCATATTTTCAATTAGCTACATTGTTTTTATAGCAGTAGGCTGGTTCAGAGAAGTGGTTGGGGGTATGTGTGTGTGTATTTGTGTTTGGTTTTTTGTGTTCACTAATTCAAACAGTTTTGTTTGTGTATGATTGTGAAGCTTTGTGTAAGGAACGCCGGTTTGAGTTTCTGAAACTTTTTTAAAACCAGCAACACTTTTGTGCCTCTCTGAAGTCTAAATAACAGACTGACTCACATGAACTTAGTCAGTGGCATGTGACCAAAACTGGGCTTAATAGGAGATAGAGAGCTTCCTAACTCTGTACATTACATAAACATTATATTTACATAAACATAAATTTTAAAGATTAGATTTCCCAATGACTTCAGTGGGACAAAAAATTAGTGGTTAGTATTTTTCAGGGAATAGCAGCATTGTATAGGATTAAACTCATTGTTCTGAAAATACTTGGAATGGAAGAATCTATAATCCTTGTATTAGAAAACTAAAATTGTCTATCATCTGTACAGGACTTTTATGAAAGTGATTTACTACTGTTTTTCCTTTGTGGAGTTTACTGAATGCAGTGAGATTTGCATGGTGGTAGGACTTCAGATTGTCTGTATCAACTCTTTGATATGCTGATGCTTTAAATACCAATGGATATCTGGAGGAAATGATATAAAGACAGAAGAATTGATTTAAAGGATAGTTGGAGACTTCTTTAAAGTAGAAGGGAAACTGGGGCAAGAGCATAACCTGAGAACAGTGATTCTGGTCCATGCAAAGATTTATCTGAGTCACTGACTGCTTCCAGCAAGGACCAATAGTACAAACCTAGGAAAAAGAGTAAAACAGTTGAAGCAGCTGGTGAAACATCTGCATGTGCTGTCTTAGCTTAAAGTACTTTCCATCCATAGATGTATGGATGTGGCTTTGTACTGATGAAAAGAAGCAGTTTATGCTGCAAAGGACAGGATGTTTGTTTAATTATCTGCAAGAGCTGTATTAAGACAGATGGTGGTTGTTGAAAACAGAGACTGCCTAATGAATGTCTTTTTCCTTCCTTTGAGAGGAGGAGAGTTTTATCTTAAGTTCCTACAAAGGAAGATCAAGCTTCAGGTATTTGAGATTACAATCACTCTGATGTTTTATGAGTCTAATACGTGGACACTTGGACTGTAAAAGCAATTTAAATAAATAAGGAACATTTAAAAATACAAGCAGAGAAGAATGATGCATGAAGAAGAGGGAGCAAACAGTCATGGGACCTTCATTATTACGGGACTGGACAGGTAATAAAATCCCACAGACTCCAGTGGCCAGGGTGTGAATAGATTTTGAAGGTCACTCTTGGATGTTAGTCCTTGTGGCTGAGTGAGAGAGGTGTACTCCTTATGAGCTTGACCTAAAAATCCTTGATGTGAATTGCCAGCAGAAGTTCCAGTGACCATATTTTTTTTTCCCCGCTTTGTTTTGAAGACAAGGGATCCTTAAGTTGTGAAGGGAATGAATGGGGAAGTAGCATATTGTTTATTTGGCTTTATTCAGGAGCACAGAAACAATGACTATGGTGAATTGCACTGTCTTTGGCTCGGCAGTAAAGTTTAAAGTGTAGCAATTCAACACTGGCTTGCAAAAACTCAATGTAATAAATCAGTGTTACATTATCTACAGATCAAAGAAATAAACCTGCTATAATTGTTTTCCAGTGAAACTTCCTCCCAGCTGTTTCTTTTCTAAGCTCAGTTTTCAGTGTTAAAGATAAGCCTTCCTTTTAAGTAAAAAGAGAAAAGAAATATCGATGTCAAGTTGAAAACATACTTATATGCAATAACAGAACACTCATTTCTTCATGTTGTAAATTTGTATTAACTGTTATGTAGGGGTGCACTGATAGAAGGAGGCACTAAGCTTTTGAGAACAAGATTTATTTTTGTGAATGCAACAGAAAATAAACTAAGTTCCAAGAACAGGAGGATACATCTCTGAAAGAAAACTATTAATGAGATTTTTGCCAGAGGTTTTCTTCTGACTTCTTAAAAAAAAAAAACCAAAACAAAAAACCAAAACAAAACCCCAAACCAACAAGAAAACCACCCAACCAATAAAACACAAAACAAAACAAACAAACAAAACCCCCCAACCCAACCAACCAAAAAAACCAACCAAAACAAAAAACCCACCATACCTCATGTGCTACTGCTAATGGACTTGGGCAGATTTGCTAGTAGGACATGGCTTTGAAGTTACCTTAAGGGTAATTAGTAGTGCTCCCAAATATGATGTCTCTGACTCCCTAGGACATTTCATCAGTTTTCAAAAGGGTGTAGATTTAAACAGATCTCACAACTATTAAGTCTTTTCCTTCAATTACTTAGCTCTTTCCTACAACAACTAAGGTTATGCAGAGATGCTATTGTTGTAAACCTTGTGTTCAAATCTTTGAAATTAAAAAAAAAAAAAAGTTTAGTACAGAACCAGCAATACTCATCAATTAATGGAAGCAAGGCTGCTGCTGTTTTTAATTGAGGGGTAACTGTAACAAAGTCTGCTCTCTGTTCTGTCGGGGATGGTGTGACAGTTGTAGAGCGTAATGGATGCCTTGACGGATGCAATGCCTCCTTCTCTCCCACACCCTAGGTTTGATGCTTATTATTGTGGGTATGGCAAGCAGTTCACAGGATGTCAGGGATTGGAAGGCACCCAAAGAGATCATCCAGTCCAACCCCCCGCCAGAGCAGGACCAAGCAATCTATCAGGGCACACAGGAACACATCCAGGCAGGCCTTCAAAGTCTCCAGAGAAGGAGACTCCACAGCCTCTTTGGGCAGCCTGTGCCAGTGCTCTGGGTCCCTTACAGTAAAGAATTTCCCCATTGTGTAGGTTACCCACCAGCACTCCCAGTTGCTATGCAAAGATTTCAGCCTCCCTGATCCAGTGCAATTACTATCACACCCACATAGCTAGCAGAGATGATGGGCTGTCTGCATGTGCGGCCATGTGAGGTACTTTGCCCTGTATTCAGTTACAGCCATAAAGCAGCATTGCTGTTCAAACAACCTATTTTGTTATGTCTTGGGTTCTGTGATTGAAAACCCTGTACTCAAATGTGGTTACATAGAACAACTCTTATTAGGTGGCAGCATTAAACTAAGGAAAGGAAATCCTGCTACAGGAACAGTTTTCAAAATGGATAGATTCTTTTCTTTTGAGATGATAGGGGTGTAGGAAACAAATACTGTTGGCTCAGTGTTCTCCTTTCTGCTACTTAAATCTTCCTGAAGGGAGTTAAACTATTTGGACGTTGGCTGGTTAACTTGATTTAGACCTCCCAGAACAGCATTTGAACTCTTGCAAAGGCTACGTTTTTCAAATGTTCAATTCTATGCATATTCTTGCACCTGTTTTGTATTACGAATCTGTAAGTATCTCTCATGATTGGTCGGGCAAGCAATCCTATTACTCTGTCACAGGCAGAGGATATTTTTACAGTTGCAATGGAAAAGTTGACACTTGTAGAGTTTACTGAAGATATAATATTCTCCTAGCTGGTGCAGTGGATTAATTTAGTACTCTGTGGAGTTCATTTTTCATCTCCGAAAACATGTTTTCAATCCTACACATACAGACTCTCTCTTCCTTTTGGTCTAGAAACCATGTCTTTAAAACTTTCAGAGCCAACAAAAAGGTAATCCTGGATACACTTTCTGGGTATATTTTTTAAAATACACATCCATTGTAAGTTCTGACTGCTTGGGGATGTACATAGAATATGTTTAGGAACGATGAGGGCTTTTTACTATGCTCTGCATTTTCAGAACTTCAGTCTATAGTGAAAAAATGGAAAGTGCCTTCTTTGGATGCTTTCTCAGCCTGTTTACAAAGCAGTAGTATACTCTCCACGAAAGGAGGACAAATGGCAATTTAGAAGAATGCTGGATGGGAGAAGTGAATGAATAGGGATGGTTTTAAACTGGATAAGTCTTACCTATACTGAAGGCCTGGATGCAAGGATATGAAAAAGTGGAACAAAAAATTGATAGGTGGAGAAAAAATGGAAGAAAAAAATTGAAATCTAAGAAGATGAAAGGAAGCATAAAACAAGAATAAGACACTTTTCAAAGGTGTGAAAAATCAGTGTTCACGAGTCAAATTACAATTTCATGAATTAATGTAGTGTACTTTTGCCTTCTTCAACCAAGTTTAAAGCATGTTACTTTATTATTTTTTTAACATCACAGTTATTTCTTGCAGTAGTGTTTTTTTAACATTCTTTTTGTAGGTTGTTTTCCCCTCGGGTCTATTAATTATTTTAGAATATCTGTGTTTCTGAAGTAATTATTATGGTGCTAAAATTTTCTAGGAGCGTTCTTCACATGACTGTTGGACAAAATGCTATTTTCTTACTAAGCCTCTAAAGGACTCTGAATCTGAACTGATGGAATATTCTAGAAATGTGATCCTTTGATTTTATTCCTCTAGTGCAGTTCATTCATGGCCCAGAAGAGAATGGGAAATGGATACCCAGGTTAAGGGAGAATTGTACAGAAATTACATAAAATACATAAAAAAAATAAACAGGATGGGAAGTTCATGTGAGGGCAGGACTAACAAGAAGTGGCTGTGCTATACTTCTATCAGTGGTGGACAAGTTTGGTTTTGGAAGCATAGGGGTTGTGTCTTACAGACACAGATATTCTCTGTGTTTTGCTTTTAGGTCAGTGGGCTCAACTAAAAGATTTGTGTTCTGCTCTAATGGCTCCCAGTTCTGGGGCATTGCTACTAAAAACCTTCAACAAATACACTGGATTTTGACTTGAATTGCCAAAAATGTGGCTTCCAAGGAAGATTCAGGGAGCTCTTAGACTTGAAGTACCCTGCAGTGTCTTTGTCAGTCCCAGGACACACTCTGGGTGTGGTCTTAACTGCAGAAGAGGGCAAGCAGGCTGTCGAGAGTGTGATGGGAATGCTTCTAAGTTTATCGTCTGTCAAGGTCCCTCCTTTTCTCTGCTTCTTCCTTTCAGAAAAGGTGAAGTTGTCTCCAGATCATCAGAGTTGGCTTGATGTTTGGGAGGGTAGAAACCTCCCATGCAGCTTCAAGCAAGGAAAGAATAAATGGGGCTTTTGAAGGCATGATAAGCAGCAGGTGCTTCTATTCTGTCCTCCCCTCATTCCTTCTCGGGATTGAACCTCTGATATCTCTCCTTGTTTCCCTGCCATTCCCATCATCGACTCCCTCCTGTCATCTCTTGTTCCAGGTGCTTGCTCCTCTGTACTTCCATGCCAGACCTCATCCTCTTCTAAAGTGTGGGTGCTGTCCTGGTATGACTGTTGCTTATTGCAGTAGAGTTACTGCCGTGCTGTCAGAAGCATGTGTCAAATATATCTCTGTGATCACATTTATTCAAAAGTGCACACTTCAGATCTAGTGCATTTTCACAACTATACCGAATGTATTCATTTGATTTTTAGCAGGAGACCTCTCCAGATTATAGTAGTTCATTCTGTCTTGTTTCTATTATGGAAAACAAACAACAGTACTAGTGTATTCCTCAAATGTACACAGGTATGTCTTTTTGTGTCAGAAGTGGGTGTTGGGAAAGCTTTAGAGCTCAGTAATCAGATTTCTCCTTTTTTTTCCTTTTTTTTTCTTGGGGCAATTGCGCCAAGGATAAGGTTTAAAACTTGTTTTACTATGGGAAAACAGTTAGGGAGGTTATTCTGCCTCCGTACTCAGCACTGGTCAGGACACACCTTGAGTCCTGTGTCCAGTTCTGGGCCCCTCACTTCAAGAGAGATGTTGAGGGACTGGAAAGTGTCCAGAGAAGGGCACCAAGACTGATGAGGAGCCTGGAGCACAGCCCTGTGAGGAGAGGCTGAGGGAGCTGGGGATGTGCAGCCTGGAGAAGAGGAGGCTCAGGGCAGACCTCATTGCTGTCCACAACTACCTGAAGGGAGGTTGTAGCCAGATGGGGTTGGTCTCTTCTCCCAGACAATCAGCAAAAGAACAAAAGGACACAGTCTGAAGTTGTGCCAGGGAAGGTATAGGCTGGATGTTAGGAAGAAGTTCTTGACAGAAAGAGTGATTTGCATTGGAATGGGCTGTGTGGGGAGGTGGTGGAGTCACCATCCCTGTAGGTGTTCAAGACTGGATGGGACACTTACAAATTCAACACTTCAGTATCTGACCTAGATGAGCATTTATAGTTCATACTGAGTTTGACTTTAGTATAGTTGAAGTTTCTTAGCACCTTTTCTTCCTTTTCACAGTCCAAATGCATACATTTGTTTTGCTTTATAATATTAAGTTGCTATTCTGTAATGGAAAACATAGTTCAAGATAGGAAAAGCCAACTTCGAGCTTCTTTTGTTCCCCACAGAACACCTCTATAGCAAATAAAATGTGTATTACATACTCATTTCACATTTGCAAATTGCAAGAAACTGTACCTTTATTTTTCTGATTTTCACACTGTCTTGTTTCGTTAGTGGAACAGACACCACTGGCAATTAGAATGTGAAAATGTAGACAAATAAATAATCACTTCTTTTCTCAGCAAAAAAACAAATGGAGCTATTCTTGAGTGCATGTTTGACTTGTTTCTTTTCCTTCGATTTTTTTTTTTTTTAACCTATTAAATCATTCTGTGCTACAAGATATAACAGCTGGAGCTTTTGCTTCTTGGAATAGAATTGCTTTTGAACCCTGATAGCCTCAAGATAAATGAGAAATCATACAATCATAGAATCACCCAGGTCGAAAGAGACCTCCAAGCTCATCCAGTCCAACCTATCACTCAGCGCTATCCAGTCAACCAGACCATGGCACTAAGTGCCCCATCCAGTCTTTTCTTGAACACCTCCAGGGATGGCAACTCCACCACCTCTCTGGGCAGCCCATTCCAATGCCAATCACTCTCTCTGTCAAGAGCTTCCTCCTTATATCCAGCCTGTACCTCCCCTGGCACAACTTGAGACTGTCCCCTTGTTCTTTTGCTGGTTGCCTGGAAGAAGAGACCAACCCCACCTGGCTACACCCTCCTTTCGTATTGTCGGTATCTTATGTGACCCACTCTATGTGCTATATACTATGTACATTTGAGTTTATGGGAGGATTGGCTGATACCCTCGAAGGCTATGCCACCATTCAGTGAGATCTAGGCAGACTGGAGAGCTAGGCAAAAAGGAACCTAATGAGATTCAACAAGAATAGGTGTAGAGTCCTGTACCTGGGGAGGAATGACCACCATGCACCAGTACAGATTAGGGTTTGACCTGCTGGAAAGCAACTCCATGGCGAAGGACCTTGGAGTCCTGGTGGCCAGTAACTTACCCATGAACCAGCAATGTGCCCTTGTGGCCAAGAAGGCCAACGGTATCCTGGGGTGTATTAAGAGGAGTGTGTCCAGCAGGTCTAGAGAGGTTCTCCTCCCACTCTGCTCTGCCCTAGTGAGACTTCAGGTGGAATATTGTGTCTAGTTCTGAGATCCCCAGTTCAAGAGGGACAGGGATATATTAGTGTCCAATGTAGGACTATGAGGATGATGAAGGTACTGCAAAATCTGTCTCATGATGAAAGGCTGAGAGACCTGGGTCTGTTTAGTCTGGAAAAAATAAGACTGAGAGGAGTTCTTATTAATGTTTGGAAATATCTGAAGGGTGAGCATCAAGAAGAAGGTGTTGGTCTCTTTTCTGTGGTGTCCTGTGATAGGGTGAGAAGCAATGGATACAAGCTGTAACACAGGAGGCTCTACCTCAGCATGAGGAAAAACTTCTTTACAGTAAGCATGATGCAGTAGTGGCACAGGCTGCCCAGGGAGGTTGTGGAATCTCCTTCTCTAGAGACTTTCAAGACCTGTCTGGATGTGTTTCTGTGTGACCTGCCCTAGATGATCCTGCTTTGACAGGGGGGTTTGACTTAATTTCTGGAGGTCCCTTCTGACCCCTACCATTCCATGATTCTATTATCTTAATACAAAATTAATTAATACCATCATGGAAATATGTGTGCCATGGTGATGCTGCTGTAGTCCCATCTGATGAATACTATCCTCTTCCTGCAAAGCCTAGGGAAAGTGTAGAGATGAGCACAGCACCTCTCTGAAATGTTTCACTTACACAACTTGTTGCCAAATTGTTGTTGCTAGTAATTGTTATTTTCTGATGTAACGTCTAATCAAAAACATATGCTGTATATGTCTGTCTTGCATTGCAGCAACCCATAGATAGTCCTAAAGCATTACAAAAGGGCAGGACTTGATGGAATCAAATTAAACTTGATTAATCAAACTAGATTCTATAGGCATTAGGATCTGATGAGGCAATAGTCTTAGAACTGTAGTTATTTTTCTTGGATTATTGTGCTCTGACAGTGTGCTGGTTTGAAGCTAATTGGAATATTTTAATGGAGAAAATTATACTATAGGCTGTGAAAAGGAAACAATGGTGATGTCTACTTCACTCATAGGCTTGCTGAGATGGATAAGAGCTCAAAACATAAATAACACAGTCTCTTGGGCTTGCAGACACTCTCGGGCTGTCTAGCTTCTTGCCTTCTCCTCTCTGCTGAGTAACCTCACTAACCACTTTCCTTCTAACCCCCCTGGCTGATCTTCCAAATTTAAACCTTGCCTTGGTAAGGCAAACCTTGAGGTAAGGTATAGGGGTGGGGAGAAGGTGGAAGGGTGGTTGGGAGCCCCTCCTGGGGTCTCTGATTTCTGGGAGGGGTGTTGTGTTTCTGTATTACCTTTAACTTGTGTATTTCTGTAAATATTCCTGTATATAGTGTATATCTCTGCTTGTGTATTGTGCTGAGCTGTAAATAGAGCTTCATTCCTTAACTTCCAGCTGGCTGAGTCTAGTCTGGGTGATTTTACAAAGTGTGGGGGGGGGCGGGGGACTCCCAAACCATCACAGACAGACATTTAGAAAGTTTATCGGAGCATCGGGCACCTTCTATTGTCAGGAGTGAAATAAGGAGACTATAAAACTCAAAATGAGAATTCTATGTTTAACTAGTTTTGAAGTATTTTCAAATAGGGCATCTTGGCACTCAAGTGGTTGCTGGGAAGAAGAAAGAACTATCTTTGTAACCTTTCAACAATAAAAGCATAATACTGTTTTCCCTTAAAAAAATATGATCTGGTGGTAGCAGTGGTAGATAACATGACATTAAAGAAGGAAACAGAACTACAAAATAATGAAATCCTTAGAGTTTCATGGTCATAATTTTCGTTTTTTCTGAAAAGCCACGTTGTGCTCTTAGATAAGTAAAAACTTACTTTTAAGTTAAAACCCTTTCGGACAGGTTTGGGTTGGAGGTTGGGAGGAGTTTCTTTCCTGTCAGAGTGATTAGGCATTTGAACAGGCTGCCCAAGGAGGTGGTGGAGTCACTGTCCCTGGAGGTGTTCATGAAACATGTAGACGTGGCACTTTGGGATGTAGTTTAATGGCTACAGTGGTCTTAAGTTGATGATGAGACTCTGTGATCTTAGAGATCTTTTCCAAGTGAAAATGACTCTATGAGATACATTGAGTATAGGGCACTGTCACTGTAATACAATCTGACATAAGTATTCATAGTTCTAGTGACACTTAGAGATTTTCAGCTCGTGTACTTTGGTACTTTGTGAACAAGTTGAATTTAGCAAATCTGAGTTTAAGCATTTTGCTGAGGGAATGTCTGTCCAATAGATAAAATACTGCAAATAGCCAGTCCTGGGTTATTCACGGCAAAACCAGAAGATGCACATGTGAAGCATCAGAGGTTCACTGGTACAAACGTGAATTGTGTTTACCAGAACACAGAGCAGGCTCAAAACCAAAACCAAACATGGGGTTGCTGTTCAGACTGGCAGGAGCCATGGCTTTTGTATTCTTTCCTGCCCTGTCCTGGCCCAGGAAAGAGGGAGACAGGGTGGGTGAGGTGGGTATGTGTGTTTGTGTGTTTGGGACATGTAGGGACATTTCCTGGATATGTATTTTGAGTATAATTTTGGACCTTCCACCACAGTGGTGAATTTTGATTCAGTCAGTATGTGAATGAGACTTAAAATGCCTTTCTCTACATGGGTGTGGTGGTTTTGCGACACATAGAAGTAGGGATTTACCCCCAAAGAGTAATTTAACAGAATTTGGAAGTAAACTGAAATTCTTATTTACAAAAGTAGGTTAAATATGAAAGGTAATAAACATTTCCAAATACATATGTACATATACAACTTGACAATAGCTCAGCTATACCCCTGGACACAGTAGCTCAGATCTCCCTGTACATGGCAGCCTGAAGGCCATCTTGCCTTACCTCCTGCTGCAATAACCCAAACCGTGGTCAGCAGAGAGGAGTAAAGCAAAGGAGGAAAACGAGAGAAACACGCTGTAACTTCAGACTATATAGAATTTTTCAGACCAATGGAATGGGATAAACGTATCTCTAAATGTTTTGTTCAGCCCCTTTTGAGAGCAGAGTCCCCTCCCTCTGCTCCCCCCCGTCAAATTCTCTAGAAAACTTATTTACAATTTAGGACCCTAGTCCTAAAACTGTAATAATGTACTAATGGGTGATCCCTGTGGTTTTACAGAAACATCTTAGTTGAATAGGATTGCAGTACCATGATTAGCCACAAAAAAAAATCCTCCAAGCAATGGTAGTGTTGCAGTTACACAAACATAAAGCACTTCAGAGGTGTCCTTAGATGATGGATGATACTCTTCAGTTTAGGTGGCATGAGCAGGTGGTGTTCATTGTCACATACTCCTAAGTGAATTCCTGGAGAAGCTTGGTTTAGGCCTTTCTTTACATTTAGCTTGATTTCCCTATGCAACAAAAGGAAAAAATTGGTGATTTTTGGTGGCAGATACATTTGTCTGATTTATGCAGTGACTAAACTTGCGTGGTAAATTTGAGAAAGTTTTCCGTTTCTTTCATGGTTTGTAATACAAAACATTCATAGTGTTACTACTGTATTGTACACACTGCTCTATCTGTAGTGAAGCTTTTTCACAGAAAATCATAATGCCATCAAAAAGTGACTTATGTTGACCTTTTAACTTGTTTAACAAATCCTCCCTGTGCCGTTTCAGTAAAAAGGAGTAAGATTTGTTCAACTTAGGTTAGCAGAGGCTTGCTATTTAACTCATGTGACTGCAGGCAGTGGAGAGTTTGCTTTCATGAGAAGCCTCATTTTAGGAGGTGTAAAGTTGCTGAACTTAGCAGCAGCAGCTTTTGAACAAGTAGTGTGCATTGTAACATCTACTCCTGGCACCGCTGTGTTTGAAAGGCAACCTTTATGCAGTTCAATATCCGAAGCCAGTGGAGGGTTAAGCTACAGAAGCTTTAAAAGACTGTCCTTAGAATGATTTTTAGAGACAGTGAGAGAGCTTTACTCCTCTGGGGTAATAAAATCAAAGACAGGCTTCTGCAAGTATTTGAGGAGGTGGTCTTGAGTAAGGAAATGGGTTGGAAGAACTTTTCCAGAAAGCCCTTCTGCCTTGAAAGCTGTTTGTTCTCTTCTGTCAAAAAACATCTTACTAATTGCATGCCAGTGGAAGAGAGAAGGGGAAAAAAAGAACAGATCTTCCTGAACAGCTTCTTATGCCTCTGAAGAACCCCAGCAATTTCCATCATTTTTCTTCGAAACTTGCCTGTTGCTGACTGTAAAACAAAGTGCACAAGTACTGCAGCACGTAGCTTTGAGTTGGGCGCCTTCTGCGATAGCATAGGATGCTTGTTTGAGGGTGGGGGGAGGGGGGAAGCCACAAGGCAATGAAGTTTAGTGGCTGAATAAAATGAGGAGGAACATTTAAGCTGTTTTGGGGAGATGTAACAGGCTAGCTAGTGAGAAAGATCAAACGTTGGGAAAGAATGAGAAATGTTATGGCAGGTAGAATTCTGAGTGCTCAAAACAGAGATGCAAATACTGTGAACATTGTTCTCCGATTATGAACTAAGCCCTTTCCTTGCTCTTAAGTTTACGTTGGCTGGGGCACTTGCAGTTAAATGGCATTGTGAAAATTACTGGAAAACATTAACATGAACTTGTTATTGTAAGCTGACATTACACTGAGCCTGCTGAGAAGTAAAAATTTATAAATAGCTTCTCCATATGCATAAGGCAAAAATCTGCTGAGTTTCAGCAGTAGCATGATTCATGTATTTGCTGTAATTTGTTTTTTCGTAAGTTACCTTTATTTCTATGAAGTTCATTGTTACAGGAAGTGTATCAAACCAGTAGTAAACTTCAGGAAGACCAAGAGTCTAAAACTGAAGGACTCTGAGGAAATACTGTCTGTATTCTTGGTGGTGCAGTCTATGTCTTACTGGCACATACGCATTCTTCCCCCTGTTTTCTCTGGAGAGCAAAGTGCTTTCTAGAAAGTGTAATTAAAGCATAATTTAGTAGTTATTTTTCCTCCCATAATTTCTTATGCACATACTTACTATCTGTGACCTGAAAGTTAAACCACCTAAGTTAAGTCTGTGTCTTGGATGCATCCCCTGAAGATTTTAATTAAATCACTTAATCTGCTTCCTTGCCTGCAAGAATTTACTGTACAACAATCTTTTGTAATAATTTTGGGGAATTCTTTGAGGGGGAGGCAGGGTGAGACTAAAACAGCTGAGGAGCAATACACCATTACATAAGTAAAAGCTTTATTTCTTCATCATTCACAGAAAATAAGTAAAAAGATGATGTGTATTTCAGGTGATCATCCTTCTTGGAAAGAGGCTATATCCACATCCTCCTGTGCTGAATACTGCTACGTTGTAGTACAGTGAGACTATAAATATAGGAGGGCTGTTTGGTTGAGGATTGTCTTTTTCCCTCATGTATAGCTCACTGGGACCCTCTTAACATAAATCACTTTGTAGCTGTTACTGTAACAGTAAATAAATGGCTTACATGCTATTGTCCTGCAGACTACCTTTGTAACGCTGAACTACTCACTACGAATGTTTGACTTATCTACAAGTCGAATAGCTTTTTTGTTTGAACAACAATAGCTATGTTGTTCAAACAAAGTTACTTGTATTGCATGTTTGATTGCATGTTTCTCTTTTGTAGAGATAATTCTGACAGAGGAAAACTCTTGGGAGTTCTACCTGCATTCAACTGTGCTACTCTGTGATGGGGAAATACGCGGTTCAGGATCCAGGCATGGTGTCTGATGTATCTGTGTAGCTCTAACCCCTAATGTCACCATTGTTATCAGCAACTAATTACGCGAGAGTTTTCTTTAAGAGAAGGACCTTTTCCCTAGTGTTTGCTCTGAAAGAGAGGTGCAGCAGTCCCTGCCATAGGAGAATAATCAATCAGTTCAAAGCAGGCTTAGACAGAAGAGCGCAGTTGGTAATGCTGAGTTACTCATATCTAAATGAAGCCATGAAAAGTGTCTGTATGCTTGTAAATACACAGCAGTGGAAGGCGAAGTTGATCCTCATACCCAGAGGCATGTACAGTGAAAGAATATGACCAATTTAATGTATAAATGGAGAAAAACTATGACCCTGAAGAGCACCACTTTCTTTTACTTCCCACCCCCCCATGGGTATAGCTAAGTGTACTTGGTCATCTGACATTCCTCAGACTTTAAAAATACTGAATGTTTTTCTTCTGTTTAAGAAACATGTACATGTATATTTTTTCTTCTGTGAGTTTAAAATCATTAACTGAGAGAAGAAAATTATTTTCCGAAGCTGGAAGCTATATTTCACTTTGTGCTATGATAATTTAGGAAATAAAAGCTTCAAATCAATATAGTTTAATTCTAATGGTTTTCTTAGCTTGTGTGTTAGTGCAGATATTCCTGAGACAGATCAGCTCTGTCAAAATCAGCAAAGCTATAGAGTCAAGTAGCAGTTCTGAGCACTTTCTCTAAACATGTTCATACTGTCTCTGACATGTCAGCTTCTCAGTGTCAGTAAGGTAGCTCTACCCTTTAATTCTCTTCCTTACCATAAATGTCCCTCAATAAACAAGTGTGTGCGCCGTGCTCTTACATTTGCATTTGTCTCCTTCATGTGCACATGTGCAGGATAACTGAGATACAGGGATGCAGCTTGGGAAAGAATTAGTTTGAGATTATCTCACCACCACCACTCCAAAATAATAAAAAAGAAACAGGAAACAAAAACTGTTTGAAACAGGGGAAAAGCTTGTTTTAGGTAGATGGATTAAGACAGTGATGGGTGGGTTTTTACTATGGCACAGTATATACTTGGAAGAGGACACCTCATTGTATCCTTGCTGCTTTTTGTTCTGATCAGAAATGCACACTGAGCACAGTTTTTAACTGCTTCCAACATGGTCTGATGTGTTCATTTCTCTGGATTTCCAGATTTTGGTTACATGCTGCTGTGAAGATAATAGATAAGCTTTTAGAGAGTGGAAATGCCACCAGCTCCATGGTAGCCTCTTCCATCTCTGGTCAAGCTGGCTGGTTAAGGAGGATATGTGTGAGACCTTTACTGGTCAGTCAGCTTTGCCTTCTCTTAGCACTGTCTGCTTTCTGGGGTTTTCTGTTTTCTTATCAGCCAGTCTGTCTGTAGTCTGCTTGGGCTTCCCTGGCCAGCATGTGTATCTTTAGTTATAAGATGAATGATAGCTTTAAAACTTATCTTAAACCCTAATGCTAAAAAAAAGTGCTAATAATTACAAGTCAGAGCTGGTATCAGGTTTCTTTGCAGACAGGCAAACCATATGCTTTTAAGAGAAAATTTGTTTGCCATTAAAGTCCATGACACTAATCAATATGATGTTAGCTGGCAGCAAACTTCTCACTGCTTCGTTTTCTCCCAATATGGAGTTTGAGTTGAAGGCGCAAATATTAAGCTTGAATTCAATTTCACCCTGACCGAATTAGGAAAAAATACCTGAAGAAAAACCTGATAAAAATGGTATTGCAAATGGTATTACGAATGGCATGGCAGGAACTTTGATCTGTGAAATTTCACATTCGTTGGCTTGTTTTAGACAAAAGCAGCAGTTTCTCTTCAAATTTAAGAACACCCTGAGAGGAAAGCTACTTTGCTATTTTTCATCATTTTCTACCTTTCATTAGTTATGGCACGTTTGTAATTTGCAGGTTATTAAAGGGCTGTGTTATTCTTGCTCAGTTATATGGACTTAACGAGTATTGTATTTTTATTCATAACTTTAGACTTTCCTGTGTTATTCTACAACTTCTTAATTAAAGCAGCTTGATTATTTTATAATTTTGATGGATGTATTTGGAAGAGAGTTTTTCAACCCTTGCTTTCTCATTAGTAGTAAACCAAAATTATGTAATTGGATGATGAAATGTGCTGACAAAACAAAGCTGAAATTACAGAAGAAATTAATTATGGACCAGCTGTTAATTTTAAAGAGAAAAAAATTATATATACAACTTTTAGGAAAATATCTGCAAAAGGAAATAGTTTACTTCAGACTGAGTTTATTATTTCATACAAAACTAATCTGAGGAAGCAATATTCATATACAGTGATCATATATAAAAATAGTATCATTTATACTTGTCAGAAACAATAATCTGATCTCTCAGTTGTGAAATAAACATCAAGGAATTAAAGACTTCAAAGAAAAGAGATAGTAGGAACAAAGATTGATGCCTATAAGAATCTGGAATATATTAATGATCCAGGACTATGAGAACAAGGTAGTAAATGATGGCTTTTCTAACACATTCGTACGGAGATGGCGAGAGAATTTTGAAGTTTCTTTCCAATATATTGTTATTTAAATGTGGAAATAAATTCAGAATATTTACTTTGCCCCCCAAACACCTTATTTTCTCTCTTTTCCTCACAATTAAATATCTCAGATGAAGCCTTAATGTTGTAATAGAGTTGGCCTGTGCACAAAATTGCTAAACCTCAGTGTGGCAGAGGATGAATCAGAGAAGTTCTTCCTAGAGAGAGTGATTGGCATTGGAATGGGCTGCCCAGGGAGGTGGTGAAGTCACCATCCCTGGAGGTGTTTAAGAAAAGACTGCATAGGGCACTTGGTGCCATAATCTGGTTGATTGGATAGTGCTGGGTGATAGGTTGGACTGGATGATCTTGGAGGTCTCTTCCAACCTGGCTGATTCTGTGATATGCTGAGAGAATGCAGGGCACATGGGTGCCACTAGCACTGTCTGGTCTGCCACTAGCTCAGGAAGTTTGAGATGGAAGAGTAGGCAGTGAGGTGAATTAGGAACTGGTTACAGGATAGAGTTCAAAGAGTGGTGCTCAATGGTGCCAGGTCCAGCTGGAGAGCTGTAACCAGTGGAGTCCCTCAGGGATCAGTGCTGGGTCTGGTCCTGTTCAACATCTTCATCAGTGCCACTGATGAGGGGACACATGGACAGAGTCTGCTCAGCAAGTTTGCTGGTGACTCCAAACTGAGAGGGTTGGCTGATAATAGCTGAAGGCTGTGAGGCCATCCAGTGAGACCTGGACAGACTGAGAGCTGGGCACAGAGGAACCAAATGAGGTTCAACAAGGATAAGTGCAGATTCCTGCACCTGGGGAGGAATAATAAACTGCACCAGTACAGGTTGGGAGGTGATCTTCTGGAGAGAAGCCCTGTGGAGACAGACCTGGAAATGCTGGTGAATAACATCCATGGGACAGCAATGTGCCCTTGTGGCCAGGAGGGCCAATGGGATGCTGGGGTGCATTCAGAAGAGTGTGTCCAGCAGATCCAGGGAGGTTCTCCTCCCTTTCTACTCTGTCCTGGTGAGACCTCATCTTGAACACTGCCTTCAGTTTTGGGCTCCCCAGTTTAAGAGGAACAGGGATCTGCTGGAGAGAGTCCAACGAAGGGCTACAGGGATTATTGGGGGACTGGAGCACTGCCTGATGAGGAGAGGCTGAGGGACTTGTGGCTGCTTAGTCTGGAGAAGAGAAGACTGAGAGGGGATCTAATCAACATTTCTAAATATCTGAGGGCTGGGAGTCAGGAGGGATGGGACAGGCTCTGCTCACTTGCTCCCTTAGATAGGACAAGGAGCAATGGATGGAAGCTGCATCACAGGAGGTTCCAGCTCAACACAATGGGGAACTTCTTTACTGTAAGGGCCCCAGAGCACTGGCACAGGCTGCCCAGAGAAGAGTAGTTGTGGAGTCTCCTTCTCTGGAGACTTTCCAAGCCTGTCTGGATGTGTTCCTGTGTGACCTGAGCTAGATTGTCTGGTCCTGCTCTGGCAGAGGGCTTGGACTGGATTATCTCTTTGGGTCCCTTCCAACCCCTGACATCCTGTGAGCCTGTGGTCCAACACATTTCTGTACTGTGGTTCTGAACTGATTTTAAAGTATTACCCTGCAACTTGTGTAGCTACTTTTTTTTTTTTTTTTTTTGTGAGAGTAGCATAAACAGAGATTGTGTTCATACCATACTTTCTGTTGATAAAATGCTATACAAGTTTTTGCAGAGCAGGATGACATCTGAAGTTTGCCAGATAGTTATAAACTCTCCCATCTCTTTTTGTGTAATATCTTCTTGGAAAACCGAGGGGGAGGTAGTTGAGGATTTTAGTCCTATTGTAATTATCACACTGGCACTTTTCCATCGTACAGAAAAAAGAGTTTTCTAGGGTTTGTTGTCCTCTAGAGATAATTATTGTAACTTTGAACTTTTTATCATCCTTGTAAAAATGCCTTCACCTGTCACAAGAGCTTGCCAGTTTTTATCTACATGGTCGTAGTAAAAAAATGAAAAAAATGGCCTCACTTTCAGAATACAGAGAAAGCTTATCAGTTGTCCTTATCATACAAGGAGAATAAAATTTTGTCTGTCATTAAATGAGAGAAGAAAATTCATGCTTGAGCTTTTTTCATTAGCCTGTTAATATCCAGGTAAAAGCTTTCGATGGAACAAGTCTGAATAATCACTATTAGCTCAGTGCTGCAGTCTCCTTACTGCTGCCATTTTGTAGCTTTCTTGCTTCATCCTCCATAGCTTGGTGAGTGGCATTTTTGCCCAAGCTTAGTAATTACAGTGTTTTCTTTCAGCTGGTGAAACATCTGTTTCTTCCGTTGTTGTGTTTTTTTTTTTTGGTAATTTCTTTTTTTTAGGATGTTAAGTGATCTATGTTGAGAATGTACAGTCTAGAGTGATGTCAGTTTGATTTTTTTTTTTTTTTTTTTTTTTTTTTTTTTTTTTTTTCCCCTAAGAAGCACTGGAACAAACACTGGAGCTTTATTTCAGTCTTGCACTTAGCAATGTGGATATTTGCACTATATGCTTAATTTCATCCAAACATAGCCAAGGGCATGCATGCAGAAGTTTTTACTGCTTCAGGTCACTTTAAGGGGAGAAAAGTTTTAAGTTTGGTACTTGACTGAGGAGTGTGCAATTGTGTAACCTTCAGAGTGTTTTTGAAGACTCTGCAGCAACATGTGGACAGTGATGATTTCTTTTAAAGGCAAACATATGTGCGTGCACACCTGGTATCCACTTCATCGTGATTTCATGTCTTAAAAGTTTATTACAAACTTTGAGAAACCTTAGTTCCTCCTATAAACATAATTCAAAGTGTTAATTTGTTAGAAAGTGTGTCATGGTAGACGGACTTTGTAGCTGTTAAAAGGTTGTGTTGCATTTGCAGTGTCTCTGTATATATGCAGAGGAACTCTTGGCACTCTTGGCATCAAAAAAAATTTAAAGGCAGTTGCTGAATTTCGTCTTTTATACAAGTTTTAATGAAACTACTGAGTTTTTCTGATAGTGTATTTCACAACTTGACTACAGCTTCATTTCGTACTAAAGATAATATGGGGACAAAAAATGTCTCTTTCTGCTTCTCATGGTGTATATTTTTGACTCATGTCCAGTTATTTAAGTTGTTCACTTTTGGTTTTTTTACAAGTAATGTGCATTTTTTTCACCTGATCATCCAAAATGAACACTTAGAAAACAGCAGATATTATGCCTTAAGGTCTGCTTGGGTGCAAAGAATACGCTCAGGTTTCTGATGTGATGACAGGGAGACACAAAGCTCTCTCAGTGTTGCATTTGAAAGCACGCTGTTTGGTGTGGAAAGGACGTCAACAGAACAGAAGGATAGAACGTCGTGTCCCGGTTGACCAGTGTCATGGTAGGCCTAAGCAGGCCAAAATAGGCTTATACATGTCCTGACTTGCCCAGGCATGTTTTTCTGCTCTCCCTCCTTCTGTTTTGGGGAGAAGGAACCACAAGAAAGAGGACAAAGAACCTGGAGCCACTGAGTCTGAGGACTCTGGCCTGCCTAGACTTGTTTTGCATCCTATGATAAACAAGGTACACACGGCTGCCTTGTGCGAGGCCTCTGTTCTGCCCAAATTTAGGTAAAGCAAGCCCTGGCTTCACCTAATATGGTCAACGTCGTAGGTTTAAAGAGCCGACAGAGTGAAGCTCTCAAACGAATTGGAGAAAAAAACAGAATTATATTTGGAGAGAGTGTTAGAGATAGATATTACAAAGCAGATACAGAATCCATAAGCAAATCCCCTGAACCTTCCCCCAACCCAAAACTAAATCTATCATCCCCAGTGCTCCAATCCTCCCCCCACCATGCCTCTGCCATCCAAGAGGCCTAAGCACAGCTTCTGGAGGCCCCAACCAGGCCTATCCTTACATGTTTTGTCCCAATAACACAGCTCCTGCCCGACGCAAGGCTGGAGGGGGAGGAAAGGAGAACAAGCTGGCCTTGCTGTGAGCTTATGAAGAGATAGCAGAATTGTGGGATTGAATAACAAAATCTTCAAGTCCCTAGAAGACTATTTTAACCCTATAGTTCCCAACCTGGGACAGTCAAGCTTGGCAAAGTGCCATCCTGTTTGGCTAATCTGTATCCAAAGGCCCATTAGTGTTGGGCTGTGTTGATTAAAGGAGATGAGCAGGTGACACAACGTGTGCTCTGCCCTTGTATCCATGCTGTCTCCCATTGCATCTGTGCTTGCTTACTGTTTGTATCCTGAACTGCCTGGAAACTGCCTTC
>WBNM01010885.1:12247-50250 GCA_013399055.1 Ramphastos sulfuratus | reverse complement strand
TACACTATCTACAGGAATATTTACAGAAATATACAAGGTAAAGGTAATACAGAAACACAACACCCCTCCCAGAAATCAGAGACCCCAGGAGGGGCTCCCAACCACCCTTCCACCTTCTCCCCACCCCTATACCTTACCCCAAGGTTTTGAGGATCGGCCAGAGGAGGAGTTAGAAGAAAAGTGATTAGTGAAATTAATTTGTCGGAGAGAAGAAGCCAGAAGTTGCAGGATAGCCCCAGACACTGTCCCAGAGAGCCCGCGACAAGCCTGACTGAGAGTGCGACAAGCCCAAGTGGCTTATCTTTTGTTTTTGAGTACTTATTCCTAAACATCACAGCAAGCCTATGAGTGAAGTAGACATCACCATTGTTTTCCTTTCGCAGCCTGTAACATAATTTTCTCTACTAAAATATTCCAATTAGCCTTAAACCAGCACAGTCCTCCCATGCTCTTGGTTTTACCTGCAGCAGGTTAGGACATTCTGGCTCAGTTAGTAGAACCTCATGGACCAAAGTGTCTCAGAATGGTCCATCACTGGCCACAGCTCCTGATGAGGACTCCCATGACTTATGCTGCCTTAACACCCATTGCCCAGGTTGACAGGCAGTCTGTACAATCTTGCTGGTGTATTAGCCTGACTCCTTATCAGCCTGCTCAGGGAAAGAAATGGATTTTAAGCATCTGTTAATTCACTATCTTCTATGCATGGTTCCACAGAACTACACTTGGTACCTTTTGGGTGCTGTGTCTGGAGTCCTGCGAAGAAGACTCCCAACATCTCAAGTATGCTTTTGAGTCGCTTTTTGGATGTTTAGCTCATGTCAAATTTAAAGATACCTTTTGTCATCCCATAAGTCTTCATAAACCTTCCTCTGGAGATGGCACAAATCTTTTGTAAAACTCCCTTTAAAAGAGAAAGGATCACTAATATACTGCCTTAGTGTAGTAAAACAACCAACCCCACATACAAAAGGAACACCATGACCTCATTGTATTTATGTGTAAGTGAGGAATTTAGGAGAGGATTTTAAGCCGGGTAGGGTTTTGAATTGGAAGAGAGCCATGTGCTGGGAAACCTGTCTGTTTTAATATCAGTATCAAATGGTTTTGTAGAACTTGCTACCTCCCCATGCAAACATTGCCTGGCTTGTAGTCATGGAAACTACAGCAATATCACTATAAACCAAAGAATGACGTGTCACACTTGATGGAAATCAGGAACTACCAAAGTTAACCTTTTCAGACTATTTGTTTGGTTGCCTCCAGTTTTAGCTTGCATAAAATAAAGCTTTGAATTAAAAATGTTGACATTATTGACAATTTCAAATGTAATTTAGGCATTCTAAAATCTTAGGCTGAAAAAAATAATATGTTTGCGGGGAAAGGTTTGTAGGACTTTCTTAGATTTGGTGAGTGTGGTGGGTTTGAGAAATTACCCCCTAATAAGATTTATCAGACCAGCTCAGACAGCTTGGAAGTAAGATACAGCTAGATTTTACAGTATGCTACATTTACAAGCATATGTACAAACTGTACATACATGTATTTACAATTATATCCAATTATTTACAGTTTAGAAATAATACAGAAATCCAGTCATCCTACCCAGACAAAGAAAGAGTGCAGAAGGGACCAATGCCATTTTCTTCTCCCCACAGACAGAAAACCAGCAAGATCTCACATGTTATATCAGTTCAGTCAAGAGTAGCTTTAGCCATGCACAGAGGAGCAGCGGAGGAGGTGGAAAGTAGGAGGCAAAGTGAACAAAGAGTGAGAGATTGTTTATATATTGGCTTTTTATACCAATTAGCAAAGCAATGAATGATACAGACTTTATTTTCTTTTTACAACCAATGTCCTGCTCATCCACTCTCTATTCAAAAGAATGTCCAGAAAGTTCCTCTCTCTTGTTTATAATTTGGGACCAAAATGGATTAGCTCTTAAACTGCTACAGTGAGAAGACCTGAAGAGACCTGAAGAAACAGTGAGAAAAATCAGGATTTTGTTGTGTCAAAAGTCAGAGCTGGATGAACTGTAGTAGTTGGATATTGTCTTTTCTGTATGCCAATGTTTTTCATGAGTGAATCAAACTTAGGTAAGTTGCACCTTCTAATTCTACTGCTTAAACAGTACTCATGTTCTCTGATTTTCACCATCTGAGTAGCATTGAAAGGACTGAGTGGCAGAGGAGTTTTGATTGTGCTTTTAATGCTGATGTCCTACCTGGACTAATTAAAATCCACAAATTGACCTACTTAGTTTGCACAGTTCTACCCCTCTCAAGACCTTTTGCTCAAACTGTCAAACTACTTAGGTTTCCTGTGCATTAAGGGGGGAGGCACTTTAAGAGCTATTTTCAAATCTGAAGAGATTATATTAAGCTGTTAGGGAAAAAAAATATGATAGTCACTTCATAATCATGAAACAGATTTTATATTATTGCTTAAAGGTAAATTGGTTCTTGTCCCTGGAAATGAACACAAGCACAGACAAGTAAAAATCAGAAAGGTTAAGGCACCAAATGGTTTTCAGTTAATAGAGTATACAGAAGGGGCTAAAATGAGCTTCTTCATATGTGTTATTTTCCTTTTTCACCCCTTTCCTTCTGTAGTGTTTGTTACTTAGCAGATATTAAAAGCAAGCCACAAAAAAATATAGAGAAACTAATAGTAGTGGCCATTTTGTGCATTGGTTTTCATTAAGAACATCAGTTTGGGTAGGTGTTTATGTAAACTGTTTTACTAAGCAGATAATTACTCTGGGAAGAGTAGGCTAAAGAAGACAATTCAAGGTAGAGTTATTTGGTGACACTCTCAAATGTTAGCAAGCTTGCACTTTTCCAAAATGCTTTACAGAATATCAAAATTCAAAGAGCTCTTGGAAGGACCACCTTAGAATGATGGTCTGCCATCAACCAAATAATGTTCAGTACAGAGGACTTCAGAAGATTTACAAACCCCAGAAAGATAAGAGAACAGCTGCCTGCCCAGGGTCTTTCTTGCCTGCAGAGCACCTGCTAGCACAGAGAGACGAAAGCTTATTCATTCTTCCTGTCAAAGGGGCCCCAGTGGGATCTCTCTGTCTAGTAAGTACCTCACTGGGAAAACATCTAGACTAACTAAATGGCATCCAGAGAACAGTTATTTGCCATGAGGGAGAGGAACACCTTACCTCAAGATCTTCAGTTTTGAGGGGGAAACACTAGAAGAGGTTGTACACAAATATGGAATCTGCTTTCTTAGGATTAGGAACAGCCAGGCATTTGTTTCATCAGAGAGTGTTTTGACACTGCCTCAGTGTTTGTATGGATTAGATAGTCTCTTGACATCTCTTGCATTCTCTGCCTGTGCTTACTTGAAACCACTGCAGCTGTTTTTCCCTTTGAATAATTTCACAAAAAATAACCCAGATGAAATTGTGTCAAGTTAATGCTATGTGGCTGCACTCGTGTTTCCAAACCAAGTAAACCAAACAACAAAAAAAACCCCAAACAACTCTGGGAGCAAGTAACAGCTGGAATGTGGGGGAAAAAAAGATCTGAGATGTAAAAGTCTGAATGTAAAATGTTTTCTTTTCCCAAAAGAGGTGAAGGCCTCAACTCGATCCATTAGTCATAAAATTGTCACTTTCCAAGTATGCAGTGCTAATACTCTCGCACATTAAGAGTGTTTCCATGTACAGTGCTCATGTATGTACTCTCAGAAATGATCTGATAGCAGCCTGGTACTGGTGAGCAGAGGGCATTGCAAGGAAGTTGAAAGTTGAGGGATGCTTAAGTTGGCAAGGGCCAACTGTAGGAGTGATGTTTGTGTGGCTGTCCCCAGCTCACTTCACAGAGGCTGCTGTCTTCCAGCATTTTCCTTGTTCTGTTGTTCAATTGCTGTCAACAGTGGATTTTGAGGGGTAGGCCATATAAGGATTCTCTCCATTCAGTTATGCCAAATGAATATGTGTTTATTCCTTGAGTAATAGTTGCTCGATTTGCAGGTGGCTATTTCATCTTACAGTTATTTGGAGGAAAAGCAGTGGCTATAAACCCTAGCTTCAATTAATTCTTTTTTCTTTTTTTTTAATAGGTTTTTCACTTGCTACAGTCATACTTAGAATCAAAGCAGCTTGCAAATTCAGACTTCCAACAGGAAGTGGATGCCATCATTACCCGTGTAGGAACCAAACTGTGGCTGGCTAAACGGTAAGGCAAAGCACAAGATATCTGTGTTTATGCACATAGATTACTAATGTACACAAGACTTGGCCGATGAAGTTCTTTTACAGGTTTTTTTTTCCTTTTGGCAAGGTGAAGAGTTTTATTTCTCTAGAAATATGTGAAATTTATGTGTGTTACTGAGTTGCTGATTTTTTAATTGAAGTTTTGTTGTTGTTTGGTTTTCTTTGGTTTTTTGTTTGATTGGTTGGTTTCGTTTGTGTTTTTTTAAAAAGCAAGGATGAGAAACTGTACCTGTGTGCATTACTGGTTTTCAGTCTGCTCTTAGCTGATTGTCAGCTAAATTTCGTAGTCCAGTCTTTTTTTTTTTTTTTAAGGCTGAATGAGAATGCCTCCAGAAGCATCCTTTTTGAGGATGGGGTAAGAAAAACATGCCACGTATACTAGATTTTCCTGTTACTGTTTTTTCAGCCTTTACAAAAAGTAGTAGAATCATACCAGTTGTTGAAAATATCAGAAGTATTTAGCTGCTCTCAAATAATCCAAGATTGTTTATTGGAAAAATTCAAGATAGTTTTCTGGAAATAGGTTTCTCTGAAACAATCTTCAGGTACCCTACATGCTACAATCAGTACTGCATACTTCACATTACCTACATAGCTCAATTTTAATTATTTTTTTTTAATATATTTTTGAAAATTCCCATCAAAATCTGTAAAGGATTCAGGGAGCAGAAGTACAGTTTTGCACAGTGAAGGGAAGTCATGGTGCAGTCTAGTGTGGATCTCTGGTAAAACCTATGTGATCATCAATAGCAACATCCTAAGTGACTTATAGCAGGGGAATGTCTAGGTGGTTGAATTTTCTGCCAGTGTTAGCTGAGTGGGGGTAATCAAGATGTAATTGATCTTGAAGTGTCTCCTGAGCAAGTGAGAGTGCTGATGCAGCAGATGAAACTCAATGTAAATAATTCTGCCTCTCCAACCTGATCTCCTTCCTATGATCAGGTGACCCACCTGGTGGATGTGGGGAGGCCTGTGGATGTGGTCTACCTGGACTTCAGCAGGGCCTTTGGCACTGTCCCCCACAGCAAACTGCTGGCTAAGCTGTCAGCTCGTGGCATGGATGGCAACATTCTGTGCTGGCTTAGGAACTGGCTGGAGGGCCGAGCCCAGAGAGTGGTGGTGAATGATGCCACATCNGGAGGCTCAGGGGAGACCTTATTGCTGTCTACAACTACCTGAAGGGTGGTTGTGGCCAGCAGGAGGTTGCTTTCTTCTCTCAGGCAACCAGCACCAGAACAAGAGGACACAGTCTCAAGCTGTGCCAGGGGACGTTTAGGCTCAAGGTGAGGAGAAAGTTCTTCACTGAGAGAGTCATTCGCTACTGGAATGGGCTGCCCAGGGAGGTGGTGGAGTCACCGTCCCTGGAGGTGTTCAAGGCGGGTTTGGACATGGCACTTGGTGCCATGGTCTAGTCTTGAGGTCTGTGGTAATGGGTTGGACTTGATGATCTTTGAGGTCTCTTCCAACCTTGGTGATACTGTGATACTGTGATACTGTAATTGTGAAATGTTGCCCATGAGTAAAGCAATGTGGACTGTTGGCAGAAGAGTCACTGACCAGGTAGATTTTTTTTTTTTGTTTGTTTGCTTGAAAAAAATCATCCTGGTACTTGGTGCTCCCGTTGGGAGGGGGCAAATATCATGAAAAGAATGCAGAACAAAAAAAAGAAAATAAACTTATGTTTGTGTATTGATCCATGTTGTATATTTGAATATTGCGTAAATCCCAAAGAAGATATGATAAAAATGAGGAGCAATAAGAAGAGATGCCAATAAAATATGGAGTAGTTTTTAGATGGAGAATGACTAAATAGGCTGTGGGGTTTTTTTTTAGCCTGGAAAAGGAACAACAGAAGGGTGACACAGAAAGAAAAAATGCTGTGAGTCACATGGAAAGGGGAGGGGTGATTAGCATCCCTTCGCATGCAAGATGGCAGAGTTAAAAGAAACAAAATAATTAAGGTTTTCTTGTGTCTTGTTTTAGTTTAGCTGTGGTACTCCATGGTACAAAATACTGTTTGCTATAATTCTGTCTGAATTTTTAACAAATGATTGGACAGCATCGTGGAAGGAAAGCTCAGTGGGGTTACTAAGTATGTAGATATCACAACTGGCTAAAGAAATTCTTCAACAACCCTGAAGGCTGAGTGTGGTGGGTTGAGAGACTCTCCCCTCGCCCCCCCACTATTGAAACTTACCAGCCCTGCTCAGACAGCTTGGAAGTAAGACAAAGCTCTATTTACAGCAAAGCAAAATTTACAAGCATATAAACACAATATATTTACAAATATTTACAGTTATTTATAAATAATACAGAAATCCAAACTCCCTCCCGGACAAAGACATTGCCCAGAAGGGGCTCAAAGCCTATTTCTCTCTCTCTCTCAAAGACAGACAAAACAATCAGCAAAGCTTACTTGTTATCTGTTAGTGGAAGATACTAGAGCAGAGTGAAGAAGAAGCAAAAGGAAACAGTGCCCTGGAAAAATTAGGAAGAATTTCTTATATTTTGGGTTTTTATCCCTTTCAGCAAACCAATGAATGATACAGACTTTATTGTCATTATTCTTTTACAACCAATGTTATAGTTTCTCTCAATAGAATATTCCAATTAGCCTCAAACCAGCACACTGAGAGAGAGGTTTTGGCAAGTGTCATTGTTCTTATTCTTCTGTTGCCCATGCATCTGCTTTCTGCCATAGCTGGAGACATCATGGTGGATTTGATGGAGTTTTTTACTTGACTCAGCATAAGCATTTTGAAATCTTAAAATGAGAATGTTAATTTACTTAAATCCATCGATACTATGATGAAGAAAAAACCCAAACACTGGAAACTAAATTCAGTAGAAAGATAGTAGTTCTAAATATTTCAAACTTCTTTCTCCCATAGCAAATATGTGAGGGCCATCAGTCACACAGAATCTTAGAATGTTAGGGGTTAGAAGGGACCTCCAGAGATCATCAGGCCCTGACAAAGCAGCATCAGCTAGGGCAGGCCACACAGGAACACATCCAAGTTGGCTTTGAAAGTCTCTAGAGAAGGAGACTCCACAACCTCTCCGGGCAGCCTGTTCCAGTGCTCTGTGACCCTCACAGTAGAGAAGTTTCTGCTCATGTTAAAGTGGAACTTCTGTGTTCTAGCTTATATCCAAAATTTCTTGTCATATTATGCCATACCCATATTCCAGCCATATTAGTGCTTCCTTTTAGTGTTGTTTTTTTAATTATTATCTCCTCCAGAAAGAAACTCTTGGTATATGGTATAGGTATTTATATGAAGACATATATTTTATCTTTCCTGTAAAAAGCCACAGCTGTACGTGCTCATATTAACCCTCTGTCAGTAGCATGTTCTTGTTTTGTTAGGTTTTGTACCCTCCTTTTCATTCTCAGTTATGCAGTTAATCCTATATGTAGATATTTTTTTTGCAAAAAACGGCTAACAGGTTTGCAACACTAAGTTAGAGGATTGCTTTTTTTTTTTTTTTTACAGACAGAAGTTCTTTTTTGCAAATCTTTCTGAGCCTGTACAGCTCTGTGTTGTTGGGAACANTCCAGTTAGCCTCAAAACCAGCACAACCTGGGGTGTGTTTTCTTTTCCTTTCTCTTTTTTCTTTTTCATCTTTTTAAATTTTAAAATCTAAAAAAAGGCAAGTAAAATATGCATGACACATTTGGTAACCGAATTAACTTCCACATATATTTTAAACTTAAAGACTACAATTAGTAATAAAGCTGAAAATTTTTGCGTCCCTCTTCACTTTCTGCTTGATAAACGTATTCCATTTGGTTTGATTTTAAAAGAAAAAAAAATATCCCAAAGAAACAAAACAAGTAAAGATACTAATGTAAATAGTATTGTCTGGTAGTTCTAGTCTCCCATGTTGTGTGCAGCTTCACCGTTTATGTTTGGCTGTGTTGTACGATGAATGGTGAGTATTCACAGGATCACAGAATCACAGAATTAAGCAGGTTGGAAAAGACCTCTAGGATCATCCAGTCCAACCTATCACCTAACCCTTCCGATTAACTAAACCCTGGCACTAAGTGCCTCACCCAGCCTCCTCTTAAACACCTCCAGGGATGGGGACTCCACCACCTCCCCGGGGCAGCCCTTTCTAATGCAAATCACTCTCTCTGTCAAGAACTTCCTTCTAACATCCAGCCTAGACCTCCCCTGGAACAGCTTGAGACTGTGTCCCCTTGTTCTTTTGCTGGTTGCCTGGAAGAAGAGCCCAACCCCACCTGGCCACAACCTCCTTTCCGGTAGTTATAGACAGCAATGAGGGGGTTTGTTGTCATTTTCTCTTTTTCTTGTTTTAAAGGAGGTTTGAGAGGTTGCTTGATCAACTGGGTTGTGAAACTTAGTCCGTCTCTGCAGTTTCCTGGATGTTGGGAGAGCGTATCAGGAAACCAGCACATCATCTGTGCCCCATTGTTAGGCTCTGGTCACTGTCGGAGAGTATGGTGACTGGCTGGACCCTTGGTCCATGTAGAGTCATTTTTACACTCTTCCTGTTCGGGCAAAAAGAGTGAGCACCACACAGAAAAACTGATGCATCTCCATCTGTTTCTTCTGCCTTTTACATAAGTGTGAAAACACTTTCTAACAAATAAAACTTTGATTAGCTTGCCTTTTTTATAGGTGAATCCTCACATGTAAATTGTATAAAATTCATTAAATTTACATGTGGAATTAGTTCGACCTCTAGGTTTTTTAGAATGCTGTGGGATCACATGCAGTTCTCATTAAGAGGACAAAAAAGAGAACAGACACGATTATGTTATCAATCTGGTGTGCTAAAAAAACAACAAAAAACCCACAGCCTTTCATTATCCTTCACCAAGGATGACCAGAGAACAAACTAATTTTTCTTAATAGCTGAAACTCAGGGTGTTCACAATGGGAAAAAAAAAATCCTGTAGGTTCCGTTTGAAACAATAGATTCTCTGCCCTTACAAGGAAAACTAACAGCAACGTAATAGTCTGGCATTTGAGCTGGTAGAAAAACTTAAATCACCAGACCAACGACTTTCCCTTTAGAGAAAATGCCAGCTATAGTGCAGGATGAGTTGGTCTTATAGAATGGGCAAGTCAAGTGGATTGGGTGTATCATAATTACTCTGGGAAGATTTCAGCAGCACCAAGAAGGCAAGCAGATGTGCTGTTAATAGATGTTTGTATTTCTGTGTGGATGTTCCTGCACTTCCAGGAACTCAGCAAGGATTACTTGGTAGTGTAGGCTTCACTATTGTATTTTTAAATGCTTTCCATTCAATGTAGGTCTGTTGGCTGTGATGTGCACTGATGTGCTGGTTTTGTATTATGTGGTTAAAAATTATATGGACAAAGTTTAATAATTAAATCTATTATTAATGTCTTCTCAAGAAGACAAGAGGAAGCTTGTGCATGTTGATTCAGTGCTACAGATGTGGGCTGTGAGAGAAAATACATTGAAATATGAAGGCTGCCTTCTAAACAGATATAACCCCAAAACCTTCAGTCTTTAGAATACTGCAGAAATTGCAAGTTAATAACCAAAACACGGGAGATGTAATTTTCTAATGAGCTGCTTATTGTATGTGTAGGTGTGATTTCCACAAGCGTTTTTGCCTCCACCAGTGACAAATCTCTCTGCAGCTGAAATGTGGTCAGTACAAGAATAAACAATATGGTTAGCCCCCTAATGATTATGTAGAGTTGGCTAGATGAAGAGTCAAACAAGGAAGATGCACTTCTTGATGCACTTAGAAGATGTTTTAGCTGATACAATTGCAGGTAAGGTATCAAAAGAATCTGGCCACCAGAAGAAAGAATATTTGCTGACATTTGCCATTCTTCAGGAAGCAGTAAGCTGAAAGTTGATAGGGAGGAAAAATTATGCTGTGAACCTAAAATTCATTTGCTAGCCTGCCAGAATCAAGAGCTTAGTTTGTGGAAGGTGAAGACTGGAGAACTCAGAACTGGAAGTTGCACAGACCCTGTCCCTAACTACCTGCTGGCACTAGGTCATGTTTTGTCAAAATTATTCCCTGTTTCTATGCTAAAGTGTTGACTTTAGAAGTGTTTTCAAAGTTCAGAAATAGATGAATTTATGCAAAGGCTTTTAGAAGAGTATCCTGTGTATTAAAATATGAAGTTTAGGAACTCGATTCAATTTATCCATTGTAAGCAAAACTCTGCATGATATTGGTGACTAGACAGTAGAATTCAGGATTTAATTCAACACCAGCAGGCTGACAGATTTTCTGCCAGCTAAAATATGACATTTAAAAGATGCTGGTGATGGAGAGTTTTCTGACAGTAACATGTTATTTAAACAGAAGAATAAGGTGGTGTTTAGCAAGTACAGAATTTTTAGGTTTTTTTTCTTTTTCTTTTAATATAGGGCTCTTCCAAAAATACTATTGATAAATTTAATCCTGTGAAATTCCTTCCAAGAATTCTAGGCTGAAATAAAGGATTACACTAAGAGTAAGATCTCATTAGAGAGCAGAGAATGAGTAGGCAGTTAATTTAATTAATTGATGATTTTGGAAGTGAAACGAGAACAGTCACACAAATCATAAGGACAGTTCTCTTCTTATTTGCAAGGCAGGTATGAAATGACCTTTGAAAAAGTTGCCATTGTAACCTTGCCAGCACTGGTTTCTTTACCCTGATGCTTAAGGATGTTGTTGTGGTTTGAGGGGTTCCAGGTTATCCTGGACTCCCTAAAAAAAATACAGAGACCAAGATCTGTCCCGGGGGACGAACTGGTTGCCCCCGGGTATCGTACTGTTGTTATTCAATGCCGTAATCCTCCAAACATTGTAAAAGTAAGCAGCTAGGTCAACTCGTTCTCTTTTCTCCCTGCCTCTCCAACTCTCCACGGGGATCCTTATCTCGTAACTATGTAAGCAATACCCTGTAGGCCGTGGCCTTCAAGGCTATGGGCTGCAGTGAGTTTGGGGCCAATTGGGAGACAGTGGGGGATGGGAGAAAATGAGCACTGGAGTTTTGGTGGTTTTGTTTGGTTTTCTCCGGGGCAGGGGAAGGTTTTGGGGGAATTCTCATGTATCCTGTATCTGTATTAGGTGTTAAGGATTCATGTATGCCCTATCTGTTCCTGCACATCTTTAAATACAACCTTTCTGTATTCTTCTACAATTAAGTGAGAGCCATATTATTTTACTGCTATTTTTCCTTAGATAAAGCATAATCTCAGTCCGTTGGGCTCTTGCTCAAAAAACTACAGCAAGTGTGTTGTGACCTTCTTGGCCAAAATATGGGGATTTGTAAGTAGCTCTCTAAGTTGTATAATTTTGACTGAAGTCTTATATTAGTTTGGTTAATGAGCCACATCTTGTCATCCATTTTTCAAAGATGGATGCTGAGAGTAACCAATTTGAGCTGAGTAACCATTTAAACACTGTACTTGAAAAAAGTGTTGGTTGACACCCTGTGTAGTTACATATTGTTCAGCTGTGGTCTACATGTTGTGTATTATTAGGGAGGAAATCCTGTTACTTGTTTAATGAAGTTTTATTCCAGTTTGACAAGTAAGATTAACTTGTATTCGTGAGGCAGCACTGACTGAAAGATGTGAAATCTTTTGGACTCTTCCAAGAGCTTAGAGACTGCAAACCATAAAGCCTTTCTAAGACCTTTTACAGAAGTTTTGTTTTCAATGCCTCTAAGATAGCAAACTACACTAGGATACCTGTAGCTACATCCAGGATACCTGTAGCTACATCTAGGATGCCTGTAGCTACACCTAGGACACCTGCAGCTACACTAAACTAATTCCTAAGAGGGATTTTATTAGTGTCTTTTAATAGGTATTGATTGGCAGCTTGCATTTGAAATTTGTTAAGTGCTTCTTGAGAGTTTGAGCAAATGAGGTTTGATTATGTTGTTAAATGTAAATATTGTAAGTTGCTGCAAGTTTATAGTGTTTGCTCTAATGTTTTGCAACATCTGTTTCCTAATGAGGAAAAATAAGAGCAAAGTGAGCTACCACTGAATTTCTGTTGACTAGAATAACTAAAATCTAATATTGCAAACTTCAGCACAAAGAGCTTTGATTTTGCATTTGGTGAATTGTATCTGTCTTATTTATGTAACAAATGCAATACATTAATGTTACTGTTGTTGTTCATCTTTAAGTGAGGGGATGTTCTTTTGGAAAAAGGAATCATCCAGAAGAAAATAGTTGTCATCTTTTTGAGTCCTCTTACTTAGTGCTGTTGAAAATTGGGTGTTTGAGAAAAAGAGTGAGAATCTGCAAAAGCTGTGGATGAAAATTCTTCAATGCTTGCTCCGCATAAGGGTGGGTTGACATCTTTGTTTGCAGATAGAAATCTGGATGGTTATAAATGCAGTCCTGGAATGACATTCAAGGGCGTCTGCAGACTGAGGTGGTTTAGTTTGTTTAAATCTTCTGATGGAATTAAGGCCAAATGTGTGAGCTTTCTTTGCTCCTTGTTGTTTTCCTTGGAAGGGGAGATAGTTTGCTGCGTAATTCATTAATATTGATCTTCTTAAAAATAAACAGTAATACAAGAGAAACTGGATTTTAGAAGTTAAGCCATGTGCTCCTGATAGAGTTGGTGAAACCGTATTCATGAGCAGGATACATGGAAGGGCTGCGACCACGTATTACTGATTTCATCAATAAATTTCAGTTTGGTTTGCATCAGATCTGCCATCCAAAATAAGCAAACCAATGACTACCTTAAATTCAGTGTGACCTAACTGTGAAAGATTAATTAAATTTTTAAACAATAATATTTGCAGAGCTCCAAACTTTGTGGTTGATTTCATGTTACATAGACCTGAGCTACGATCAGTGTTACTTAAAGGCAGTAAATGCAGAACGGGAATCTGAGTGGTCTCAGCACTACTGTAGGTAGCTGAAGGCAGCTGGAGCAAAATGAAGTATTGCATGTGGAGCTTCTGAACCTACCCAGTTGGTTTTACATCTACAGAGAGAGAATATCTGCCGAAGGGTACACCTACTGATTCACCTACCAGACAGTTCCTTGTAGAAAACATATAGCTTGTTGTCATGTTTTCTGTAAGTGTGTGCTGGTTTGAGGCTAATTGGAATATTTTAATAGAGAAAATTATACTATAGGCTGTGAAAAGGAAACAGTGGTGATGTCTACTTCACTCATAGGCTTGCTGAGATGTTTAAGAGTAAGAACTCAAAACAAAGATAAGTCAGTCGTCTCTGAGGCACAGCGTCTCGGTCTAGCAGCTTCTGGCTTTTTCTCCTCTCTGCTAAATAACCTCACTAACCACTTTTTCTTCTAACCCTCCTGGCCGGTCCTTCAAGCTCACCTTGCATGTAAGGCAAACCTTGGGGTAAGGTATAGGGGTGAGGAGAAGGTGGAAGGGTGGTTGGGAGCCCCTCCTGGGGTCTCTGATTTCTGGGAGGGGTGTTGTGTTTCTGTATTACCTTTACCTTGTATATTTCTGTAAATATTCCTGTATATAGTGTATATATCTGCTTGTATACTGTGCTGAGCTGTAAATAGAGCTTCAGTCCTTAACTTCCAGCTGGCTGAGTTGTAGTCTGGGTCAGTTTACAAAGTGTGGGGGGGGCGGGGAACTCCCAAACCATCACAAAGTGCTTAACCTGGGCCTCTTCAAAATCACAGGAACCTGTGATTTTAAAAGGACAATTTATTTATTTCCATTAACCTTTTTCTCTTAAAAAAAAAAAAAAAAGAAAGAAAAAGAAAAAGCCTGGATTCTAATGGATAACAAAAGACTGCCTTCTGCCATAATTGAAAATGAAATTCCAAAGAAGTCTATCTACCCTATCCCTAATTACCTGTTCAGTGTTATTGATAAGAAATTGGCTGGGTTTGGAAAACTTCATTCATTATTATCTTCATTAATGATTTAGGCATTGGAATTAAGAGCGCCCTGATGAAGTTTTCTTGAAGGTACAAAAATAAGTGGGGAAGTTGATACCCCAGAAGGGAGAACCACCCTCCAGGAAGATATTGACGGGCTGGTCAAGCAGGCAAAAAGGAACTGTATGATGTTTAATGAGGCCAAGTGTAGGGTCTTGCATCTGGGAACACATAACCCAGGACTGCAGCTCAGACTGGGAGCCACCTGGCTTGAGAGCAGCACTGTGGGGAGGGACCTGAGAGTCTTGGTGGACAAAAGGCTCAACATGAGTGAACAGTGCACTGCAGTGACAAAGCCAACACAATGCTGAGTTGCACTAATAAGAGTATCAGGAGCAGGAATAAAGGTGTTCTCCTGTTCTGCTTAGCACTGATCAGGCTGCACCTTGAGTACTACATACAGTTTTGGTCCCTGCTATACAGGAAGGATGCATACAGGCCGGAAAGAGTCCAGAGAAAGAACACAAGAGTGGTCAGAGGACTGAAAGACCTGTCATATGAAGGAAGGCTGAGAGAACTGAGTTTATTCAGCCTTAGGAAGGCTTAGGGGAGACCTCATAACCCTGTACAAGTACATAAAGGGTGTATATCATGAGGAGGGACACTGCCTTTTTACGAAGAGTCCCATGGTAAAGACCAGGTGTAATGGGCACAAGTTGCTACTGGGAAGATTCAGACTGGATGCTAGGAAAAAAAAAAATCACCATTCAAACTATTAGACATTGGAATAAAAAGGGAGGTGATGGATTCCCTACAGTTTCAAGGCCCAGCTTGATAGGATGCTGGGCTATCTTATCTAAAATATATTCTTACCCTGAAAGATTGTACCCTTGATGTCCCTTCCAAGCTAGTATTCTGTGAATCTATGACTTATCAGGATCTAATTGAGGAATCTGCTATAATGTGTCAAAATCAATGGTGTGGAAATTGGGACCTGTGTTTTCAGATTTGCCTACTGTTCAGCTACACCTACCTAAAAGAAAACTTTATTTTATTTCCAATCCCCATGCTGAAGATACTGTTAGGCTGGAGCTCTGGACAGTTGAAAAATGTGTATGTAAACCCTTTAAAACCTCCAGTCCCTCAACCTTTTTGACTTCTTTCAGTCACCTTATATCTTCTGTGGAGTTTCATGATGATCTAGTAGGGACACAGCAGCTCCTCCCATCGTTGTTTGTTCTGGATTAAATTAGAAATGTATTTCTTCTGGGCATTGTTCTTTCTCATCAGTTACCCTTTCTAGCTCTGCCTGTGCGTCTGAAGGTTGCAGGTGTCTTTTCCCCTCTGCCTGGCAGGTCAAGTCTGCGATGGTGCTTATCACCTGTACCTATTACTCAAGACAGATAGCTTTTGACCTCTCTCCAGTTAGATGTGTTGAAGTATTCTGCAGTATTGGGTGTTGTTGAAATTGAACTCAGTGATCTGTGTGCTGATTTTTCTTTCCACCTGAAAGCCAGGGTCCAAGTACAGCACTGTGAAGGTGTGCTAGAAACCTGTGAAGGTGTGCTAGAAACTAACTGCAGTGAGGTTCCTGGAGTGGGCTGACTGTAAACTCCGCATCCAAAGAGAAAGAAACAATATTAACTTCTGTAAACTATGTTTTAATGTATCTGGGAACAGTATGTAGGATGGCTCTGGGGGCTTGGGTACCAGTTGTTCAACTTGAGAGGTCAGCTGTTATTACTCCAAACTATTACTTGCAAATATAGAAAAAGCATTACTTTAGTATGGATGGCATCACTAACCTGCTGTTAGTACATATGTGCAGTAGTATGAATGCTGTTTTGAGAGCCAGTTTACATTTCTGTGTGGACACAGGTATGAGATCACAAACCATGTCTAGCTCTATCCGGTTGGGAGTCACATACAGGTTATCATCTGAACTGACCATATGATGTATTTGTTCCCATTAATATCCAAGTTGGAAGGGAAATGAACTAATTTTGGGATTTGGACAAAAAAAAAAAACCAAAAACAAACAAACAAACAAAAAAAACCTGTTCCAGGTGCTTGGAGCTCCCACCCTTGGTGCTGCTGTGACTTTAATACCTTTTCCTAGGGTCTGCCTTACTTGCAAGGTGAGTTTGGAGGATGGGCAAGGGGGGTTAGAAGGTGAGTGATTAATTGGATTAACAGCAGAAGCCCAGAAGACACATGGACTCCTAACAGAGAGACTCTGTCTTATCTATGTTTGTGTCCTTGCTTTTATACATCTCAGCAAGCCTGTGAGTGAAGTAGACATCACCATTGTTTTCTTTTCACAGCCTATAATCTATTTTTTTTTCATTAAAATATTCCAATTAGCCTCAAACCAGCACACTGAGATTAGAGGAGAGAGGTTAGAGCTGATTGAAGGAGAACTGAATAGGGCAATGTCCCAGAACAGAGTGAGGGAAAATTGCTTGTATTTTGGCTTTTCATCCCTCTCAGCAAACCAATAAATGATACAGACATCATCATCGTTATTTTCTTTTCATGACCAATGATCTAATTTATGTCATTAAAATATTCCAATTATCTGCAATCTAGCACACCCCCCAAAGTCCTGAAGCCTTTTTAAATTATTTGTATACTTCTATCCATTGCCTCATCACTCCTAGTCTGTATAACCAGTAGTAGGTAATAGTCTGATGGCCGCAGCAGGCTGGGAAGGCTCTTACAAATGTCCCTAACTCATGCCCCAGGCAAGCAGCAGACCTCCCTGGGATGGATCTGGCCTGCAAATCGGGCCCTCAGTTCCCCTGAGAAGTGGATCCCCTGCTACTGCCACCTTTCTTTGTTTCCTGCTTACACTAATCCTATGTTGTGGGACTGACAAGTGCTGGGCAGCTGCATGCCTGAGTGTTCATCTCTATCCTTGTTCATCTGGCCCTCTGTTACAAGGGCCTCGTTCCTGTTGTGTTTGGGCAACTGGGAAGATTGGGGGAATTGGGAAGGGACTTGCATGTCTCTCCTGCCTTGCTGGAGGAGAACCTGCTGCCATTCCTCCCCTTTTCTTATGTCCCTTTCTCTCTCTGGGTGGCAAGAGGGTGTGGGATCACCTGCCTCTTGCGCCACCCACACCTGCTGCCCCTCACTCATGGATAGGTGTCCCTGACTCTTCATCAGGGCAGGCAGAGCCTGGCTCCACCAGTCTAATATTGTGCAGTGCATCATTTGAAATGTTCAGCATGTGATTTTTGACTGTCAGGTTTGTTAGATCACAGTTTGATTGTCTTCAAGACTGAGCCTGCTGCTGAAGTCTGAACACCACTGCAATTTCTTAGTTTTGGAAAAGTGAATTTGCTCTTGTGTGTGCCTGCAGCATACAGCTGATCATTCACTAGTGTCACCAGAACAATGGAGCCAGCCAAGAACAAACATTTGGTGTGTTCTATGCTAGAAATCATTTCAAAATCAAAACATGCATGTGTGCTTACTCAAAACAAGTGGCAAATGCTGAAAAGCTGGACCAGAACAAGAAAACATGTCAATGTTGCAGTTGTCATTTTTTCAGTGCAGGTTGCATCACCCATGTTTTTCTTAAGACAGTTTGTACTTTGGAAATGTTCTTTCCAGTGAAATGACTGAGTAATAAGTGAGCCTTCCATTTTTCAACTGAGATGAAGTGCAGTAGGCCCATTGTGTTTCTTCTCTTAAATTGGTCATGGATGCTTTCATCCATTTTATGAGTACTTCTGAGAGGTTTCTTTTTCTTCGACTGATGACTCTTATTTTCTCATCGTTGAACTCCTAAGCCTTTGGGAATTTCTTGGTGGTATTTTCACACAGATAGTGAAGAACAACTTGGGCAACAAGTGGCTTTCTGAGTTACAGTGTCTGGAAGCGCAATGGACCACACCACCATCCAATATATATTGCGAGTGAAGCCATTTAATGCAGGATTTCAAGTTACATATATATAGAAAGCCTCTTCCTTGCAGGCGATCACACAAGTTTCCACTGGCTGCCCCATCTTGCCCATGTGCCCAGCATGACAATTTTCTATATACTGATTGATTAATAGTTTTGGCTAAGCCCAGTTCTTTTACATCTGTTTGCTAAACTCTACCTCCTGTTGTTTAGCTGATACTTCCCTATTTTCATGAGTCAGGGAGAGTTCAATACAATTGCTTAGAGCAGCCACATATAGCTGTTTGGGGGGGTTCATAATGTGGCCATTCTCTTCTAAAAACATGCGCACAGTACAGGAGAGAAGTTCACTTAGCATGGATAAAATTTAAGTCTTCCTAATACAGCTCTTCAAAAATAGGTCATAGTAAAATTACTCTGGCTTCTTGTGATATTCATTCTTATTGACAGACACCTTCCTTGCAGACAGTCTTTTTGCTCTTGTGTTTCAAGGTGTGTGGTAAGAGGCAAGCACAGAGAAGTTCTGGGAGGTTCTTGATTAGTTCGTGTCGTGGTTTTTAAAGAGCTGACAAAATGAGACCCTCTCAAATGAATTGGAGAGAACCACAGAATTGTATTTCTAAGGAAAGATTCAGAAAGAGACTACAAAGCTAAAGCAGATAGAAATCCGTAGCTACCCCCTTGAATTTTCCCCCAACCCAAAACTAAATCTGTACTCCCCAGTGCTCCAATCCTCTGCCATCCATAGGCCCGAACACAAGCCCCTGGAGGCCCCACACCAGGCCTGCTCCTTACATGTTTGTCCCAATAAGTAGCTCCCACCCAACACAGCAGGGTGGAGGGAAAGGAGAGAGAGTTACCCTCACCGCTCGTTTATAAAGAGAGAAAAATTATTGGATTGAATAACAATTTTCCAACTCCTCTAGTCCCTAGAGGATTTAAACCCTGTAATTACCAACCTAGGACAATTAGAAAGTGTCTGAAAAGCCTCTGTTTACACAAAGTGTGATCTTGGTTGCATGTAGTCTGCTGTGTCTTATATGGCCGTCTGATATTGTAGGCCATAAAATAATACAGAAGTAATTCAGGCTTATTATAGAGTTTATTACTGAGCAGTGTTTCCAGTAAAAGTTCTCTCTTTTAAGAGGATCATAGGCGAACACAACTGCCAAATTTCTACCCAGCTGCCTTAGACCTTTCATTTTGATGTTGTAATCGCTATCTTACTTGAAAAAGATTTATTCTGGAATTTTAAAGATGTTACAGAGGCGAGAATGTTTGTTGGAACATTTTTAGTTAAAACATTTTTTGAAAGAGTTTCAAGCATTGAGATAAGCACACAAGGAAAGTGCCAGATAAAATAGAAATGAAATACTGAACAGAATTAGTCATAGTTTAAACTTGTACTGCTTGATTCTGAAAGTTTTTGTTTCTGTGCAGTCCCCAGTAGACTCATCAGAATAAGTTCTGTGTTTTGAACTGGATTTCCTGTTTGTTCACATACTAAATTATGTTTTAAGAGAAGTTTCCCTGCCTGAAATGTACAGTGACAATAATATTATTTAAAATGTAGATGTTAACTGGTAACAAAATAGAGAAAATGGCTATCGCTTGTGTCTTGAAGAGTTAGGGCAGAACGCAGCTTACTACCAGTTTGCATTCTACACCCAAAATCCCCAATGGTCTTCTCCAGTGAAAAATAATTATCTAATTTTTGAAACGTGCATGCCTATGTGGTGTTCAGCAGAACAGTGAGAATGCTATGGCCGTTAAAAGGTGTAGCAGGTACCTTGCAAGGGATCACAGGATGTCAGGAGTTGGAAGGGACCCAAAGAGATCATCCAGTCCAACGCCCTCTGCCAGAGCAGGACCAGACAATCTAGCTCAGGTCACACAGGAACACATCCAGACAGGCCTGGAAAGTCTCCAGAGAAGGAGACTCCACAGCCTCTCTGGGCAGCCTGTGCCAGTGCTCTGGGTCTCTTACACTAAAGAAGTTCCCCCTTACATTGAGCTGGAACCTCCTGTGATGCAGCTTCCATCCATTGCTTCTTGTCCTATCATAGGGAGCAAGTGAGCAGAGCCTGTCCCATCCCTCCTGACTCTCAGCCCTCAGATATTTATAAACGTTGATTAGATCCCCTCTCAGTCTTCTCTTCTCCAGCCTAAGCAGCCCCAGGTCTCTCAGCCTCTCCTCATCAGGCAGTGCTCCAGTCCCCAAATCATCCTCACAGCCCTCCGCTGGACCTTCTCCAGCAGATCCCTGTCTCTCTTCAACTGGGGAGCCCAAAACTGAAGGCAGTGTTCAAGGTGAGGTCTCACCAGGGCAGAGTAGAGGGGGAGGAGAATCTCCCTGGATCTGCTGGACGCACTCTTCGGAATGCACCCCAGGATCCCATTGGCCCTCTTGGCCAGCAGGGCACATTGCTGTCCCATGAATGTTCTCCACCAGCGCTCTCAGGTCTGTCTCCACAGGGCTTCTCTCCAGAAGATCACCTCCCAACCTGTACTGGTGCAGTTTATTATTCCTTCCCATGTGCAGGACTCTGCAGTTGTCCTTGTTGAACCTCAGGTTCCTCTGTGCTCAGCTCTCAGCCTGTCCAGGTCTGTCTGAATGGCCACACAGCCTGCAGCGGCAGAGGAATGTTCTCTCCCTTGAACTGCAATAATATGACCTGAAGACTGATTTTTATTACTGCAGTTAGTTACACAGATTATTGGTAAACCAAGCAAAGACTTACTGGTTGCCAGGGCTAGCTGAGTCAGCCAATAATAATGAACTGTATGAACTGCCATTTGATGGAATGGATGGAGGAAGGGTGTTGCCATCCTGCTAGAGAAGCTGTCAGTCAGAATGGACTAGGAACTGAAGCTGGCCTAATTTTTTTGTACATGCAGTCTGATTCGATCAGTTGTTGATCTTCATTAATTAAATAAAATAGACACACCAAGCAGGTTTGTGTCACTGCTGTTTCTGAGCATGTGTGTTACAATGATTTGATTTTTATAAGTTTGTTTTTTCTAGACCAAATTCATGTTTGGTGACCAGAGCTGCCTACCTTGACGTCCTTGTGATGCTGTGTACTCACGTGGGGAAGTTTCAAAAGCAAGGTGAGTCGACTGTTCTGTTCTGTAAGTCAGATGGAATGTCTGTGGCAAAATTTCTGAGCTGTGTTGAATCCAGAGAAACAAAAAATTTATTACTTGCTGTTACGACATCTGCTGAATGCTGGAGTCCTTTGGCTGCTCTGTATAAAAAAATCCTTTATCCTGCCTCTGTAGAGCTAGTCCTGGAATTGTGTATGAGAGGAATGAGATACTGCTCCATGTCAAAGCTCGAAGCTATAATCCTAGAATGTGTAACAACAAAAAATTATCCCTCTAGTGTTTCAAATTGGTTTTATGATACAAAGTTGTAAATACAAACAAATTCCAAACCCCAGAATGTTGATACTTTAACTTTTCTGGAAAGCCACAGAGAGGTTCCCTCAGGAGACACCTGAAAGCATTTCAGAAAATAGGCTTTTCTTCTGCTTAGAAGTTGTAGGAGAAATTCTGAGAGATTCTTTATGTTTCTTTTTCTTGCTTTGATTTTTGTATCACTGTCAAGCTTTTGAAAGACCAGTCAGAACTATAGGTGGTTTTAGCCATGCAGAATGTTGCTTTGTAACACTTTGCAAATAAGAAGGAAAGCCAAGATACGGAAGGAAGGGATTCCCTTTCAAGTGTGACTGTGGAAAGGCAACCTTCACTCAGCTGTAACTAGCCTCCTTGTGGGCCTGGTTCATTCATTTCTTATGAACAATTGACTAATAAATTACCTTGTGAGTCCAGGAAGGCAATTAAAGAATGGATCTTTATTTCAGATAGTCTTGTTTGTCCTAGTTTTAATCTTAAACCCAACTCTCTTCCCTTTTTTTCCTAACCATTTGATAGTAGTGGTTCCATTTTAATTCCATAATTGCTATTTGTGTGATTTCTTGTGAATACACAGTTCAAAGAGTGATAGTTGTCAGGAAAATTAACTGATGGACATGTCTGAAAGTAACTTTTTATAGACAAGACAGCTGGGGACGGACTTTTTAAGCTGTCAGGTAGTGATAGGACTGTTGGGAATGGAACAAAGCTAGAAATGGGTAGATTCAGACTGGATGTTAGGAAGAAGTTCTTCACCATGAGGGTGGTGAGAGCCTGAAAGAGGTTGCCCAGGGAGGTGATGGAAGCCTCATCCCTGGAGGTGTTTAAGGCCAGGCTGGATGAGGCTGTGGACAGCCTGATCTAGTGTGAGGAGTGCCTGCCCATGGCAGGGGGGTTGGAACTAGATGATCCTTGTGGTCCCTTCCACCCCTGACTGATTCTATGGTTCTGTGATGCAGAATCTAGCTCTTATGACAGAAGTATATGCATACAGAAAATATGTGACAGGTGGCAGAAAAAAGATAGGTTTACTTGGGACTGTAGGAGGTGGGTCTGATCTCTCATGTTCTCTGAAGCCATTCCTCTCTCATGGATTCCAGTGCTTGTGACTTGGAAAGGGCTGCAAGCTTTATCGGAAAGAATGCACTCCTCGTATTTACAGCAGTTTAAATACAACATTTCTCTAGAGATGTGTTTTTCCCTTGCTCTTTAATGTTTGTTTTAAGTAAACTATGTTTGCCATCAGTAATTCTTATGTTACAATGTATATTTACTTACTTTTGTTATTTATAGAAAATAAACTTTCTGAAATCCTGATAAGCCATTTGCCCTAGTGATTATCCTTTTCAGCATAGTTAAAATTGTAGCTGTATATCACATCTGCAAAACAAAAAGCAGCTCCCAAAGACTCCTTCAACCATACTTGGACTCCTCACTCTTATTTTAATTCAAGGACTCCTTTTTAGAGATAGATCCTTAATTACGCTTCTTTTAACCACAATCCTTTGTATCTGTTCACATCCTTTGTAGTATGAATCATCCCTGTCTTTCTGTGTTCTCTTCATAGGAAGTTGTTTTTTTTCCTCTGCTTCTGATTATTCTTGTGACTCACCCTTCAACTCTGTTTTTGTATTTTCTCTTATGAAGGAACAGTCAATAATCCAGGTGAGGGCTCCACATTTACTACCTTAGTGACTCTTACATCTCCTTTATCAGTCTCTTTCCTTTTTGAGTCATCTTTGGGGCTTTTTTTGCCTGTTTTGGTTTTTAAATGATTGCTGCACATTTCCAAAGGCTTTTATTAACTTCTCCACACTAGGAAACTCCCCCCCCCACCTTTTTTTTTTCTTTCCTGTGATGCCCCTGACTTTTGAATAGCCCTTTGAGTGTGAGGAACTGCCCCATGCTGTGGCAGAATTACTAAGCAACAGATTCATTTATTTTTCAAAGCTCATGTGAACTGTTCCAAACCTGTGTGCTATAAGGTACAATTTATGTAGAAGGGAAGTAATTATTTTTGCGGACTCTCTCTGCTTAGGGACAGTTCATTAGTATCTTCTTGCCTAAAAGTTTCATTCCTATATAGGGTTTTAATTTGCAGGCAATATCTACAGAGAGTAGAAACTCAGACTGGGAATATAGTTTTGAAAACTTGAAGATACATTAGGGACAATTTTATGTATTACAGGCAGGAGGAGTAATAGGAAACTGAGTGTCCCATGACATAGTGAGAGAAAGAACAAATTTACAAACATGAAATGCAAAACTTCAATTTTTAAATGTTTTGCAAAGAATAATTATTACCTGAAATGCTATATACTTTTCTGATAATAAGTATCTTGCTCATTATATGTGTATCTCTGGTTGTGAGCCAGTTTTTCTCTGTTTTATTCTTGATTTGTAAAGTTGTTTCAATGGAAAAAGGGTGAAGGACAAATCCAAATAAAACTGCTTCTTGATGTGTTTATCTAAGAGGCCCCAGGAAGTGCTGTATATGAGTTCCAGGCCACAGGCCGAAACTGATTTTCACCAACAGAAATGGGAATGCAATGTAATTAGTCTGCAACTGGTTAAAATCAGACCACTTCTAATTGATTATGCCTGTCTAAAAGGGCTACAATTACAAAGAAATTTTCAGAGTACAGCCCTGCCTCGGCCTTTCCTACATTACAGTTATTTTCTGTAAGTGATTTGTTGTCTTCAATTAATAAAATCTGTCTCTTAAAGTGCAGGACAGCCCTTAGGGAATTTACTTAACAAATGCAAAGCAATTTAAAATGTTGGATAAGGAAGGCGGGGAGTAATGGATACCAGAAGCATCTTGTCCAGCTAAAAATTTATTGCTGGCCAAATGATGATTATTTATTTTAAAACAAAGCAAATCCACCATAGCTATTCTGCTTTGCCAGTTTATATGGAAGTGTTTCCTGATACATGTCACTGGGAAAAACAGTTTTCTTTCCTTGAGTTAACAGGCAAAACCTCAATCATTTTTACCAGCTCCTGATGTGCCTTGGGATGTTCTGATGTGCAGAGACAATACATCATGCCAAGACTATGTAAACTTAGAACAGTGGTTTTTTTTTTCAGTTATCAGTTGCAGTTGGAACTCAGGAAAAAAAAAAGAAGTAAGCCTTATTTAAAAGTAATCCTTAACATATATAAATAAAAATAGTATTTTGCCTTTACCAAGAGCAAACAAAAGTTTTTGCCAGATTTAGAATTATTTGATGAGCAAGTGTCTATTGTCAATATCACTAATTATTGATAATATCTAGTGAATTAGTTCTTGCAGACCTGTGATACATTATCTCCACAGTAACTGCTTCTGTGGACTTGTAGTCACAGATATAATTACAGGTCCTTGTAGTGACAGGACAAGAGGTAATGACTTTATGCTGGGAGAAGGTAGATTTAGATTAGATGTTAGGAGGAAAGTCTGTACAGTGAGGGTGGTGAGACACTGGAACAGGTTATCCAGGCAAGTCGTTGATGCCACCTGCTTGGAAATATTCAAGGCCAGGTTGGAAGGGGCCTTGAGCAACCTGATATAGTGGAAAATGTCCGTGCCTGTGGCAGGCTGGGTTTTGAACTAGATGATCTTAAGGTCACTTTCAACCGAAACCATCCCATGATTCTGTGTTGTGGTTTGGCCCTGGCTGGGGGCCAAATGTCCACCAAAGCCACTCTGTCACTCCCCTTCTTGGATTGACAGGGGAGAGAGGAAAATATAACAAAAGCCAGTGATAAGGTAGAAGCAATTTAATAATGCTAAGCACAGGTAAAGAGCAAAGACAAAGATAGATGTTATTCTCTACTTCCCATGAGCAGATGGTGGTTGGTGACCCCTGGAAAGCAGGGTTCTACATGTAATGATTGTTCTGAGGGACAGATGCCATGGACAAATAACCCCACACTTCCTTCTTTCACTGTAGTTCTTATATCTGAGCTGATGTCACATGTCATGGAATACACTTTGGCCAGTTTGGGTCAGCTGGCCTGGCTGTGCCCCCTCTCAAGATCTTGCTCGCCCCTCAGCGTACTCTTGAGGCAGGGAAATGTAAAAGCACAGCCTGGGTGCTGTGTTTAACAGTAGCCAAAACACTGGTGTGGTATCAACGGCCAGCTACAGTACTGCAAAGCACAGCACTAGAAAGATGCTCTGAGCAGAATTAACTCCAGCTCAGCCAAACCCAATACAAGACCTTTTCCTGGGTCTAGTGGGTACAAAATGCAGTCCTCGTCCGGAAGATTTTATGGTGTTTTACCCTACTAGAGAGCAGGTAAGTTATTCCTCCCGAAGTAAACCAGCACCAAAGTGGGTAGTGTAGGAATAGGGGAAGTTCCCAAACTCCACACTTTTCCAGCATTACTGGAGGAAGCAAGTAACACTTGCTTTGAAAATTAAAAATGCCTCTGAGTCCAAGTTAGAGTGTGGCCAGCCTTACCTGTGTTTGTAATTATTTGCAAATTCACAAGTGTCAATCAAAAGGAGTTAGAAGGAAAGGTCTATCAAGCTGCAGTGCTATAGATTTGCATGTGGGTCTGAGGCTCCACACTCTTCTCTGCACTCGGAAATGGGCTTTGCAAGTGATGTGGGTTAGGGAGTTACCCACCCCCCCACACTTTGTAAAATGACCCAGACTAGAACTCAGTCGGCTGGAAGTTTAGATGAAGCTATATTTACAGCTCAGCACAATGTACAAGCAGATATATACACTATATACAGGAATATTTACAGAAATATACAAGATAAAGGTAATACAGAAACACAACACCCCTCCCAGAAATCAGAGACCCCAGGAGGGGCTCCCAACCACCCTTCCACCTTCTCCCCACCCCTATACCTTACCCCAAGGTTTTGAGGATCGGCCAGAGAAGGAATTAGAAGAAAAAAAGTGGTTAGTGAATTTAATCAGAGACCAGGAGAAGTTCAGAAGCTGGTAGACAGCCCCAGACGCTGTACCCCAGAGAGTGCCACAAGCCCGACTGTCTTATCTAGTGTTTATGTTCTTAGTTTTATCCGTGTCAGCAAGCCTATGAGTGAAGTAGACATCACCATTGTTTCTTTTTCACAGCCTATAATACAATTTTCTCTATTAAAATATTCCAATTAGCCTTAAACCAGCACAGCAAGAGACAATACCAGACTGCAGACTCTGCTGGATAAGATTCCTTTGCTGAACTTGTGGACTTGTGACAGAACCTATCATAGATATTTCTGCTTTCGGATCCTCTCCTGAAACTGGTATCTGAAGCAAAACAGTCAGATGAGGTTATTACTCTGGTCACGTGGTGGTGGTAAGACAGAGCCAGAGCAGTGCACTGTAGTGAAAGTTCAGATATGGAATGCTCTATCTCTGTTAGAGATGAAGAATGCCACAAGATGAAGCTGTCATTTTGGTTTATTTTCTTGCGCCAGTTTCAAGGCAGTTTTCTGATAGTATTTTGTCAATTTGTGGAAGGGAAAATGAATGCAACTTGCTAAAATATATTTGACTAATAGAAGTGCGTTTTACCAAGATCTGTGTTCCAGAAAAATGACACATGTTGTGTTGAGCCCACAAATCCCATTGACTTAAATGAAATAGGACGTAGAACAGAAGTCAAGGAAAAGATAGAAGAAAAATTTGCTAAAGGTAATCCTTCCAAGTTCTTCTTTTGTCCTAGTGTGCTGGTTTGAGGCTAATTGGAATATTTTAATAGAGAAAATTATACTATAGGCTGTGAAAAGGAAACAATGGTGATGTCTACTTCACTCATAGGCTTGCTGAGATGGATAAGAATAAGTACTCAAAACAAAGATAAGTCAGAGTCTCTGGGGCACAGCGTCTCGGTCTAGCAGCTTCTGGCTTCTTCTCTCTGCTAAATAACCTCACTAACCACTTTTCTTCTAACCCTCCTGGCCAATCCTCCAAACTCACCTTGCGTGTACGGCAAACCTTGGGGTAAGGTATAGGGGTGGGGAGAAGGTAGAAGGGTGGTTGGGAGCCCCTCCTGGGGTCTCTGATTTCTGGGAGGGGTGTTGTGTTTCTGTATTACCTTTGCCTTGTATATTTCTGTAAATATTCCTGTATATAGTGTATATATCTGCTTGTATACTGTGCTGAGCTGTAAATAGAGCTTCATTCCTTAACTTTCAGCTGGCTGAGTTGTAGTCTGGGTCATTTTACAAAGTGTGGGGGGGTGGGGAACTCCCAAACCATCACACCTAGGTATATGAAGTTAGGCTCCTGGCTGGTTTGGTCTGTCCATCAAGTACAGTGTCTTCAAAATTGAAGTTTGATGGGAAAGAGAAAACATTTAAACAGAATGTGGAATGGGATGAGTTTAGGAGAAAATGCCACTTGAAGTCTAACCATACATTTTTCCTATCTGCATTGGAGGTGGAAGAATTTACGAAAGTTCTTGAAATCAACCAAACTCCTCTGTTGTTAATGGGAAGAGCTGCTCAATCTTTACATCATTCATCCTGTTCATAAAAAGATTGTTTTTTATAGCAAAGGAGACCAGCCAGCATTCTGCTCTAACTTGCACTCTCCTTGAGTTTTGTGGGAATCTAAGAAGAGCAAATGTAGGAGAGAAAAATAATGAGCTGTGTACAGAACGTTCGGCCTTTGTTCCCATAGCTTCAGGATGCCTCCCATGGCGGACGGGAGGTAGTGGGACACCAGGCCCAGGGGAAAAACAAGACACGAAGAATGTTAAAGACTGGGCTGTATATGTCCTGGTTTATGTTAATGTGTTGTTTGTATGGTGGTATAAAACGAGTCACCGTGAGGCAATAGGGGTGACGCTTATTGCATTTCCTGACACTTGTGCTGCTGACACTTGTCTCATGCTGGTCTTGCACTCGCATGGAATAAAGGGCAGCCGCTTCAACCCAAAGGTGGTCGTTGCATTGGTCTGATTACTGGCAGCGACAGAGTTTTACAAAAACAGACTTCCATTTGCTTACTGGCTCTCAAACAGCTAAGCTTTGTGTAAATGTAGTTAAGATTCTTAAATTCTGTTCATGAATGACAGAAACAATTCCAAAAAAATGCTGTGTATTGCACATGTCTGTATGAGATTAGAAACATGAACACTTATGTACAACTGTCTGCTGGCTTGGCCCTTTTTTGTGCTCACAAAATACTGACTTTTCAATAATACCTATGGCAAATGCCATTCTCTTAGTTATTTTTGTCCTTTTTCATTAGAAGTTAGACAATGTGTTGGTAGAAAGAGCACATGTTATCCAACTTCTAGATACTTTACAATAAAAGCACAAATTGTTTTTTTAAGTAGGAGCCTCTCAAATGTTTTGTCTGAATGTTGGGGCTTGTAGACTTCTAAATAGCTTATGAAGGCTGTGCCTACTTTTTTCTATACCGCTTGGACTTTTTTTATTATTTTGGAAATAAGCTAAGTGGTAACTCAAATGTTTTTCTGCAGGTGAACTTAAATACTTGACAGAAATAACTAGGTTGGCTATTTCAGCCATACTTCAGCTTTCTTTACTTAGATCCCTAAGAACTGTGGCTGAAGAGTAATTTGAACAGAAATGTTGGCTGTTTGCTAATGCATGCTTTGTCTGTTTGATCTAATTAGCTTAAATTCCATCTGAACAAACTGAAAGCAATTCTTGTTTGCTATGTCAGAAACGTAAGCTTTGTGTGCCAGTGTATCAGCTGAGTGGCACTTGGTCAGTGTTGTTGTTTTGACTCAAGAAATGTAAAAAGTTTAAACATATTTATAGAATCATCTAAATGGTGTCTGCCTACTGACATTAGATTAGATAAGTCAAAAGTAAGTGTAATTTTGGCACCTAATATTCTGATGCAATGCAGACAGGAGAATGAAGAGGTTGAGGATGGGATCGATGGAGGTCCAGGAAACAAGGAGTAACTGAGAGTTGCACAGACAATAAAATGCCAGAGGCAGATCAAATGAGGGATGTACTATGTTAAAGCAGCCCCAAAGCACAATAAAAGTGAGTGCAAGACAGAAAGACAAAACAAATGGACTGAGGCTGAAAGGAATAAATGTTGGGAAAAAGAAAGTGGAAGTGTGTAGCAGGTTGTTAAGGAGATGTTGGAGGCAGAACTCATGGCCTAGATGTGAGAGGAGGAAAGGAAGTGTGTTTTCAGAAAGATCAGAGACACACAGTGAAAGGAGGAGGGTTGTGGAGGATAGAGCATGATATTGCTGAACGCTGTGTTGAACAGGGCGTATGCAAAGACCTTAGACAAAATAAGCGATGCTAGGGGAGAGTGGAGCTGATAGTGTTTGTTAATGTTATCAGAATTCTGCTCCCCTGTGAAGACAGCGACTGCTTATACTTAGGAAATTTTGGTTAAGGTTCTCTTCAGATTCCAGTGTGTACCACTGGCTGACTTGCACTGCCTTCGGTGGAAGTGGAAAACTCAGTGCTGTGCCAGAGAGGTTTAAGAGAAATAGCAGTCCCTGTGTCTGAATCAAATTTGTTTTTCTTTTCTCCTTTGATTTCCTTTGAAAACTTTCCATTATACTATACAAAACGCAATGGGATGCTTCTATACTAAAACAATATATTGTCTGTGTATTGTTAATCGCTTAGAGTTTTTCATTGTATTGTAACTGCTGATGCATAGTCTCTTATGTCAAAGATGTTGCAGATGTCTTTAAATGAAAACATTCTGCTTAAAACATCACCTTTTCCTGATCATCAGCAACTAGCAATCTTAGTTCTGCTTTTCCATCCTCTTTGTTGTTTTGTTTTGTTTTGTTTTTTCCATTTACCACAGACTTTGCTTTGCCCACTTTTAATAGAAAGGGAAGATAGAAAAGAAACTACTTTTCCTTAATATTTGTCTGGGAAAATATCTTCTCGACACTCATTACTTTTCATCCTTTTCTCTGTTTATGTGATCTCTTCAGATACCCTTCGATAGATTGTAATTTGTGCAAGGGATTTTAACCTTAGTCCAGAAGTAGTTGTAGCTTCTTGCATGTCTTCGTGAATGCTGGTAAATATCCAGATTTTTGATGCTCAGCCCCCCCTTCCCATAACAGTGTGCTGCAGACACAGCAGCATAGAACTGCTACTCTTTTAATGTTTTGTCTGACTGTGCAGTGTCAGTAAGGAAGTTTGTAATAATTTACCCACTCTTTCAATTCCTTTTTTTTTTTTTTTTTGGTCTTTTCTGGAGCCTCTAGTAGGAAGTTGGAAGACAGCATGAATGCTTGAAGGGCTGCATACAGAATTTGATCTCAGTATTTATCTGGAAATATGCAAATACTTAGATGTATCATAATCACAGATACTTCTGAACATATTCTAGAATCTCTGAGAGGAGCTGAACCATCCATCAGCTGACAGTTTGTTAATCCCTGAGCAGAGAAATTATTCTGTCCTTTCTGTATGTAGCTACTTACTCTGGGAATGGGTGATAGGATACTTCCAGTATGCCACTGCAGGGAAGAACAGAAGAAAGCCTATGGAAGAAAGGTTTTTGGCCTGCCTAAACTTTGAGGAGAACTTAAAGCTAGAGATTTATCAGGTCTCCTGATTTCCTTCTTCTCCTCTTGTTTTCTTCTTTACTTTCAGATTATGAAAGACCACTTAGCTTCATATAACTTACCGTAAACATAATTAAATTACAAATAGGATTAAACAAAAATGAACCTAAAACCTAGATGATGTGACAGAGGTTGTGTGCATATCTCTGTGTAGTGGACATAAAGGGATTGAGGAAGACTGTGGGATATTCATGCACTGTGTTGAGGAGAACCAAGCTGTTGTGTAAGATGTGTTCCTTCCTAGAAGAGAACCTTCTTGTCCCACAAATGAAGCAATCCTTGAGAGAAAAAAAATAAATTAATTCACTTAGTTCTGGAGGGTTCTTTTGCATCTGTCAGCATCCTGGACCTGACTGCTGTTTGCAAGGATCCTTGTTTCATCAGCCAAAAATTGTTCTTCCTTCTCACAGCAGCTGGTTGTTCAAACTGTACAGTGATTTTTGTTTGTAAATAGAAGTATGGCTTTAGTGTGTCTTAACAACAGACACAGACATTTACTTTGGGAACCAGTGTGGTTTTTTGGTTTACTTGAGTATTTTAATGTAAACCAAAGAAAAGAATTTACTTGAAGTTAAGAAGAAAACATTTACATGAAAGCCAGGAAAGATTTCTTAGTGATGAAATTGAAAGCAGGAATATTTCCACTGCAATATAATAATTCAGAGGCTTTCTTTCCTTCTCTACATATTTGTGTGGAAAAAAGACGAGAGCATGTGGAGCACAAGATGAATGCAGAAGGAGTTTCTCTATGGTGTGCTGAGGCTAGGCAAATATGCAGACTTATTTTGATGACAGCCTTGCTGTTGAGACATCTCTTTTTAAAGAGACTTTCTGTAAAATAGATGAGCCATGATGTCCAGTCTTGCACAATTATGTGAGAAAAACAGAAGTCATCCAGAAGGCTTCCAAGGCAGAGTTATCCAATATGTACAGAAAAAGAATCTGTGGCAGAAGACTCTTGTGTCACAGTCTCTGCAGATGAGTGGTTCCAGGAGTGAATAGCTTTGCTGTGTGTTTATATGAAAATGATTTTCACCCTTCAAAGGTGAAGACACAGTGAAGTTATGCTGGCCTTGCAAAATGCAAGTGAAGGTTCACTGAACTGGATTAGAAACTCAGTTCATGGCCAGCTGCTGGAATCAACAGAAGTCACTATTCTCTCTGATGTTACGATGCAGGCCATAGCAAAGCTGGCAGTGTCGACACCACCAAAATGAAAGACGCCCTCCCACCTTTCCCTTAATGTTTGTCTCTTTTTTTGTCCACCTAATGCTGCTCTTCTTTGCCTGGCCCTATAGCTTTGGCTCTCCCTTCCTGTTGGTTTTCATGGTACCACTTGCACGTACGGTGTCTGTACTTCCCTGTAGAGCAACGGCGATAGGAAATACAAGCACTGCACTTGTGGTGTACTTAGAAATACATACTTAGTGTGAACAAGTCAGCTAGTGGACTCCTGTACTGCTGAAATGCAGTTGAGGAGAGAGGCATGCAGGAAGCTGAGAGGGTTCAGGACTCTCAAACTGAAGCTGTTTCTCTTCTCAAACTGAGGTACTTAAACTTTAACCTTTTCCTTTCAATTTCCTGGGATTATTGCTGTTGTTAAACTGGTGTTGGTGGAGTCAGGCTGCGTAATAACTTAAATCAAGGCCTAATCCCTCTCCGAGGCAGCCAGACAGTTCTGAAATTTGGGAATTCTGGCAGCTGGATACTTGCTGTGTGACATAGGCATTAATGGTAGTTTGTGCTGTGATGCCCGTAAGTAATGCCAATCTGCACGAAGGGGTTTTAGAAAATGTAGCAAATTAAATATACAAGGTTGCATGGTATCAGATGGAAGCCATCTGTGCATCTCCAAGATTATGCTGTGATACAGGGTAGCAGTGATGTTGAAGTTTCCTTGACTACATCAAGCCTCTTCAGGAAAGAAACTGTAATGAAAACGTGAATGACAGATCTAATGATTAGCTAATATTTCTGAAAATCTTTTTCAAATATCAAATTTCTTTGAAGCCTGTCCAGAGTTACTCAGAAAATGCTTCTGTTTTATATGCTAGACAGTGTGCAGCCACGTCAAATTTCTCTGTAAATGTCAAAGAAATTAAGATGGCTTTGGAAGAATTTGAATATGAAAGGGCAGGATATTTAACTGTAAATAGAAGGCTTAAGGAAATGTCTTCACAGGCACCAAAATGAATCCATATTTGTGTTGCAGCTTCATGTCAAATTCAGTAATTTAATAGTAATATTTGGACCAGTCTTTTAGTGGCATTCAGTGCTTGCTTAATTATAAACAGAAAAGGTGTATGGCAATGAATTGTCTTGAAGAAACTGAAGCAGTCTAAGTAAATTTACTTTAATCTTTGTTATCATCCTTTAATGGGCTTTGACATTTTAAAACCTCTAAATTTTTAACGTCCCTTAACACTGACAATGTTGTTCTCTTCTGTGCTTCTTCAGGATTTTCCCCTACTTGTATATAAGTTTTATGGGATACAGCATATTAATTTCCTTGCAGTACAAGCTATACAAACATCTGAGCTGAGCAAAAATTTTGGTTTCAATATTAGTAAATTACTCATTCCTGCTGATGCTGAAGAGGAAGTTTGAGCTCAAGGCATGTGAGAATTTCAGTCTATGTGTGCGTGAGAGAGGACTGTTGATTTTTTTTCATTTTTTTTTACTTCCATTCTGTGTCAACGTTGCTGACTTTGCTAAAGCCCTTGGCATTGCAGGCAGCAGTGACCTTTTTGTTCACTCCAGGAGGTGGGCAAGATTTACAGAAGGTTCTCAGGCTGTGATCTGCCATGTGGGCAGGTTGCACTAGTTGACTGAAATGTCACAGTTACTGAGCTGACACATAAGAGGATTACAGTGCAGCTCCTTTTTTCTTATCTATATTAGCTGTTCAAGCTTAATAGGGATAGGAAGAGCATACTGTATTTTTTACTCAGCAAAATCCTCAGACTGATACACACAGGATAGATCTACTTATGTACAAGAGCCATCTTCTTAATAGTAACCTTTCCTGACTAAAAGATGCAAAGCTTGAGACTTTCAGTAACATCAGAATGGCCTTGATTGTTTCTTCTGGTTTCAGTTGCAGCTGGATAGGCTCACAAACAGCATTTTCTCCAGCTGTCTCATTTTAGAGCTGTTCTAACAAGTATAATATGATTGCATATTTGTATTTGGTGCTTTTTGAGGTTTCCATACTACCTACGTTTTTTTTCCCCAAACATATTTAATTCAGTTTATTTCTGTTAATCACTTTCTACAACAGCAGTGCAAAGTGTGTACAATTTACAAGATTGCATTAAGAGCCTGACTAAAGGAAGTACTTGTGGGAGGGACTATTTACAAGGTCTTGCAATGACAGGACTAGGGGCAATGGGTATAAACTGGCAGAGGGAAGATTTAGGCTAGATGTCAGGAGGAAGTTCTTTCCAGTGAGGGTGGTGAGGCACTGGCACAGGTTGCCCAGGGAGGTTGTGGCTGCTCCCTCCCTGGAGGTGTTCAAGGCCAGGTTGGACGAGGCCTTGAGTGAGCTGTACTAGTGGGAGGTGTCCCTGCTTATGGCAGGGGGTTAGAACTAGATGATCCTTGAGGTCCCTTCCAACCTTACCATTCTACGATTCTATCTATAATTGGCAAAGATGACAGAAATGCAATTGTATCATTTTTTAAGTTGTTTGGAGCTTTCATCCCAAGTGTTGAACAGTTTATAGCTTTCAGAAAAGTCTGCATTCTTACTTCTTTCTGCTTAAATAGGAATACACATGATATCTAGGAGAGCTAGTTTATAGTTTAGAATCAGTGTCATGGGTTTAAAGAGCCGACAGAGTGAAGCTCTCAAATGAATTAGAGAAAAAACAGAATTATATTTGGAGAGAGTTACAGATAGAAATTACAAGGCAGATACAAATCCATAAGCGAACCCCCTGAATTTTCCCCCAACCCAAAACTAAATCTGTCATCCCCAGTGCTCCAATCCTCCCCCTCCCCATGCCTCTGCCATCCAAGAGGCCTAAGCACAGCCTCTGGAGGCCCCAAAACAGGTCTATCCTTACGTGTCTGTCCTGATAAAGCAGCTCCTGCCCGACACAAGGCTGGAGGGGGAGGAAAGGAGAACGAGCTGGCCTCAACGTGAGTTTATGAAGAGATAGCAGAATTATGGGGAATCCTAGAGGATTTTTTTTTTTTTTAACCTTATAGTTCCCAACCTGGGACAATGTTTGAAAAGAAGGGAGAACTATGTCTGCATTTCATGCCTGAATTTACTTTGTGATACTTTCTGCATAACTGATGTTTTTCAGCTTCAGAATCACCTCATGGTCTCCATCAATTTGTCACTTATTTTTATTCTCATTTCAGGAATGCAGTTGTTTGGATTTTGGGAAGAGATGAATAGAATTATTTCAGATTCTGAACTGGTGTCTGGTATTCCCTATTCATCTGCAGTTCCAGGACTGATACAGTATCTTCAGAGCCTCACCAAACTTGTGATATCAATGCTGTCAGCGACTGCAGGTCCAGACACACAGAGCACCGGTACATGTTCTGCAAAGCAAATGGGCAAGCCATCATTGTCAATAGAGCAGCTGCTTCACTCTGAGTTTCATGAAGTACGGCTGCTTGCACTGGAAGCAGTACTGCTCTGGCTGAAGCAAGTAAATTCCAAGCAGGCTGCAGAAGGAGGAGGTGTATTGTGTCTACTCACTGATTTGGAAGGCACTCTTCTCACAATGACTGTGAAGGAAAACAATCTCCAGTGTTTTTGCAAGGTAGAGGGATGCTATTTTGTTGACATGGGTTCGGTTTTCACTGTTTAAGTAATATTCTTTGTTTGTAAAAGCTGTATTTCAAATGTGCATGTGAGTGAGTGTGGGTTTGGTTTTGTTATGTTTTGCACTGAACAGAAGCTGTGTGCATTCTGTAACTTGCTTTTGTTCTTTTTTAGAGTGGGATTTATGTCAGTTTTTTATTGATCTCAAATATGTAACTTCATGTTGACATTGTTAGTAAATTCTTTGCGAACTGTATGTGCAGGTGCTGGAAGTTCTTTATAACATGGATCTCAGCAATGTCCTTTCAAAGACTGAGTGCTCTACAAAAATGAATCCAAATGAGCTCTTAAACTGGAGTTTAAACATTGTAGATATCTCCAACAGGTATGGCCTATCATGCTCATTTAAAGTTTGCAAATACAAGCGTTCTAACATTGAGGCTTTAAATTACTGGTTTGGGGCTATCCGTAAGTTTTTTAATGTTTCAGGGAAGTGAGTGTAGCTTATTTGAATAAAGAGAGCATTTGATGAGAATTTTACAGAGAAGTTAGACATGAATATCTTTATTGATGATCTGGACCAGGGGGGATTGAGTCCATCATCAGTAGGTTTGCAGATGACCCCNGAAGTTCTTTCCAGTGAGGGTGGTGAGGCACTGGCACAGGTTGCCCAGGGAGGTTGTGGCTGCTCCCTCCCTGGAGGTGTTCAAGGCCAGGTTGGACGAGGCCTTGAGTGAGCTGTACTAGTGGGAGGTGTCCCTGCTTATGGCAGGGGGTTAGAACTAGATGATCCTTGAGGTCCCTTCCAACCTTACCATTCTACGATTCTATCTATAATTGGCAAAGATGACAGAAATGCAATTGTATCATTTTTTAAGTTGTTTGGAGCTTTCATCCCAAGTGTTGAACAGTTTATAGCTTTCAGAAAAGTCTGCATTCTTACTTCTTTCTGCTTAAATAGGAATACACATGATATCTAGGAGAGCTAGTTTATAGTTTAGAATCAGTGTCATGGGTTTAAAGAGCCGACAGAGTGAAGCTCTCAAATGAATTAGAGAAAAAACAGAATTATATTTGGAGAGAGTTACAGATAGAAATTACAAGGCAGATACAAATCCATAAGCGAACCCCCTGAATTTTCCCCCAACCCAAAACTAAATCTGTCATCCCCAGTGCTCCAATCCTCCCCCTCCCCATGCCTCTGCCATCCAAGAGGCCTAAGCACAGCCTCTGGAGGCCCCAAAACAGGTCTATCCTTACGTGTCTGTCCTGATAAAGCAGCTCCTGCCCGACACAAGGCTGGAGGGGGAGGAAAGGAGAACGAGCTGGCCTCAACGTGAGTTTATGAAGAGATAGCAGAATTATGGGGAATCCTAGAGGATTTTTTTTTTTTTTAACCTTATAGTTCCCAACCTGGGACAATGTTTGAAAAGAAGGGAGAACTATGTCTGCATTTCATGCCTGAATTTACTTTGTGATACTTTCTGCATAACTGATGTTTTTCAGCTTCAGAATCACCTCATGGTCTCCATCAATTTGTCACTTATTTTTATTCTCATTTCAGGAATGCAGTTGTTTGGATTTTGGGAAGAGATGAATAGAATTATTTCAGATTCTGAACTGGTGTCTGGTATTCCCTATTCATCTGCAGTTCCAGGACTGATACAGTATCTTCAGAGCCTCACCAAACTTGTGATATCAATGCTGTCAGCGACTGCAGGTCCAGACACACAGAGCACCGGTACATGTTCTGCAAAGCAAATGGGCAAGCCATCATTGTCAATAGAGCAGCTGCTTCACTCTGAGTTTCATGAAGTACGGCTGCTTGCACTGGAAGCAGTACTGCTCTGGCTGAAGCAAGTAAATTCCAAGCAGGCTGCAGAAGGAGGAGGTGTATTGTGTCTACTCACTGATTTGGAAGGCACTCTTCTCACAATGACTGTGAAGGAAAACAATCTCCAGTGTTTTTGCAAGGTAGAGGGATGCTATTTTGTTGACATGGGTTCGGTTTTCACTGTTTAAGTAATATTCTTTGTTTGTAAAAGCTGTATTTCAAATGTGCATGTGAGTGAGTGTGGGTTTGGTTTTGTTATGTTTTGCACTGAACAGAAGCTGTGTGCATTCTGTAACTTGCTTTTGTTCTTTTTTAGAGTGGGATTTATGTCAGTTTTTTATTGATCTCAAATATGTAACTTCATGTTGACATTGTTAGTAAATTCTTTGCGAACTGTATGTGCAGGTGCTGGAAGTTCTTTATAACATGGATCTCA
>WBNM01010885.1:0-12220 GCA_013399055.1 Ramphastos sulfuratus | reverse complement strand
GTTCTGGGCACCTCAATTCAAGAGAGATGTTGAGGGACTGGAAAGTGTCCAGAGAAGGGCAGCAAGGCCGGTGAGGGGCCTGGAGCACAGCCCTGTGAGGAGAGGCTGAGGGAGCTGGGAGTGTTCAGCCTGGAGAAGAGGAGGCTCAGGGCAGACCTCATTGCTGTCTACAGCTACCTGAAAGGAGGTTGTGGCCAGGTGGGGTTGGGCTCTTCTCCCAGGCAACCAGCAAAAGATCAAGGTGTCACAGTCTCAAGCTGTTCCAGGGGAGGTCTAGGCTGGATGTTAGGAGGAAGTTCTTCACAGAAAGAGTGATTTGCATTGGAATGGGCTGCCTGGGGAGGTGGTGGAGTCCCCATCCCTGGAGGTGTTTAAGAGAAGACTGGATGGGGCAGGTAGTGCGGTGGTCTAGGTGATTGCCTAGGGCTGGGTGCTAGGTTGGACTGGATGAGCTTGGAGGTCTCTTCCAACCTGATTGATTCTATGATTCTATGAATGTGAATTACTAAAAAGGCTCACAAAGCATACTGGCAAGCACCCTGTAAATGTCCACTAATACAGTTCCTGAAGCACAGTTACTCTGGCTGCCAGATGATAGCCAGTGAGCATAGCTCTTCCTGAATGCTCACTGGGAAACACCTTAACATGTAGAGCTGGTGATCCAAACATACACTCACTGTGAATCTGCCACCCACCCTATCCTGGTTTATCTGCAGACAGTCTGCAGAATGAATGACATACCTGATTTCACTTGTTGGATTGGCAGATATAATTAACCTTATTCTTAGGGTTTGCACTCCTTGGCTGAACTGTAAAGTTAGCCAGAAGGCAATGAAAATTTTGATCCAGTTTGTAGTTTGTATTGAGTTAGAAGCTATATCCCTCCATTCATAATGGAATGGACACAGTTAAAGTGTCCAGGCTCTAAGGGCACGACCATCCTGATTTTTATGCCATGTATTGCACTGCAGTGTTACCAGCAGAATAGTTAGGACGTAGTGTGTAGGACAGAAGTTTATAGCTGTGCACATTTGTTGCTTATTTACACTATTTTTTTCTAGTTTAAATCATAGAATCATAGAATCAGTCCAGGTCAGAAGGGACCACAAAGATCTTCCAGTTCCAACCCACCTGCCATGACTAGATCAGGCTGTCCAGAGTCTCATCCAGCCTGGCCTTAAACACCTCCAGGGAGGGGGCTTCCACCACCTCCCTGGGCAACCCACTCCAGGGTCTCACCACCCTCATGCTGAAGAACTTCTTCCTAACATCCAGTCTGAATCTACCCATTTCTAGCTTTGCTGACGGTGCCAGTCACCATGTCGTTAGATGCCACTAAGCAGCATGGAGGCTCAGGAGCCAACAGTTGCTGTATTCTGCGTAAGTAACATTTCTAGCAGCTGTAGGAGGGATTTCCTAGAGCTTAACACCACCTGGAAGAAATGGTTTTATTTATAAATTAAAATAATGTCTGGTTCATTTGCCTTGGCTTCAGTTTTCAGATGTGTTTTTCTACAAGATGTGCAGGTAGAAAACAAATTATAAGAGAACTGAAAAGAAGAGCACATTTTATTTGCATATTGACTAAAAACAGTACCAAGACCTGTAATGTGAAAATTCTGATTGCTTAGCTTGCAAGACAGCCATTGGCCATAGTCAGGAATGATTAAGAACTGACAGGAATGGTTAAGAACTGAGCAGTTTGAGTTTTTTCTGTAATGGCAGCTTTTTAATAATTGCAGAAATAGCTGATTTTTACGTGGCCTTTGCTTTGTTTTCTCAGAACTGAAGTTCAAAGCATAGCTCTCAAATTTGCCTCCAAGTTGCTTATCCATCTTTTGCAGAGCCATCATCAGGTAAGGGAGAATGGAATTACTTTGCAGTTTTCTCATTCTGGAGGTGGTGACTGGGGTAATGCGAATGCGATTAGATAGAAGCTTCAACTTGTGTTTCTTGTGTCATTGCACCTTCTCTGGTGATGTGTCTTCCTCTCTGAATACACTGCCACATTCTGAAATGAAACTCCCATGAGTATCACCTCAGTATACGCCTCTCAAGGTCACTTCAAGCTAAATACCTAAGTAAAATTTTCCAGTGGATTTCAACTTCAGAGAGCATCCAAAACAGTTGCCATAATGTGGAAAGAAAAATGCCTATGGCAATTAGCATGTACTGAATCCAGTCCAGTTACTAAGGTGCAGCTTTGTTGTGGTTTCTGTTCACTGAAGAGCAAGCAGGAGAGCAGATCTGAGGGGAAGGCACGAAGCTGAAGCAGTGGTTGGGTGCAGTCGACTTCCTCACAGCAAGCAGGATGAACTTGCCAAGTCTTAGCTTGAAATCGCTGTCTGAGCACAGCAGCCTGTACCTGTTGTCTCTGGGGAGTTTCTCATTGAATTTCCTCTTAAATTTGTTTTGAAAACATTAGAGTAAATCTAAATTGTAAAATTCACATCTCTGCTCTCCATTCCTGTTTATAGTCTATTTAATTTAGATGTATACCAGCACAAATTACTAGCTCAGGTTTATTCTCATTTTAAATTGGCAGTCAGTGATGTCACGTATGTATGCGTGGAGGAGTGCTAAGGCAGCTTTTACTGCTAAGACCATTCAAAGACACAAAAGTCTGTTAGTGGATATCCAGTGTCTGAAGGAGGCCTATGGGAAGGATGGAGAAAGACTGTTTACAAAGGCCTATAGTGATAGGACAAGGAGCAATGACTTCAGACCAGAGAAGAGCAAATTTAGACTGGATGTTAGGAACAGGTTCTTTGCCACGAGGGTAGTGGAACACTGGAACAGGTTGCCTGGGGAGGTGATTGGGGTCCCATCCCTGGAGGTACTCAAAGTGAGGCTTAACAGGGCTCTGGGCAGCCTGGTCTAGTTGAGGATGAACCTGTTTACTCCAAAGGGGGTTGGGCTAGATGACCTTTGGAGATCCCTTCCAACTCAGACCGTTCTATGAGTCTATGATTCTGTGATTTAAAAACAGACAAAATTGTCATGACCTGTTTTACAGTGAAGATGTTTTTGTCTTACATAGCTGTTATTTTTGATTGACTGTGTGCGGCATCATTGATTCATGCTCTATGCTAATAACCTTGTCTTATTAAAAAAAAAAAGGAAACCAAATCTGCACACAAGAATTTAGAACATTAGTTTTGTTGTTAAATCTTTTTTGATTAAAAAAGGCAAAATACAAGGACCACAAGCTGTAAACAGAGTTTCTTCTGCTTTGTGAAAGACCAAGTATATCAGTTTTCCATCTGAATTCTTTCCTTGGGCTTGCAGTCCGTATTTGCATCTGTAGAAGGAATTGTTCCTCTTCTATAAGGTGAAAATCTTGCTAGATACTCCACATGTCTGTTCAACATCTGAGTAATTTGAACATCTTGGGAGATTTTTTTAATTATTTTTTATTTTTAAACTTGTTACAGAATCTGTAGGACATGTTCTGGCTCTGTCCTTTTGCTCAGTGTAGGTACATAACCATGCACAATTGCATAATGAGACAGAGTAGAACTGAGATTTCATTTATCCCTCAGTGAGTCCTTCTGTGCATCTCTGTCCTTTACCTAAACTCACTTTTTATTGCTTTTTTTTTTTTACCTTATCTTCTTGTTCTGTTTTGCACTTCCTTTAATTAAAAATAAGTAAAAAATGAAATAAAAGGGGAGATAAAAATCAGTTGCATATGCCTCAAGTGTCTCCAGGTTGAGTTGGTGCTTATTTTTCTGTTCTCCTGCACACTAGGTCACAATTTGCTTTGGTTTTTTTTTGTTTTTTTTTTGTGTTTGAGGCTGAGTTTTTTTTTTCTCCATCTGGATCTTCCTTCTGGTTGCTTTGGCACACAGCTGCATGTGGTGACACTTGAGGTTCCTGCACTTGACTGGCTCTCCACCCTCCTGACTGTGACATTTGCAAGGGATCCTAGGACTGCCTTGGTCAGTAATGGAAGTTAGGACTTTGTTTTCCCAGTTATGGCCCAGCTGTCTCAATGGAGATCAGAGTGTACAAGACCTCAAAACACTATTTGAGTTATGGGCAAAATGCACATCATTTCTTTCCACAAAAAAATCTGCCTTGCTGTGTATCAGACAAGATGGAGAGTCTTTCAGTGTTTTGAATTCACATGCTATGAGAACCCAAGGTGTTATTTTAATAAATATCCATCCCAAATATCTGTAGAGGAGACAAATGGAGCTGCATTCCCCCCCCCCCCCCCTTTACCAAGCATTGTATCATTACCAAAGCCTAAGACCAATGCTATGGTGTGATGGTTTGGGAGTTACCTGCCCCCCCTCGCTATGAAAATGACCCAGACTAGAACTCAGCCAGCTGGAAGTTAAGGACTGAAGCTCTATTTACAGCTCAGCACAATATACAAGCAGATATATACACTATATACAGGAATATTTACAGAAATATACAAGTTAAAGGTAATACAGAAACACAATCCCCCTCCCAGAAATCAGAGTGCCCAGGAGGGGCTCCCAACCACCCTTCCACCTTCTTTCCACCCCTATACCTTATCCCAGGGTCTGCTTACGTGCAAGGTGAGCTTGGAGTTTCGGCAAAGTGGGTTAGAAGCAGAGTGGTTAGTTGGGTTACACAGCAGAAGCCCAGGGAGAAGACACACTGGCCCCGACAGAGAGACTCTTGTCTTATCTGTGTTTGCGTCCTTGTTCTTGTACATCTCAGCAAGCCTATGAGTGAAGCAGACATCACCATTGTTTTCTATACACAGCCTATAATCTAATTTTTTTCATTAAAATATTCCAATTAGCCTCAAGCCAGCACATACGGTTCATACCATCTTAGTTGTTTTTCCAAATAGGTGTATGTGTCTGTGTGCAAGATACTTCTGACAACTACTTCTCTTTATTATAGTCCAGTGTATTTGTCTTCAGCTTCCACATTTGGAAGCGGCAGGGATGCAAAGACAGGCTTTGACTTGTGTGGTCAGTGATGAGTCTAGAGAGAAGGGACAGAGCAAGAGAATTGGCTATGGATACTGCTACTGCTCTGCCTAAAAGAAAATCTGTCTTAACTACCTGTGGCACAGTAAGCCAGCTTCTGCTTGGACGTGTGGCATTCACCACCTTGAAAAAATACGTTCATTCACTGATGAGTACTATCCCTTCAGCAGTCCATAGTTTAATGTGAGCTTAAGTGGCAACACCAGATTGTACAGTGTACTTCTTGCATGTTCTTTGCCTTCAGATTTCAGAAGAAGTCCTGACAAAATGGGTTCAGCTGATAGTTTATTTTTGTGAAAATGAGGAACAGACAGAAATGCTGTTAGCAGTTGCTGAAGTTCTTAAAAGTGTAACATCACTCCTTCTGATCAATGAGCAGCTCATTCTTGGTGAGTAGTTTGAACAGTAATTTTCTGTTTTTATAGACAAAACCCATTAGCAAATGCCTTAAAATGTATTGTATACATATATGTAACACAATCAAAACACATAATTTTGTCAATTTTTTTTTTTTTAGATTTTAATAGGATTTAACTAAAGAGGTACTTACTGAAGTTCTGGTACAAAAAGAAATTGTGCAGTCTCTTGCAATAACTCCTCAGGAGGGGGACATGAGGTGCTGTTCTGCCTCCAGGCCACTCTACATTGCTGTATACTGTATACACTTACTGGCTTGCAGTTGCAGTCTGACTTGTATTTATCTGAAATATTCTGTTGGTGATGTGGACCTAACTTTGTTACACTCACAGTGTTAAACTGACCAAAGTGTGCTCGCTGAATGTCGAAATTAAATGGTTCAGTCTAGAAATGAGAGAGACATTCTCTCTAAGAATGATAAATACTTGTATCACATTGCATCTCCCATGTCTCTTTTAAAGACTGTCTCTTTAAAAAACGAACCAAACCCTACACAGTCTTACTCAACAATACATTGTTGACTGAAAGTCAGGTTTTTTCCTTTAGGCTTTTTTCTTTTAGGGAGTTGGGGCTGTTCAGTCTGGAGAGGAGAAGGCTCCAAGGTGACCTTATTGTGGCCTTTCAGTATCTGAAGCAGGCTACAAGAAAGCTGGGGAGGGACTTTTTAGGCTGTCAGGGAGTGACAGGACTGTGGGGAATGGAGCAAAGCTAGAAATGGGTAGATTCAGACTGGATGTTAGGAAGAAGTTCTTCAGCATGAGGGTGGTGAGACCCTGGAGTGGGTTGCCCAGGGAGGTGGTGGAAGCCCCCTCCCTGGAGGTGTTTAAGGCCAGGCTGGATGAGACTCTGGACAGCCTGATCTAGTCATGGCAGGTGGGTTGGAACTGGAAGATCTTTGTGGTCCCTTCTGACCTGGACTGATTCTATGATTCTATGATTTAAACTAGAAAAAAATAGTGTAAATAAGCAACAAATGTGCACAGCTATAAACTTCTGTCCTACACACTACGTCCTAACTATTCTGCTGGTAACACTGCAGTGCAATACATGGCATAAAAATCAGGATGGTCGTGCCCTTAGAGCCTGGACACTTTAACTCTGTCTTTTTAGTTTGAGTAGTTTAAATCCATTTAAATAGACTGGATACACATTTTTGTTAGGCAAGAAGAATGGTGTATTTTTTTTAACTGTAGATAGTAATGTTTCTAAAAGTCAGCTGTTTATTTTGAGATGTATCTTTTAAGAGGTATTGATGACATTTAACAGAGCTAAACAGAGCTAAATCTGTCGTAGGCTTCATACTATTATGTTATCAACTCTGGAAATCCTAACCTCTAACCATCTATTTAAAACTTTTAGTAGTACAGACATTACCATTTTAAATAAAATTAAGGCAGTGAAGGTATTGGAGCAAAAAACTCCCAAATGCTGTACTTGTCATCTCTCCCTGTTTGTATCTAGTCCGTAGGCAATGGAGAGCAGTTTCTTCTTTGATCTTGGTTAGAACAGTTGCTGGTTTCTGTGCATTCCATTTGGGCAGGTATGAAGGTTTAATGTAAAAAATAGCAGCAGTTTGTATCCTGTGTAAAATCTAAACAAAACAAAGAAAAACAAACAAACCCCTCAAAGCTCAAAAAAGCCCCTCCAAAACCCAGCCCAGAAAGGAAAGCCCCAAGGCCTCAGTGGTCAAGGCATCTGAAATAGCTCTTTGCTCTGAAAATTTGGCCAGAGGAGGAAAGCTGACCCTCCATACTACACAGAATTGTCAATCTGGAGTTCTTTGCAGCCGTGAAAGTATCAGCACCACAGCGAGAAGTTTACAAAATGAAGGGCATGGTCTGATGTTTAGTCATAGTAATATAAACCCAGAAGCATTCCTTCAAAGTAAAATGGATTGTGCACATGTAAACAGTTTTGATCTTTATGCCTTGTTCTGCATCAACTTGCTTGAGCACATATAGCAGAAAGTAGAAATTAAAGTAGTCATTCTCATAAGCTGCCATTAGGCACATTTTTAAGAGGGAGAGGGTGAATGAAACTCAGCATGTCCTGTTCTGGATGACCCTCTTGTCTTTCCATCATCTTGCTTGAGGCTTCAGAAAAAGTCTTTCTGGAAAATCCATTTACAGACTTTCACCCCTCTTGGAAGTACAATGGAAACCTCTCTAGCCATTATATCTAGAAGGGAGTAATTATTCTGCCCTAGCTGTGCCAATGCAACATGATTGGGCATATCATGCTAGAAAAAAGGCAACTTCTTTAAGAAATAATTATACTCCATGTTGTTCTCACATAGGGAAATCATATGAAATACAGGAACGCTGCTTCTGCCTGTATTAGTAAAGCCTCAAGCAATTAATTAACAGCCAGCAAAGTACAATTAATCTGGCTAGCTTTGTGATACAAATCTCTGAAAGACCTGTTGATAACATGCTTGAGGAAAACTAGCACAGTAACGAAGGACCAACTCCATTGTTCTTTGTAATCACCATACAGTAGTAGCTAAATGCTGGCTGCCTCTAAAAATAGACCTTCCAGTGGATTCCCATAATAAGAACATTCAGTGAGAGCTGAAAAGTACCCCAGCAGACCTGTGAGTACAGCCTCATGACTTCAGGTAGTCTTCCTTAGTGTGACACCACGAAATGGCACAAGGATTTGCAACCCTGTTTGGGGTTTACCAGATGAACACCTCCATCTTGGTAGTTACTTCTAATCAGCCTTAACTGTTTGCTGTTACCCCATGGAATAAACTTGGTTTGCTTCCGACAGATAGTGTTTATGAGATTGACAGGGCATATTGGTAAGTGGTGGGGTCAGATGGATATGGGAGAAGTAGATGACTTGTAGATCCCTGGGAGGTGGGTCTTGCTGTTTCCTGCAGGGAATGGTATTTGTGACCAGCACTACTGGCAGTATCTGACCAGAACTTGGTTTAGCATCTGCTGCACCAGGTAGACTGCAACAACAAGTCCATGATTGCAGTGTGTTGGCAAACTCCAGCAACAGTGAGGATTCTGCACTTTTATGAACTGTAGACATTTCAGAGCATCCACAACTTAAAATTCAGCTTGGGCTGAGAGGTCTGTTCTCTTACCAGTTGCTCACTGTTTAAACCAAGCTAAGTCAGCCACGTAAATAAAGTCCACACATGCTGAAAACATTTTCATCATACTGCCAGTCCTCTTCCCAGTGGTTTGCCAACACATTTCTCCTCCTGGTATTTCAGTGTTCCACTGCACTTTTGTGTTTAGGTGTGGAAACATAGCTCTGTAACTTCTTTGAATGCATGTAAGAAACAGAAATCTATTTTTTCTCACTAACTGAATATAGGACTGTCTGATACCCTTGCTGTGTGGAAATGTGTGGTTCTGCTGCTGCAGAATGAAGATTTGGTAGTAAGAGATGCTGCTGCTGAGGTTATACAAGTGGCACAATCTGAAAGGAAGAGCAATAAAAGAACAGGTATGTCAGCTTCTCTTTTAAATATTGTAAGATATGTGGGAAACAAAAGTTTTTCTTTTCTTATCACAAACTTCTTGCTAAGTGTAAAGTGATCCATGCATCTCTTAGAAACACATACCGTGAAACATAACAGCAAGTTACGATGTTTGACTTTCACCACGCTTTATCATTTTGCTTTCGCTATTCTATTATACACTGTTCTGGTATAATTTACATGTGGTTACATGGATATGTTAAAAAGACAACAGCAGCATTCAGCTTTGTGGTTCTTGTTGTGATGAATCAACTATCATAGAATTCCTCATTTGGAAAGTTCTTTAATACCGGCTTTGGTCTAATATAATGCAGTGGAAGACACTCTTTGAATCCCAGGTCGTTATCGTAGCCTGATCACAGAGAGATAGGAAATCAGGGAAACAAGATTCAGCAAATTGATTCATTATTAGACCTTGAAATCCACTTAGATCCAAATCAACAAAGATAGTTCTCAGCACACCCACAACGTGCTTTCAAGGATGTGGACTTTTTTGTTTATGTGCCCTAGTTTACTCAACCCTATTAATTTAAACATAGCCACAAAAGTTGAGTAGGCTTAGCTAATTAATGTGCTTCCCTTTGAAAGTCTTTGCTGACACATTCTTCGACGTGTTGTGAATAAATTAGTTTGCTACCAAGCTAATCTCTGGCTGGTGGTCTGTACCTATTTGTACTACTCAGTAATGCCTATACTGACTTCTCTGCAATCAGTTCAGATTTGTCAGCCATCTCCACGTGAACTTCTGCTAGATGGGAAATAAAGCAGCTCTTTTTTTTGGTTTTTGGTTTTTGGGGTTTTTTTAAGAAAAAAAGAAAAATGTATGTTTGCCACTACTGTAGACAGAAGTAGCCAGGGATGTGCTCCTGTGACAGATACGTTTTTGACCTGGCACTCTTAAGGCACAGTGCTGCAGAGCAGAATAAAGCAAAAGGTGAGATGTGTTACAGACAGCTTTCATTCTCTTAAATCCCACAGTTGCCTCTGAGGAACATCTTCAAGTATCTCAAAATGGTACTTTCTTTGGGAATAATACAATGCTGGATTTTTTTTCTGGCTCCTTGTATCTTCTTCCTTTTATCCTGTTGTATCACTGTGTCAGGGGATATTGTCCTGTAATTGGATGCTGGCTCTCTCTTACTACTCAATACCAAAGTCTCATCAGCACTTGCTGTTAAAACTTACCACTTTGTAAAGCAGAAGTGGCTGTAATGGAGAAAATAACATCATAATTGTTTTTTATTTCCCATAATTATTTTTTATGTTCCTAAATAGGATAGGGAACCCCTTCCCAGACTTATTTTAACTTATACTTAGTTGTGCCTTCCTGTTCTTTCACCTAAACTGCTTTTAATTAAATCAATGTCTTTTGTGTGAGAAGCAAATGTCTTTTGTGTGCTGCTTTTGAAAAGACAGAAGCCAGTTCCCCTGTGTCTGTTTCACATTTTTGCTCCATGTGATCAGGTTTTTTTCCCCAGTAAACTCTTTTTACTTTTTGTGCTTTATACCTTTTGAGGGAGCAGGACAAGGAGTTTTGCCCCCGTGGCTTTTGCTTACAACCAGATTAAAATAAGTTTACCTTTGAGTGTTTGGGCCTTTTACTTCCATTTGCCCTCTTTTTTTTTTCTTTCTTTTCATGTCCATGTGAGAGTATGCCATATGTTTGGGTCTGGGGTTTAGGCGTTTCATGGAGTACCAATGCTTTCTGACCTGGCAATTTCTAAATTACATTCAAATATCTTCTTATTTTCTCTTAGTTTTCATAACATGAAATTCTGCTCTTTCATCATAGCTCTGATTTCAAAATATGTAAGATGGTACACTGAAATTCATGGGAAGCTATAAATCAGCCCTCTTTAAGCGTTTTAGTTGATGACAAATTATTGGCTATCTTACATTGACTTAATTTCTACTATGTGATAACAAGTAAGTGTAGTGGCTCAGCAGTTTTATCATGTGATAAGAAAGAAAGATGGCTCAAAGGGTCAGAAAGATAAATGAATGAATGTTTAGAAACCCATTTTCACATGCTCTGTAGTTGTTTCGGTTTCATTTCATTGCCATTACCACTAGCTAACGAGAGATTGAAGAGACTATTGTAATTTCAGCTTCATTTGTGTATCAAAAATGTTTATGTTCCAATAGCCATTATATTTCCAGAAATACCACACTGTAAAAATAGATTCTGGTGTGTTTCCACCTTTACTGATGTCAGTTTGCTGTGCAGCAAGTAGGAATGCTGCTCACAAAAATCCAAGCACTGAACTTGCCAGCAATTTTTCACAGAATCACAGAATGTCAGGGGCTGGAAGGGACCTCGAAAGCTCATCCAGTCCAACCCCCCTGCCAGAGCAGGATCACCTAGACCAGATCACACAGGAACACCTCCAGGTGGGTTTTGAATATCTCCAGAGAGGGAGACTCCACACCCCCCCTGGGCAACCTGTTCCAGTGTTCTGTCACACTTACAGTGAAAAAAAATCCTCCTCATGTTTAAATGAAACTTCCTATGCCTCAGCTTCCACCCATTGCCCCATGTCCTGCCATTGGGCATCACCCAGCAGAGCCTGGGTCCAGCCCCCTGGCACTCACCCTGCACATATTTATAACCATTGATGAGGTCACCTCTCAAGTCTCCTCTTCTCCAAGCTAAAGTGCACCTTGCAGAACAAGTATGTTCCTTGCAGAACAGGTATGAGGCTTTGCAGGAGGAACTGGTTGTGAGCAAGGACAAGGACTTATGAAGGCCAGAAGTGCCACCAAGGCAAATTTGCCTCAGGCCAGCCATCAAAACTGACCTTGAAAAGAAAAATCAAAGGGTCATTGCTGTAGATGACTCCCAGTTGAGGGGAGCAGAGGGCTCCATATGCAGACCAGACCCGCTTCATAGAGAGGTCTGCTGTCTCCCTGGTGCATGGGTAAAGGATGTCACAGATAAACTTCCCACCCTTGTGAGTCCTTCAGACTATTGCCCACTTCTGGTCTTTCAGGTGGGCAGTGATGATGCATCAGTGAGAGGCTCACAATCAATTAAAAGAGATCTCAGGACCTTGGGGCAACTGGTTAAGGGATCAGGACCTCAAGTTGTGTTCTCCTCCATCCCTCTGACATCAGCAATGGACAGGGTAATATATTGAAGGAGCCAACAGGTCAATTCCTGGCTCCAGGACTACTGTTGTCCACAGGGGCAACAGTTTACAAGGCACCAGAGCTGCCAGCAGCTAATGGGATGCACCTGTCCCAGAGGGGGATAAGGATTCTGGAGCAGGAGTTGGCAGGGCTCATTAACAGATTTGAAGGGGAAGGGGTTATTAATCTCATGCTGGCC
>WBNM01010884.1:2587-26805 GCA_013399055.1 Ramphastos sulfuratus | reverse complement strand
CTGGTTGCCTAGGAGAAGAGACATTGCCCCCAGTTATGGGGGCAATTATGTCCTATTTCACATTCCCACATTAATATGCAAAAATTCTGGTTGAAGCAGTTCTTGAGTCAGGGAAGCTGGTTAGCAAAGGGATACTTCACCTTTCTGGTAACATCTCTAAAACTTAAAATTCATTCCATAACCAATGTAAGACGGAAGACAATTTTTTTTCTGATTCACTGAACATTACAAAGGACATTTCTCTGGAAAGCATGTATGGAAAGTTCTGATTTTCTGGAGGTGTAAGTGGAAGGTGACTGTCTGTGCACCCAGTTTTATGCATAAACTGGAAGGGAAAGTAGGAATTCCTTATACCATACAAGAAGTGAACACAAAACAGTCATCTAAACTCCTCTTCAGCCAGTGAACATATTTCATAGCATATCTTGCTCTGCCCATATTTAGTCTGTTTTTCCATTAAAGGACTGAACCTGAAGTGTGTTTTTGTAATGGCTTGAAAAGCAAGAATTTATATTAAAATCTTTCATCTGATCACACATCTACAGAGATAGCATGCAATAGTTCAGTATTAACTACGGTTCTTTCCCTCCTGATAACCAAAATGAAGTACTAACAAGGATCTTCCTGACAGTGTCATGTAACTGCCTAGATCAAATTCTTTTACAACATAAATCTCGTAACACAGATTCAGGAGAAAATGCAGAGTAACATTTGTTACAGTAGCATTAATCTTGCTCTAATTTATCACAAGTGGCACAAACTGAGAGCCAGAGACAGCTGATATTCATCTGCTGTTAAGTAAGGCTTGGCTCCAGTATGAAGTATAATACCAAATTCTACAATGAATTCAAGGGCTACGTTCAGTAACAATGGGAAAACTCTCATAGACCTTTCTGTTTTATAAAGCAAGCAGGACACCAGCAGTAGTCCAGCAAAAACAGAGGAGAGCAGAGTAAAGCACCTGAACACCAGAATTTTCTTCCACTCGTTAATTATTTAATTATATTAACTTCCCTCTTTTTTATCTTTATTTAGTTTTGTTTTCAAAGAAATACAAAATATCATTGGAAATTATTATTATTTATGTTTGCATTTCTCTCCAAAGAGGGGTCAAGTGTTCAGATTCTAGCTGCCAAAGTGCAGAGGACTTCTAAGAAGCATTATTGTAGTTGCTCAAAAATGTCTAGTCAGTATTTTTAAACCAATAGAAGGATCTACAATTGTATCAGATTCTAAATAAGCATTAACTGAGGTTAGAATACCTATGATGGTTTTGGCACGGGTACTATATTTTGCTTATATTTAATGACTGCCAGTTATGGGAGACTGTTCTTAATATTTAAGAAAAATGTTTGGGACAGGCACTCTGATGGCAATGATTAAGAAATCATTTAGAATGTACTTTCAGAAAACAATGATTTTGTAAAAACCAATTTTGCTTCTGCTTTGTGCTGACTCCCTTTAAAGAGAACAATTTGGGGGGGGGGCGGGGAAAGGAGTCAAATATTTTTCTAAAAATTAAGCAGGCTTCTTTTTAAGAATCTCAGTTTAAAGCTTCAAAACCATAGGCTTTCAAAGTCACTGGTATGAAACTTTCCCAAAAATATAAGACAGTAACCTGTATGTATTCTGTGGAACTAGAAATGAAAATTAGTCCTTCCACGAATTGTGAGTTTTACAATTCAAATAATCAGAAATACATACTCCCTGTTCAAACTGCAGTTTTTACATTCTAACTGATTTTTCTTTAAAGAAAGAGTGAAGCCCCTTTGATGTTGTGTGGACACTAATTTTACATTAGAATTCATGATATACCTCAGCAGAGCAACCAAGCATGTTAACTTTGAAGATATGCAAAGTCCTTGAAGCCAAAGATGTTTTTGTGCTTATAATCCTGGCTAAATTGTTGCATTGTTTTTTTAACTGCATTCTGTGAGTGTTATCTGGAACAATTAACATTACTTCAAATTCATGTAATCTATAATAACAAAGAATATAAATAGAAAAAAAAATTATCTTCTATCCCTTTGTCTTTACATTTTAAAACCTGGTGTACTGTGTTTCAGTTTCTACTTTGTTTTGAGTTTGTTTTTTGTTATTGTTCACGTCACCTTTGAGGACCTTTGAGCTGACTATGGAGGCAATGTAATCAGCATCAGAAATAAATCAGCATAGTATTATTGAGTCTTATCACAGAACATCATATTACCATGGAAAGATCCAGCATACCTAGTATGATACCAATGAAAAAAATTCTACTGTAAAATATCACCAGGCAGTATGTATGGAATTCTCTGTGTGTTGATTTATCACAAAATTTGTATTTTCTAAACTTCTTTCAGGTAAATTAGGAAACATTTGACTTTTATTAGCTTTTAGTTACTTAGACAGTATTCATGCAACATATATTTATAAATGTGATTCCTTTTGCTGATGTGTTTGGTACATTGAAGTCAAAGGAATTACAGAATGAGAGAAATATTCTGTTTGGAAAAGACCCCTAGATCATCAAGCCCAACTGTTATGCCTACTCTACAAAGTTAACCCCTAAATCATATCCTCAATCACCACATCCAAACAACTTTTAGCACATCCAGGGTTGGTGACTCAACCACCTCCCTGGGCACCCCATTCCAATGCCTGACCACTCTTGCTGTGAAAAAATGTTTTCTAATGTCTACTTTAAACCCACACAGTCACAGCTTGAGGCTGTTCCCTCTTGTTCTATCACTATATACCTTTGAGAACAGACCAGCAGTAGACTCTCCAAAACGTCCTTTCAGGTAGCTGCAGACAGTGATGAGGTCTCCCCTCAGCCTCCTCTTCTTCAAACTAAACAGGCCCAACTCCTTCAGTCATTCTTCATAAGATTTATTTTCCTAAGATTTATTTTCCAGGTTTACACAAACCCAGTTCAGAATACTTATGCTTGTTGGAATCAAGATCTTAATGTTTCTTTAACATTATTTTGTAACAGAAGTCCTCGGAAATATGCCACGATTTTGATACTCAGAAGGAATTATGTTCATTTATGTTTGTGTATAGCAAAGGATCTGTAATGTTGGGGGAGTGGGAGGGGACTGAATGTTGCTCAGGATACATTGTAAACTATTGACAGCTCACCAGGTTTCTTTCTGTATACCACCGAAGACTAACTAATATGACCAATAGCACAATGTGGTTTCTCAGTTTTATGACACTGGAAATCTCACAGTTCTGTAAACCCCGGGCAGGGGTTCGTCAAAGCCTTTGAGAGTGATTTTACTGTGGAGTATTTAGAGAATGCCCAAGTTGTGTGCCACTCCACAACAGGTAGCGCAGGTGAGAATTGCAGAGTGACACTGACTTTTATCTCAGCAATGAACAGCAAGTGGAGTGTATTGCAAAAAAAAAGGACAAAGGAAGATGTTAATCCTAATGTATTACTTCAGTAGCAATCTGTGCTCTTAGAGGGTATTTAGGATAACGCTACCATCAAGAAACTTTACTACGGTGAGAAGCCTTTCTTAATAAATATTTTTCATTCAAGGATTGCCATCTTCCTCATGTTTATTCTGTTTCTTCTCCTTCCAGAATGTTCCCTCCATCTTTAAACTTTTAAATTAATTACTTGTAGATAGCTAATTTCTGCTTCTCAAAGGAAATCAGGTGATTTACTTGACCCAGATCCTGGGAGTGAGTTGAATTTTTCGTAAATGAACTTGCCTTTTTTTGCTGTTAGAAACACCAGATATTTTATGGTACTATACCATTTTATCCCACCATTCTCAATTTTATTCCCCATTCAGAGACTTTAGAAATTTTTTTCTGAGATTGAATCTTAAATGTTTTGCATTCCATGATTCGTCTTTGTGGAAGGCTTATTTTTTCCACTTTGTCTTTCTTAGAGTGACTTTTATGCAGACTTTCTGCCACAATAGCATCCAGGAGAAATGTAGCTCAAACTAAAATGCACAAATGACCTTTGAAACCACTCCAAATAGAGGTCTTGGCACTTGTGGCTCCGTGGATTGTCCTTTGTTGTTAAATTGCTTTTTAAAAGCAACAGTTTTCAGTACTTTATTTGTCACATATGCTATTGGTGACTGAGCAAAGGACAAGAATCAAACAGATTATGGCATGGTAAAATATAATCATATTTTGGAGAGGAAGAAAAACCTTATTTAACATGATTTATACTTTCCATCTTTCTTCCTGTAAAACAACCCTACACATAGCTCGTGGATCTTGATGCAAAGAGCCTCTGAAAATTCTCCTCCTATTGCCACTGTATTCATACTGAATATAAAGTAACCAGTTGTTGGGAAATACAATATTAGTAAACTTAATGCTCATTAGTAAACTTGCTTTCTACTTCATTCTAAGTGATACATTCATGGCTTTAACTTCAAAATATATGCCTTTTGTTTAGCTGTGTCCTTCTACTACTCCATCTTCTATTCCTGTGACTAACAGTTGTTACTAGGGACTCTACACTCCCTTCCAATAGGCAAGCTGTCCATCTCCCAGAGGTTTTGATAGCTGATGCTTAGGACATGTAAAGATGAGATACTTATCTTCACACAATTTCTTTGTGTATGCTGTACTTCCTCCTTGACTGTGCTATTATTCACATATTTCCAAACCCAATTAGAAGAGGAAGCATCAATCACTCTGGTCCTACTGTTGCATTTAACATGAGTGTAGCTTCTTCATTCTTTTCTTACATATAAAAATTGCATATCAGTGTATAAGTATAAAGCACTTATTTATGAGCTAGCACACAAAGGACAGCTGGTGTTTTCATCATTAGTATGCTTACCACCCCAGTAAGACACTGGAGGATATTTTGCTGAGTAGGCAGGAGGGAACACATTAGCTTCAATGCTGCTCTGCCACCAATCAGACAACACTCTAATTTTACACCTAGGATTTTCTATCTTTCCATTTTGTTGATTTTCCCTTAACTTCTGACTTAATAATCTCTTTCTCTACAGTCCCAGTTTTGTAATTTTATCTTTCTTACGATGCATGTCTCCATTCCACAGACTTGCCCACAGCCCTGCCTCACAACTTCGCAATTTTCTTACAACCTGTGCCAGGGCTTTGCCTATACCTGTATCATAGCAGAACTGAGCCATGGACCCTGGATAAGTGACAGCTTATGACTGGGAAAACTGTGCCCAAAGGAAGGATTCAGAGGATGACAGCATCTGAAATCTGGTTTCACTCTCCCCCACCCCCTCTCCAAGCTTCTACTTCCTTATAATTATACTCTTCCCTCATGATTTCCAATCCAGTTAACTTCCCTGAACTTCGTTCCTTTATTTCACCAGTCCCTTCACCCCTAGTCAGCTCTGTTAACTTCCCATTTAGAGTCTTTTTCTGCTTCAATGCACTACTTCAGACACAGAAAAAGTGTAGCCTTCCAAACAAGGAGAAAGTGAGGAAAACACACAGATTAAATTACAATTCATCTACACAGAGTATATAAGCACAACTGAATTCATGAGGGAAATGGAAAAAGAGGATGAACCAGAATGCTCTTGAACTAGAGCAGTACTTGAGGTATTTATGACACTAATGAGTTGAACAAACACAAGCATAAGGATAGTATGGCAGCAAATAGAAAGTAATGTTCCAAAATGCAGTAACAATGTTGACAGCAAGTTGTGGAAGGATGCTATTCACCAAAATACTTAAATACACCATTCAAATGAAGGAGGAAGAGAGAAAATTGAAGGGATTAATTTTTAAGTAGCAACTAGGGAATATGTCGCAATTTTTCAAAAGTTGATGCAGTGTCATGAAACTGATTTTGGATTTTGGGTTTGCTTTGGTTTGTTTTTTCTTGTGGTTTGTTTGTTTGTTCTTTATTTATTGGTTGGTTTGCCTTTTCTTCATTTGTTTGAGGTTGCTTGTGGGGGGTTGTGGCTTTTTGTTTGTTTGATTGGTTTTTTTTGTTTTTTCATGTAATTTTTGCTNTGTTTTTGGTTTTTGTTTTTGTTTTTTTTTTTTTTTTTTTTTTTCCAAGGGGGTTTTGTTGCTTTTTGGTTTGAGGTTTTTGTTTGGTTGATTCGTTTGGGTTTTTTTGTTTGTTGGGGTTTTTTTCCTCTTCTTTTTTCTGGTTTCTTTACATTTCTGGTCTCACTTGAGTCTAGATTACAGACACATCAGAAGATTTCCTGCTTATTGTTTTCTTGATCCTGCTAGAACTGGAAAGTGGAAGAAATTTTTGTGAAGGATGTGCTATTGAGGTACACAGTTAAACACTGATTCTAAATCTATTTAAATTCATTCAGGATACACTTCTGAAAGGTCATTTTTAGCTTGTGCCACTGCCACTTACTTCTACAGTATAAAAGTTAATTCTTGCTGCTGCTTTTGCCCCATTTTTCCCATTATCCCAATAGAGTCAAGGACAAGGAGAATTCTCTCTTTACCAGCATGATTCTGAAAGCCCGTTACTGAAAAAAGCTGAAAAAGTGCTTCTATGTCTTGCATTCGATATATGCACAGCACTGGAGGTTTTTCACGCAAGCTAAATCTCAACAAAATGTGACCAGTATGGGTAGTTTTAATACTGTGTTTGTTATCAGACTATTTCATGACTCCTCCAAAGCAATTTTTAATAGTTAAAAAAATTAAAGTTCAAATAAACTTTTGACAATTCGAAATCTTGATCTCCATTTTAATGAAAATATTTTGGTGTGTAAAGCTGGGGGGTTAGTCTCTTCTCCCAGGCACCCAGTGGCAGAATAAGAGAACACAGTCTCAAACTGCACCAGGGTAGGTTTAGACTGGAGGTTAGGAAGAAGTTCTTCACAGAAAGAGTGATTGCCCATTGGAATGGCCTCCCCAGGGCAGGGTGGAGTCACCATCCCTGGAGGTGTTCAAGAAAAGACTGGATGAGGCACTTTGTGCCATAGTTTAGTTAATTAGAAGGGCTAGGTGATAGGTTTGACTCGATGATCTTAGAGGTCTTTTTCAGCCTGGTTAATTCCGTGACTCTATGACTGTGTTCTTTATGAATGTAAGTGATCTTTTCAATAATAATCTTCAAATTCAGACTGCTTTTTACTTACTTTAAAGGGCACCAAAAATATTAGAAGTCTGTCATATTTGGATTTCAGAAGTATCTAAAAACTCACTTAAATACATTAAGAAGTGTCATGATACACGTGGATGGAAGTTTGGTCTTTTTGGTTTTTGGGGTTTTTTTTGGTTTTTTTTTTTTTTTTTTTTTCTTTTGGGTTTTTGGGTTTTTTTTTTTTTTTTTTTTTGTTTTGGGTTTTTTGGTTTTTTTTTTTTTTTGTTTCTTTGCTTTAGGGTTTTTGGGTTTTTTTGTTTTGTTGTTCAAATAAATATTCTATAGATTATGTAAGCAGAGTAAATAAAAACAACAGAAAAGAAGTAATAAACTGCAGCCTTAATTTTTTAGCATAAAAGTACTGGAATATACTATAAGCTTTCTATGACCATTGAGTAGACGTACACATGATGGTTTGTACTTGTCTGCTTATTCCCTCCTTGTCATCAAGGTCAGTGCTTGTTCACTGATTTGAAAAGGCTTTAAAACACCCTTGCATTTTGGCAGGCAGGAAGGCTTAGGGATCTGAAGCCTTGAGTGGGTGTGGAAATCCCACTGAAGGTGCTTGAGTGCTGCAGCCTGATAACTAGGGTCTTTTTTTATGGGGGGAGCCCTAAGATATATTTCACTAAAGATTGTATTTTGTCAGTTTCATTGTGAGAGATTAGGGATATGACTCATAGCTAAACCACACAGAACTGAAGTTCTTTCAAATGCTTCAGTCCAGACTGGAAGGAAGGAAACTTTGACTATCCCCAGTAAAAGCTGGTAGAGAAAAAAAAAAAAAATCTGTTATTTGAAGGTTGGTGTTTTTTTCTAGAGCTATCAAGGGGAGAAGAATCAAAGAGAATTTCCAGAAGTACCAACAAAAGGGAATTTACCTCAAAATGTAGAAACTCACGACAAAGGCCCTAATTCAAGCCAGACAGCTGAAATTGTACACTAGACAAAAAGGACAGAGATAGTCAGATTTTTTTTTTTTTAATTATTATTACATTTTTTTACAAAACTCATTGTTTACAGAAAGCAAACATGACAGGGTGGGAACAGAAAGAAATGAATCACACTTTTATAAGTTGTCCTAACTAAAAGAAATCTTGCATGTTTTGTGGGAGTTGAACTAAATGACATTTGAAGGTTTGTTTCAACCCAGTGCATTCTATGATAGTAAGCAAATCAATCCTGTGATAAAACTTTCACTTTTTCTATCATATCACTTTCTCTAATACTGACCCCTCTAAATTATGGAGTTCAATGTGGTTTTGATTCAAGAAAAAAAAAAAAAGAAAAAGAGCTTTCATCTGAAGAAATTTTAATTAGTTACCATTGATAAAGGTAACTTAAGGACTTTTAAAATGCAATAGGTTGTTATGAAGAATCCAGTTACAATTATCTCTCCTCCAGATGCCTAAATACACAAATTAAAAAACCCTTGGAATTTAGAAATCTGAATTATTTCTGTGTTGTTCCAATAAGTAACTAATAGGGAAAAGGAGAGTGAAGAGAAAGAACAAAGACTTCTTTTTTGCACTCAGCTTCAATCCACTTCACACAAGAGGTAACCAGATACCTTGGATGCATGACCTTATCCTGGCATAACTGCAGTCTGATCTCTTACAAAGAACATCCAGCAGCAGTTTTACTTTAATGCTGTGTTCAAGGCTGTGTAATCAGACAGAATTAACGGTTCTGAAAAGCAAGCATTGCTCTTAAACTATTTGTTGAACCAATGAATACACAGGTTGTAAAGATGGGGATATTCATCAAAGTGAATGGAACATTCTCCGTTGTCTCCCTTTAGGAGAAGAGGTGCTTTTCAGTGGGCAGCTCTGAGTCATAGACTGGAAAAAGGTCAGTCTTTTCTGAATCACAGAGCAAGAGTTTCTCACAGGCACTGAGAAATCTATGTGGCAAAAAAAAGCATCTACAATGGAAAACTATATTAAATGATACAATAAAATAAAATTTAAAGCTGTACCAGCTCTAGTCCCCTTGTACATAATTAATACTTACTGCAAGTCACTTAGAATCAAGCATCCCATCACTTTAGTTGAAGTTAAAAGTTTGTCTTGCTTTAGAGAACATAGAAAATTGTAGAATAAAAAATATGTTACATTATAGATAGTACTGACACATAAGAAGGTTAAATGGCGTAGAGAAAAGAAAAAGATTAGACTGAAATTCATCACTTCCCTCTCACCATATCTCTTTTTTTATTGTTTTTTTTTTTTCTTTGTTTTCTTTTTTCCCCCTGATGCGGCTACTTGTGATGGTCCTGCTTGACTGAAAGTGACAGCAAATGGGTGGAGGTTTAGTCACACTTAATGCTAATCTACCCTTTTGTCCTTCAAAATGTGATTTATTCAGGCATGCCACAGGATTACTGCCTGTTTCAATCTTGAGATTGCTTAAACTCTATCAAAAACAGTTGCATCCTTCATGCTGCTTACCAACATTTTTTAAGAGCCAACTTTAAATATATATGTTAAGAAATGTACATTTCAGGAAGCATGTGTTTCTTGAAATTGATCATATTAACTGTAGCCCATTTGTACATTTGTGCACCAGTAACACTGGTCGCTAACTTACAGACTGAAGCATGGTATACATAGCATAAATCACAGAATCCAAGAACTTTAGAGGTTTAAATGCATAAATGTAGTAGTCAATAAGCAAATTCCTTACTCCACTCAGTAAAGTAATAAAACCAAAATTAGAGCAACATTGCACATATTTGTTACCATACATTTATAAAGACCAAGTTCTGTAAAACCTGATACATTTTTTTCTTTTTTAATTGAATTACAAGTTTGACAAAACAGAGGGCCAGCATATAAAACTACATTTAAGAAAATGTCAATATAATGAACATTTGCATTGCAGACTCTCAGAATTATTTTTTATTTTTATTTATAAGTCTATGAAATACAATATGATATAATCTATCCGAATTACTATAAAAAAGAATAAAGATAAAATAGGTATTTCGGAATCACAAAATTGTTAGGGTTGGAAGTGACATCAAAGATCATCCAGTTCCAACTCCCCTGCCTTGGATGGGGACACTTCACACTAGATCAGGTTGCTCAGAGCCCCATCTAGCCTGGTCTTAAAAGCTTTCAGGATATGATTTGCTTTCTGTGCTGCAAGCACACACTATTAGCTCATGTTGAACTTCTCATCCACCAGTCACTGCTCGGCCTGTATCGGTGCCTGGGATTGTCCCAACCCAGGTGCAGGATCCTGGCCTTATTCTTGTTAAACTTCATGAGGTTAGCTTGGGTCCACCTCTCCCACCTGTCAAGATCCCTCTGGATGGATCCCTTCTCTCCAGCATGTCAGCCACACCACACAGCTTGGTGTTGTCACCAAATTTGCTGAGAGTGCACTCAATGCCACTGTCCATGTCACCAATGAAGATGTTGAACAAGACTGGTCCCTACTGATCCTTGAAGGACTCCACTCATCACTGGCTTCCAGTTGCATGTAAAATAATTCTTTAATGCCTTTTTTCTGCATACGTCTATTAAAAAAAAACCAAAAACATATATGATTAATACAATAGAAGGATGCACATAGACAGTTCTTATTTTTTCAGTCAAATGTATACGAAGTTGGGACAGTAATAATCTGAAATAGGGGCAGTACAATGTGTATAGATATTTTCAGTAGGCATCTACTGTATCTCAGTACTAAAATCACACAGATTTTGTGTTAAAGAGAGGTTTAGCCAAATCCTCTACTAGTAAAGATAAAGACACTCCATAAATATAATAAAAGAAATAAAAAACTCTATTTCTTAGCTCAGAATATTATGAACAAAATTAAAAGTGTAAAAAAATAATGTCCCATACTATGTGGGCTTTATTTCACAATATAACCACTGGCTGTAGTTTATTTCACCTTGGCACACACAATAATGATACCTTCAGAGCCTCAAAATTGATGCACAACTAAATTGTTGTTACAAAGTCTCCCATGGCACAAGAGAAAGTACAACAGCAGTTTGTTTCCAGCTGGAAGCTGTAAAAGCAGTTGATTTTGTAGCACATGCCCATAGACCACCCGGATCAGCATGCTCTGCTTGAGCCTGTAGCGAACTCTTCAAAAAAAATTGTAAAGATGTCTTTCATGAGTCAGGATTTCGAAATCCTGCCTGCCCAAAGGAGCATTTTCTTTCTAGACCACATCACTCCAGAATGAGCTCATGCCCTGGAGCACTGTTCTGTGTTATTATTTCTATTAAAGTACCACAGTATCATTTTAATATCTATTCTAACCAGGGTAAAATTTCTAGTGATATCAGTAACATATTTTTCCTTCCTGCTAAACACTTACCCAGAAGGCTGTCCTGTGGTAATGAGTTTGTGGATAATTACAAGTTATCTGAAAAATTCCTTTTTAAGTATTTTGGTGTAGTTCCTCTAGATGCAAAATTTGTGCTGAACTCCTCCCAGTATGCCTGTTACTTTTGATTTATTCCATCCCAATCACAGAGTTCCTACTTTCTCTAATTCTTCTACTCTTCATAAGAGGAAACTTTGAGGTGGCAGGACAAGATAAGAATTCAGCTTATCCTATGAGCACACACTCTAGATTTCTCCTTCTTGCACTCTGGACATGTCTGGGAGATCCTAGAAAGTGTGGTAAGTTTGCTAAGAAGTATTGTTTTATTTCTAATAGCCTATGTAATTTTTTATTAATAATAAATGCACCATATTTCAACTTCCCACATAGATTGGAGATAAAACAGCAAATACTGCCATTTTTTTATCCTAGGGACAAATTCAGTCTGAAGAAAAAAATGATTTCGCTGAGTACACCAAAAGTAAAGGTTCCAGGCTGAAGTCTGAATGTCACTTGATAGACTATCATTTTCAATTCTTTATAAATTTTTATCTTTTATGGGTGTTTTAAATGTTCCACATTACAACCCAGTGCACAGTTACTCTTCTGGTTGTCTTAATTAGCAAGCACATACTTGGAAGGAAAAAACATACAGAAAGTGCTTCCATGTCATAAAGCTTAGTGTATTTGAAGACTGACAGAATATTGGCTACTGGTCACTATAAGGAATGTTAGTCACTTTTGTTTAGGGATTACAAAAATGCAAATTTTTCACTATTGTAAGAATAATTTACTGTTCCTTTAAAAAAGTCATCTTGATTAATGACTTTTTCTGAAGAGAAATACATACAAATCATTAATATTTTTCCCCTTAAAGTTTCAATGACTACTTCAAGGCTTGTCCTACCATTTGAACAGCATACTTACTCTCTAAACTCAGTGCATGGGCCTGTGTATCCCTATACACTGGCTCACTTCCATAGCATTCCCCAGGTGGAGATGCCGTGCCATTCTTTCATAAATTTTCTATCAGTACAGAATAATGCTCTTAGAAATCTGACTGTTCCTGAGAACATGGTCAGCCTGCTGTTAAAGGATATTAGACTTTTGTGTTAGCAAAGAAATCTGGATTATATCAGCAAACTACTCAGAACAGTAGTTTAAAAATTTTTATTCCAACATCAATTGTAGTAATACAGGAAAATCCTCATTAATAAATAAGACCAAATTTTGCTTTCTGGCTGAATTAATACATAAAGTTCACAGTAACAGAACCCAGGGACTTAATCTGCTGTAACTGCCAGATGAGTATAATTTAAAGGGATATGAAACTGCTGTGCACAAACCCAAACCAAAGTTATTTATAGTTGAGTACCTCTGATATTTCAGTGTGTTCCAGATTACATTGCACCCTCTGAAAAGAGCCAGTGAATAGTGTGTATGTCACTGTGTGCTCCCAGGTTTGCTGATACTAGAAAAATAATTTCTGAACACAAGGAACCCCTCCAAAAAAACAATTCCACTACAATTATGTACCCTTGTACAGAGACCTCTTGATCACATCTATGATTTGTAATAAGATATCTTTTTCTGAGTGACAAAAAAATAGACAAAATAAAAATTCTTTTTGATAGGATAATGAGGAAACACTGAAGTGAAAATGTTAAGAAGGCAACTTTCTGTGGAAAAATTAGATTCATTTCAGATCAGAATCTTGTTTCAAAATTATAGATAGCATATCTGTCAAAAATAATTCCTTTGGAAATTACCTTTGGTTACAGGAAATCTGAAAGATCTTTTTGTTCATAAAAGAAAATTGCATTCTGTATTGTTCATAAAAGTAAATTCAAACTGTTTATCTACTATGGAATTGTAGAACGGGTTATGTTGGAAGGACCTCAAAGATCATCCACCCCTCTGCCACAGGCAGGGGCACCTCCCACTAGAACAGGTTGCTCTAGGCCTCATCTGACCTGGCCTTGAACTCCTCTGGGAAGTGAGGATCCACAACCTTCCTGGTCAACCTGTTTCAGTGTCTCACCACCCTCACTGTAAAGAACTTCCTCCTAACATCCAGTTTAAATCTCTCCTCTGCCAGTTTATACTCACTACTCCTCATCATGTNATTCCTCTGTCCATGTCACTGACAAAGATGTTAAACAGTACTGGTCCCAGCACTGACCCCTGAGGGACATCACTTGTCACTGGTCTCCAGGTGGACATTGTGCCATTGAACACAACTCTCCATCCAGCCAATTCCTTATGCAACAGTGCTCCACCCATCAAGTCTGTGTTTTTCCAGCTTAGTGACCAGAATGTCATGTGGCACAGAGTCAAACATCTTAGAAAAGAATCTGAGGCCATCCATTCTGAGCACATAAACTTCCTCATTAGAACGAGATTATTACCAGTAATTTGAAACAGCTATTTTCCATATGACCATTTCATACAAGCATCCTTTGTTTATTTGTTGTCATTTCGTCCCTCCTCTGCAGTTATTTTGGTCACCCACACCCCTCACCTGGATATTATTATGCACTAGATCTGTGGAAAATTAACTTCATATGTATTACAGACTTCAAGAGACAAGTGATACCTGGTTACACCATGCTTATATAAACTTCAGGAGTTAGGAAGAAGCGTTAATGCCTTGTGATCCCTACACAAATTATCTACAAGTGTCACACTTGGTAATAGAAATTGAATGCTTGCTGAGAACTGAACAATTTCAGGTAAGTAGTTGATTGGTATTTGTTCCCATAATATGTTACAGGACCCTAATTGCACCAAAACACATCCATACAAGCATGACTTTACTTCAGTGGCAAAAATGTAAATTAGTGTTGCACAGCAGGAAAATTCACTCATCCAAAGGAGAAGGATAAATAAAGTTAAATTTTATCAAATAGACTGCCAGGGACAAAACAAAAGGAGGATTGTTTAATGCAGCAATAAGTAACCTAGATCTCAATATGACCTCTTTGTGGAGTCAGTAGTAATGTTTACTGATATTTTATCCAGCAACCCAAGGCGAATCACTCAAAGTTTAAATCAAATGCAAGAGCAACCGCAAAGGTACAAAGTGTGCCAACCCCATGGAATTAATTTTCCAGCCTTCTTCCTAATATTCCTTTGCTATCACATTAAAACCCAGACCTGCCAGGCTCTGTTAATTTTCTCATCAGTGCAAGGACATTTCTGTCAAAGACACATGATACTTTAAAAGCTCACTGTGCTTAAGACTCACTCTGTGGACAACAGCTGTGATGTTAAAACCAAATACCTGGCAGCTGTATTTCCACACTGCACAGAAGAAGAGGTTCGTTATTCAAAGTGGTTTTGACAGTCCAACTTTATGGGCTGGAAAGAGGCCAAGAGGGGAAAGCATAGTAACATATTTAATTTGGACAAGTTCAGAATGTTCTGAATCACCTCAGCCAAGTTGAAAAAACCCAGCTTCATTGAAATGGCAGCTCCAGGTTCTTACAGTGGAGATTGGAAAGGATAGCCAGCCCTACATGGTGGGGCAGATGTATTTTAGCAGTCTTTGCAGTTCCGTTTTCTGAATATCTTCACAGAAGTTCTTGTCTAAGCTTCTGACTGCTTCCTGCTAGCTCATCTACCAAGATCTACTTTCCCTAATCAGGGAAAGAGACAGATAAAGAGATGTGAGCTGATCAGATTTGGAATATCCATATCCAGAGCATGAGGCTCCCTCATTCTGATATAGAATTCTGTAAGATGATTATCTCACTGAACTAGTAGGATTTTCATATTGTTTGGTTTGATTCCAGAGATTTCTAAATGGAAAAGTGATACCCTAGATCAGCATATGATTTTATTTGAAGAACTGTTTTAATATAAGTTATACAAACCTCACTAAAACTGAGCTAGAAAACTGTTTTCTTAAAGAAGTCCTTGGAAATATCTTTGCAGGATTTCATTTTAAAAGCCACAAACAAAATATATCTCTCTCTATTTCATCCGTATTAAGATTTTTTTTTGGCTTAAGACATTTGAGACTCAATCCTAAAGTTATCCCATTACCTCTTCTTTTGATTCTTTCAGCATCCTTTGCATTAAGCATCAATGATTACCACTCACTTCTATAGGTGTGAATGCCAACAGGTATACTCCTTTATTTTGTCTCTTAAGCTTTTTCCTTGGCCATATTCAAATAATTCCTATTTGACCGTGTAAATTTTCCCTCAGAGGATTTATTTCCACATCTACTTATGGCTGGAATATGTATAACTTTCGGTAGCAAAAGGGCATTCTTCCTTCTTCAAGGTTATTGCTGTTTAGGTTAGTCTGAAACTGGATGGAAGATGCCATTTTCACCAGTGCTTCCAGGTTTTCCCTCCTCCCCCACCCCTTTCTTCCAAACTTCTTCCCCCTTTCTTCTTCTTGCTGTTCTGGGCACGAAACCCCTAAAACCTCTGTCCACTGGGCCCAAGTGGGCCTCTCTCTCTCTCTCTAAGACTTAGAAATCATAGATGCCTGTCTGCAAGAGCTCCTTACCGTGCATGTGGCAACAACAACCTTTGTTCCTTCTTTTGCTCCTATGTGACCTTTTCCCTAATGAGAAGAACTGTGGATTTTGGTTAGAATTAAACATGACAGCTTGTGTGGACTTTACTATTTTGAAAAAGAAAGGAACATTGTGGTATTTTCTACGTATCTTAAATACTCCTTTCTTGTATGTTGTTCAATATGATTTCTGGCAGCTCATTCAAGAGTGACGAAAGGAACTGCACTTCTCACAAGCCAGTTAAAAAACAGTACATTGGATAAGTAACAAGATTTCCCGTTTTACTTCTCAGGTAGTGGAGTAGTTTCTGTATTAACAGCAGCAAGCATGAACTTTTTGAGTTAACCTGAGAGTCTAAACTACCTTGTTGCTTTCCAAAGCATAACACCACAGGTAGCAATTACCACAGAAAGAGAAAGATACCTGTGAACAGTACAAGATAATACACCCCACTCTTTCTCTTTCTTTCTCTTTTTTCCTCTCTTTCTTTCTTTTTTTAAAAATTATTTTATTGTTATTGTTTAAGATAGAGTTCACTGATAATGACTTCGACCCAGTTAGTTCTACATTGAAAAGGGCTTGTGTCAGTTGAAATGTAAAAATCCTGACTTGTCAGCTTGAACAGGGACACTTTATTTTGGGGCCTGAGAGCTGACACCGTGAGTTGGCTGGGGGATTTATGTTTCTCAACAGAAGAAGAAAAATTAAATTTAATTCAATTTTTATATTTACAGTGATTCCTTCTAACATCATCTGACACATATACACACAGAAAGTCATTTGTCATTCTCAGAAAAACATAGGAAGGTAATATTAGAAGTAGTATAGCTAGTAAACATTGCATGTGAGAGATGTGCAAGCTGCTCTAGTCTGGACTTTGTATCTCAAAAGTGAAGTTAAGTTTCCAGCTGGCATTGTACAGTAGAGGTATAAAAAAGCAATGGAAAGTATGTTCAGAACCACTGTCTAAAATACAGAAAAAAATACTTATTTTTCTATAACTTTTATTGAGCAACAGACAGTTATTTTAAAAAAAGCATAGGTTACTTCTGCTTTTGAAGAGTCTATGAAGAACTTATAATTATCATGACAGGGATTTTGGAGTTACAACTTGACCTGTGTTAGGACAGTGTTGAGAGATTCTTTATAAGAACCAGTTGAAAAGCATAGAAAATACAACAAATTAAGCCTCTCAGGAAGGAGAAAACAATCTGAAAGAAATAAAGGAGATACTCAACTTATTTTACAGTTAGCTACTGAAAAACCCTCAAACAGAAAAATCTCTCATTTCTGTGTGTGAGGAATATAAAAAAACTATCACTGCAGTTTCAAAGCACTGTCTTTGTTACCGTTGGCAGGTCCAAAAATAGGATGATGTTGAAATACTTAATAATTTTTGTTTTGTTTTGTTTTATTTTGTTAGTAAGAAATGACAGGAAGTGCATGTTCCACCCTCCCAAGTGTTAGGTCACAAGCCTCTGCACAGAGTGCAGTATTATATTTTACTTACTGTTGATGATAGCTTCCTTTTCAGATGATTCAGTCAAAAGTTCAGGACAGTTTCTTTTCTACTCACATCAGTCTACAGACTCTGAAAATATCAAATTAAAATAGTGTGCCCAGTCTACGATAATCAAAAGGACAGGTTTTAAGTGCTGAATGCAGTATAGAGAGCTTTTCTCACTAATGCATCTTGATACATCTGAGTATGGCTGTATGCTTTCATACTTTTCTTGCTTAATTATTTATTATGAGGTCACAACATAGAATTCAGTTGCAAAATATGACAGCGAAAGGCCCTCTCCAAATGAATTTTGTAGCATGCAAGACTTGTACTAAATCAGTAATGTAATTTTCATCTAAGTTTAAACAAGGAGAACCCTCCAATCAGTTTCCTTCGCATTACTTTTGCTATTTCAATGAACAACAAGTGCATGTTAAATCAACATAAACACATATAAATGGATTTAGGTTTTTGTACATAAGGATGCAGATTTTGTGCATTGACAAAGGTTTTATTAACATGACTGTAAGAAGATACGGAGGAAAGCTTACTGAGTTAGTCTTTGTCTGTTTGTAGTCTTCCTCATAATTTTTATTTAATGGCAAGATGTAGTACTTGTAGGTTTAGATATGAGGCTATTTGACTGCAAATGGAAGAGAATCTGACATGGTGATAACAGACTTGTTTTCATACATGCAAAGCAGGTCGGGGAGGGGAAGAAGGCAGCATTGCATAGTAGTTAAGATCTAAGTTGAGACAAATCACGTCATGGAGGTGCTTAGCTGTGTCTAACATGTCAAAATCCCCAGTAAGCAGGCTTCAACATATGGACTCTAATAAAGTGCCTGAAGTTACTTGTTGGAGTCCAGGCCCTGGTGGGAATAGAAAGAGAGGTCTGAAATTGTTGTCAGCCCCAGTTGGTGTGGAAGGATTAGGATTTGTAGTAAACATTAAGAAACCATAAAACTTCAATATGACATTATTAATTAAGAGGGGATGAAAGGGAGCTTATGAAGGAGAATTTTCAGGGACAAGAAGCAAGGAAAGATATTAGGAAATGACTGAGCCACAGAAAACACAAAAACAAGGAAAGTCCCTAATGTGAAATGCTGCACAATTTTCCCAGTGAAAATGCAAGATAAAAACATAACTATTCTCTGTATGTGTTACCATCAATTGTAAAGCCAAGTGTCCTATTAAAACACACATAATTCAAGGTTGCCTGTGTTTCAAAGAAAGGAGCAGACAGCACAAGTTTCTTTATCCCATACACAAATCATTCATCTTTGTAGCATCAACAAGGGATCTGTACATTTCAAAATTAATTCCTGTCCTTCATTTGTCCATTTTTCAAGGTGAAAAACCACTGTCTCTGAAATAACACACTGACTAAATTTCGAGAAAAATAGTTATATGCTATAAAAAGACTCAGCATTCCTATAGTTCTCTACTTAATTGAAATGTCTATTATTGGAATTTCTAACATGTGAATCACTTAAATAATTAGGCACCATTGCCCAATTCCAGGAAAACATCTGTTCATTTTGGTAAGGTTAAAGAGGGCTCCACTGGGACACAGTCAGGGTCACTAATGTATAGGTTTATATTCTTTAGAAGCACTAGAGACACTAACATTGAAAGTGGGATATAATGCCATAGTTCTGTGCTATATGAACCTTTTTCCAAGTCAAAATAAGTAGTTACTGTGTTAAAAAATCATAAGAGGTGAGAGGAGGTAGCAGGTTGTCATTACTTTATAGAAGAGAAGTGACTGGCATTAACATGTTGAGAAGTTAGGAGGGCTAATCATAAAGCCGATTTGAACTGCTATCTTTAATGAATCAACAGAAGGGATTGTCAGAAATGATCAAGCAACAGACTATAAAAGTTTTTCTTTCTCTCAATTCAAGCTCATCAGACATACATTCTATGAAAAATCTACAGCACAACAGATAGATTAGGAACATGGGCTCAAAATGCTTTATAAAACATCTCTACTTCTGCATTTTTCTAATCACAGCTGCTGTAACTGCTGGTAAGAACGAAATGACCTTGCATTATCCATTGCTTGTTTTACAGTAAGTTACATATAATACAATTCCTTAATTTATTGCAATTCCTACCCACTGAAATGAAGTTGTCATACTGTCTGAGATAGACCACTTTGCACCGCAGTAAACATTCATAACTTTCTGTTTTCTTCATAAACATGATTGATAAAAGTGGTAAAGATGCAGAGAAATGCCAGCATGTGACTTATTCCTAATAACTAAGTCCTAGTTTTGTCCTTTGTCCTTTGGGGTTGAGAGTCACTACTATGTCACTTTAGCTTGGAATTCAGAACACATTAGCTTAGGTTACTTAGAAAAATTAATATTTTGGCAGAATTCTCCTCTACTGCTTTTGTCCTTCTCTAGAACTGTGCAATCATGAACTCATATGATAAGCATACTGTTGTTTTTTTTAATGTAAAAACAGAAAAACACCCTGCAGTTATTTTTTGCAATAATATTGCCGAACACAAGTTAGTATATGATGATCCTTCTGCTTTGCTATGGCTTTTGTAAAAAATTTCCTTCAAAAGACATAAACCTTGAGATTTTCAGGATAGCTCAATCTTTGTTGCAAGCACAGGAACAAATTTATTTTCTTAACTGAGCAAATGAGGCAAGCATTTGACATTTTTTTTTTACTTTTTCTTTTTTTTAAATTTTTGTTCTCTGTCCTTTTGTTGTTGTTGTTGTTGTTGTTGTACATGAGCTTTCTGCAGTATGTACAGATACAATACAGCTCTCACATTTATATTCCCTTCAAAGAAAAGGAAGAGAAGAGAACCTTTCTTACTATTTCTTATCCATCTTTCATAATTTGCCATCTTTGAGAATCTCCTCACTGCCTTATTTGCCTTTCCATTTCCCACAGTTTCTGACTTCTATTTTCTCCTCTATTTCACTACTAATTTGTGAGTAGCAAGAGTACATAATTCACAGGTTTATCAGGTCCCATGTTTTCTGATAGTCTTCTAGACTAAACAGAAGTGTGAATAAACCCCAAAATTTTTTAACAGTTTTCCCAGAGAGAATTGGAAATGAGACTTTCTTAGATCATGGTCTTTATGTGAGATTCTGTGTCAGGGAAGAAGGTATCAGAAATATTTTCAGCTGTAGTTTAGAACTGTCTGTTGACAGATATAACAAATCAACCTACTGCCATTTTTTGTAAGTCCAGGAGATGATCAAGTATGTTTGAAAACTTGGTCCTTAGTTTGATTTTGAGAAGTCTTACCTTTGCCAGGGTTCAATTCAGATGTGAATGACGGTGCTAACACACTGTTGGGTGAGGTTCTGACATTTTGCTAGACACCTCCACTTCGAACTTTCTATCATCTTGACAGTAGAATCTCATTTGCAGCAAAAGGATAAGAAAGACAAATCTGTAGCTTGACACCTTGTGACATCTTTCTATGGGTGATTTATTTCTGTTACATGACAGGTTCAAAGTTACTGAGCAATGTATGGATGAGTGGCACAGTAACTTCAGGCTTGCTGAGAATCATAGGAATATATCAAGTGATAAAAAACAAAGCAGTGTGTGACACTTTTAGGGAATGGTTATTCTATATTTTAAATAGATATGAATAGATTTTATTTCATTGGTACTTAATTCTGACAAAACTAGTAGTTTCACAAGAAAATATAAGAGTAAATAAATTTACTGCTACTTGAAACTATTTAATATTTTAAGTCTGATGACAAATATCTCAGGATAGAATGTGTCACATTTTATTACTAAGTATTGTCTCCTCTCCACAGTTTTGTCTTGTTTCATTATTTGTTGGGTTCTTCGTGATTGTTTTTTTTTTCCTATAGTTTTTTTATGACCGTAGTTTTTCCTTGGTTATTCTTATAGATGTCTATAACTTTTTCTACATCTAGAGTCATGCTGTTGGAAGAGAGTTTCATGTGAAACATATATGTTGATATTTGTAGTATACATACACAGATATCTAAATGTGCCTACAGGTCCATAGAGCTCTAGTTTCGATTGAGAAAATGAGATGAAAGGTTTGACATCACCCTGTGTCTCAAAACCTTAGGGTAAAATAAATTATTCAGACTGTGGAAAATCCAGCTCTGATGTCCTCTTCCTTATATATTTGAGCCTGTATTTCTGAGGTAAATGCCTTGAAAGCCAAATGTGTGTGCGCTTCGCTTGAGCACTTTCAGTTCTTCTTGCTGAAGGTGCTCTGCTTTGTATGGGTTACTCAAATATTTGTCGAAACAGAGAAAAGGAGGACATGACCATAGTTTTGTGGCTAGAGAGCTAAGCAGTTTCACATGCAAAGAGAGGAAAGAAAAACAAACACTGTTTATTACATTCTGTGAATTTTTGGGCATCGTCTACTAAGCATCTAGACTGTGATTAACTTTTTTGTTTCAATTTATGTTGTATATAGTATATAACATAAATAGTATATATGTACAATATATTAAAAGAATTATTATAAATAAAATATAAGCCATAAAGCAATACAAACATCAGACATTCAATGACAAAGAGGAGTTTTGATAGGGAAGGCAATAGTGAATTTTATGAAGCACATAGCCATAGGTTTCTTGGGCTTTTTTTCCTCTTCTGGAGAAATACTGGCATTTCAGAAAAATCAACCCTTTGATAAATGTTTGAAGAATAAACCATTGGTCTATCACTGATTTTCCTGAACTGGGAGATAGGAAGATGCCTCTACTGATATTTTAGGGTGGGGTAGCCCATGGTTACAGCAGCTGTGGCTAGTTGAAGCACGGTCCAGTTTTACAAGGCATTCTGTAAATCTTAAGCAAGTAGAGAAAATTGCAAAATAACACCTAGTAGTCTAGAAACAATAATTGAATATTACAAAATGAAAAGGTAGTGAGGCAGAGAATTAATAAGAAGATAAATTATTTATTAATCCAAAACCCCATCCCCATGTAACTATTTATGAAGTCAGGAAAATTTACAGGTTCAGCATTTGTTTGGAAAATAGTTTCACAATATATATATAAGCAGTAACAGTTTAAGGAACAGAAACTGGAAAAAGTTAAGTTCGCAAGCCAACACTACTACACCACTAATGAGAGGCAGGCAATTCCCCAGAGACTTTATGAAATTTTCCAATTTACTCATGAGGTGGCATTGTAATTGGAAGGATTCCTCTCATGGTCTCCTGTTTTCTGAGAAATCTGCCAGAACTGTGATTGCAATCCACAATGCACTATGCAAAAAGCCAGACAGAGCCATTGAGAGGGCTTTAAGCCAGGGAGCACTTTGCAGCAAGGGAGCTGTGTAGCTAGGGGAGCTTCACAGCAGGAAGAAGGACACGCTTTTTGGATCGCTGTCTTTTATTATTGTCATGGTAGAGGGGGTTTTGAATCTGGGTTATAAGTAAATTGTAATGAGGCTGATACATAAAAATATTAAATATTTTTATTAATAATAAAAAAAAAAATTCCCCAAACGTATTTACAATTACCACACACAGATTCTACTATGCGGTTGGTAAAACTATCGTTGCAGAATGTATATACAATTAATGAAATTAATTTAAATGAATTTTATAAACATTTTTGGAAATTAATACAACTCGAGAGTCCTGCGACACAAACTGTCGCTTAAAGGTTAAACGCAAACTATTAACGAACTTCAGGAAAGAGGGTTGGTTACTCACTCGTTGGGAGTCCCGATATTAATAGTTCAAAGCTATTTGTAGAAATATATAGTCCCTGCCACGTGGTGGCCTTCCACGTGGCGGTGACGAGTAGGGTTTTGCTGCTTACGTAGCTCCAACAGAACACGCTGTCCGAGGATCCATGGTCGAGACATAAAATTTTCCGTGGCTCCTGGGAGGTTTTTCGGAGCGTTCAGCCCCTGTGCGAAGCAGGTTCTAAGTTCCCGGGCTATTGCAGTCTTATCGGCTGCGGTGCATAACAAAAGGAGTTGATCTCGAGCTGAAGCGGCAAGCCGGCAAACGCTTCAGTCCCTTGACTCGATGCAGCAAGTGGGCAGGATCGAGTCCACCGTTTGTGTGTGTGGGGGGGAAACAAATCCCCTGCTACATGAATCTGAGCAGCGCAGAGGGTAGCAGACAGACAATAATGGCGGTACCACTAGTAGCAATAATAGCAGCAGTAGCAGCAGTAACAGCAGTAAAGCAGTAAACAAAAGTGAGTTGGCTGGGGGTTTTATACATTTTGACGGAGTGTTTTTGACCAATAGCAACAGACAAAAGACGTATATGTAACCAATCTCAAGTTACCTTACGAAAAAGAGGCAGAAGTCACAAGTCCATCATCGTGACTTCTGCAGACTGTGAGGCGCCAAGCCTTTTGTCTGCTTTCCCACTTCTTCTACCCGGGAAGAAGGGGAGAAAGAAGAAGTGGCGGGGGGGAGGGGCAAGATGGGTGCCCAGGCGGATATCCAGGATATGTGTCCCAAATAGAATTTGGGCCCTTCACCACAAATATCTCTGAGAGTAAGCGTGTCACAATGTCACCGAAAGAAGTGGGAAACCCAACCCATTGCATCCAGGGATTGCCAAAGTGTGCAGATTCTGACAAAAGGCATGGGGAAGGGTCAATGTGCACTGACTCCAGCCCTAGGTAGGAAAGGTGCCTTCTGCCTCCTTCGTATGGTTTTCTCTTTCCCCTATACCAACTCCACAATGAGGAAGAGGGTAGAGGGATGTTGAGAGTAGTACCACATTGAAGAACCTTTTTTTTTTTTTTTTT
>WBNM01010882.1:0-21669 GCA_013399055.1 Ramphastos sulfuratus | reverse complement strand
CTTACCATTCTATGATCTCTCTTGCCATATGCTACACCTGTCACCATAGGGAGCTTGCTGTGTCTTAGAAGATGAGGGACCCAGGGCTGTTTAATCTGGAGAAGAGAAGGCTGAGATGGGATCTGACTGAACACCTTAACAGTGGCTGTCAAGAAGATGAGGGCAGTCTCCTCTCTCTGCTGCCCAGTGATAGGGTGAGGGGCAACAGATACAAGCTGGAACGTGGGAAGTTGTGCTTTAAAGTAAGGAAAAACTTCTTTACTGTGAGGGTAATGGAGCACTGGGAGAGACTGCCCAAACATCTTGTGAGGTCTCCTCCTCTGGATGCTTTCAATACCTTCCTGGATCTATCCATGTGTTGCCTGCCCTAGTTGAACCTGCCTTGACAGGGGAGTTATTAGATGGTCTCCAGAGGTCCTTTACAACCCCTAGTGTTGTGTGATTCTGTGATTTCTAGGTTGAAGGAGTGTGGCTGGCCTTAGGAAGGCACTAGAGGGTACTTGTAAACTCACAAATGACATTATTTTTCTTTCCACAAAATGTCTCAAAATATGGACTCTTCTTTTAAAAAGGAATGACAGGCTGTTTTTACAGAAGAGGTTTGCACTGCTAAATGATCACTGCTTTACTCTGATTTTTAAAAAGAAGACTTCCCCCCCCCCATTATCTGTCTCTAGTTAATTTCATTGCTAGGCACTGTGGTCCAAAAGATTTCTTTGTTTGAGATTCTCTGACCAAAATTTAAAATGAATCCTCAGGTCTTTCAAAAACCTGTAAGTCTGATAGGAAAACATATCTTCTACTCCAATGTTCAAGTATTTTGAAGATTCGGGGCGGGGGAACCCTGGAAATGTCTGTGAGCTTGTTACAATTATACCATACACAGTGTATGGCCACAGTTCAGTCCTCCTGTTGTCCTGTCTTGAAGTTAGGATCGTACAGGACTTGTTCTCACCCATTTGCATTTAGGTTTTTTTTTTTTTTTCCCCGAACAAGGACAAATAAATGTAATAAACTCTGGTACCTTCATTTCTACTTTCCTTTTCTTTTTTCCAGAAGGACTTCTGGCTTTTGCCAAGTAAAACACACAGGAGAATTTCTGGCACTTTCTCTCCTGCAGGGGAGTGAATGGTACAGCTCATAACCACTAACATTGTGCACAGATGCTCAGGGAGATTCTAGAAAAGGAAAACTGACCATAAAGCAGCTGCATTTTGGTATGATTCCCCTAATGCGGAGTACTCAGAAGTAATATTCCCTGTTTTCATCACTGAGAATAGAGAACAAGAAGGGAATGACTGAAAAGAACCACAAAAAATGTGGGAGGGGAGTATCTTCTTTATGAGGAGAGACTGAGGGAGCTGGGGCTCTTTAGTTTGGAGGAGACTGAGAGGTGACCTCATTCATGTTTGTAAATACATAAAGGGCAAGTGCCAAGAGGATGGAGCCAGGCCGTGCTCGATGATGCCAAATGACAGGCTGAGGGGCAATGAGTGAAAGATGAGGCATAAGAAGTTTCGTGGAAACACGAGGAAGAATTTTTTCACCGAGTGAGACAGAACACTGGAACAGGATGTCTGGGAGGCTGTGAGGTCTACCCCTCTGGAGATATTCAAGACCCGCCTGGAAGTGTTCCTGTGTGATCTGCTATAGGTGATCCTGCTATGGCAGGATGATCTTTTGAGGTCACTTCCAGCCCCTAGCCTTCTGTGAGTCTGTTAAAAAATAACTTACTGATAGTCCTTTAAAAAGTGTGATTATGTAAAATATCTTGGACTGCAGGTTTGATTATTCTTTTTCTCTCTTATCTGTGGAACTGCTTTTTTTTATCTCTTGCAAAGAAAAAGAAAAAAAGGTTGCAAAATAAAAGCTGATCTAATTGTGTTTTACTTTTGGCTGATGCTCTTTGTAACTTCATTTTTACTGTGTTTTAAGAGTTGTGCTTGAGCACAAACATTGGCCAGAAATGTGCAGTTGAGGCAAACTTCCATTTGAAGTCACTAGGGGTTTAGTCTGCATGAGATCATATGGGATAAAACAACATTAACTGAAAAGTTATCAGTCAGTATTGGTGTTAAGCAGTTCTAATATATAGTGCATGCTAGGATTTTTTGGGGCAAATTTGCAGAGACAAGCAAACCACAATTAGTCAGCATAGCCAGAAGGTCTAGTACCAAGCTAATCTTACTATGTGAGTAAACAGAAAGTATACTTTGTTTTTTCTTTCAAGGGCCTGTGCCAATATATTATCGCATCATCTCCAGAGTGTTGCTGGAGCATCATTGAGAGAACAAGGAGAATTGAACAGGTGTGCTGTGGAGAATGTGATGAAAAGATTTTATTTAAAGGATGATTTCATGTGGGAAAAATGAGAATATCAACTTGGGAAAGAACATTATATGCTTGCTTATTTTAACATTTGAGGCAATTAAGACCTGCAAAGATTATTAAGAGAGTGTGGATTTGTAAGCTTTACTCTTATATATAGACAGGAATATATCTTTGTCAGCGATGTTAATGGTGTTCACCTGTGCAGTATTGTTTTGAAAGAAGCTATAACTGAGCACCATTAAAAAACAAATGGGGGAAAAAAACCTAACAACTAAAAACCCACCCCAAAGCACCCCCCCAAAACAAAACAAAACTGCTTTTCAATGGCTATGCTTATGTTTTGTCCAGTAAATTTTTCAGATGTATTCTTTTTTCACCTTCAGATCTAGAATAACATTTCAGAAAGGTAGTATTTCAAGCAAGAATAAGTGTGAGATTGCTTCTTCTCTTTTCCTTTGACAGCACAGTTCAAAGCAGCCTTGACAGGGTAGTTGCTATATGTATTAGTGCATGTTTAGATATTTCTCTGGTAGCAAACAGTAGATTGGTAGAGTGAGTGACTGGAACTAGAACCAAGCCTGGCAAGGTATATTAGATGTACTTTTGTGGAAGGTCTCTTTTACTGATTTGTTGGACTGAAGGGTGGTTGATTCTTTAAATTCTTGCCTGGTGCTTTCCTGTTGTTGTAGGTTAGGGATTAATATGTTATACCATAGAGATGGAATTCCTCCAGAGGACTAGACAGGCCCAAGGGGACTGACAGTCCATCCCAGAGGGAGGACACAGGATACCGTAATTCGTTATTTCATCCCATATCCTGCATCTCCCTATATAAAGGGCAGACCTCACGGTCAGCTCTTTCACTCTGCTCCGAGCGTATGGCTGCTGCTGTTGCTTTGGTTTGTGTGGGAGTGAGGCCTGGCAAGCTATTGCTTACTGCATAGCTGAGGACTGCTCTGAGCCTGGCATGGTGGTGGGGAGGGGGATGGTGAAGGCTAAGACAGGCCTATGGAGGGCTAGCATGAGGAGGAGGCTTGCCTGGTTTGTGGCCCAGCTGGGCCAAGGCTGAGTGTGTATGTATATTCTTCCTGCCTTGATAACCTTTTATATTTTTCTTTACTTTTGTAAATAGTATTTCTACTTAACACACTCAGAGAGAATTGGAGGTTTATTTTCACTCCTTTGGGGTAAAATACCTTCTGTTCCAGCTCAATCCAGGACACTGACCTTGAAAAATTGGAGTATTTATGAGATCTCAAGGTCGTTGCTCTGTATTGCTGTCTCTATTCATACTAGAGATCAGACTGCCTAATAAAGGATAACCTTGAAATGTTGGCTAGGTCAAGCTTTATGTGTTAGTTAATGCATTTGATTGCTTTGTTGCTAATAGACTTAGGGACCTCAGTGGTTACATGTGTTCGTTTCTCAGTCCCATATTTTATCAGATGCTTAAACCCACCTATCCTCCTGTTGTTCTCCTCTCTGGCTAGTGAATCATGAGCATCATGTGGACAGATCTTGAAGCTCAGTCCCCAGTGTTCCCAGCAGTGTACCAAAGGATTGAACTGCAAGTTGAGACCGTGATAAGAGCTTTCATCTACTTTCTTAGACAAAGAAAACATTCTGTTAACTCCAAGCCAAAAATGAACGCTGTTAACTGTGGCCAGTTTTCATAATCTCATTTCTAGTGTCAAGGCCAGGTTTCCAGTGGCTGATCCAAAAAGATAAATGAAACACATATGAGATGTCCTGGGCCAACAGGTGTTGCAGCTGCTTTTATAATGTGAAGTTGAAGAAAACAAAATGCCTAAGACAATTGTGTATGAACCAATTGTTCTGATGTGAAAATCTGTTTCTAGTCTCCGAATAGCCTGCTCTGGAAGACATCACAAAGCATTGCAGAATGTCTTTGAGTGACAATTATTTAGTGAAGTTACTGCCCTCATAATGTAATTTTCCAGTGTCAGTATATAATTAGGCAGGATGAATAAAGAAGAGGTCCCATTGTGAAACACTGAGAAGCTGTTGTGCCCTTCCCAGTCCAATGCTGCTGAATAAATCAAATTTAACTTCCAGTTGTGCAACTTCTGGCTTTCTGAGCTTTGAAGCCTGTGTGGAGCGTGCTGCACAACTGGTCCATCTGAATTCTGCCTTTGATCTTCAAGGATCCTTTGGAAACATTATCTACACATTTAAAAATTCGAGGGTTTTTTTGTTTCTTTTTCCATGTTTTATTAAATCTGAATGCTGTGCTCATGAAGCATGTCATCTTTACAGAGCTGAAAGCAAATCTTCAGCATTAGCAGCAGCGCAAGCTGCTGAAAACTTTGATTTTTCACCACTGATGTGTCTCAACCACAATGTCTCTCTCTCCTTGGGGAGTGTCACAGTCTTTGTTGCATCAGGTCCTCTTATGTGATGGAGACTGAACTGTTAAGCAGCTATCAGATGCTATTGTAAGAGACTTCTACACTGTGGAGTCAGCATGCTTCTGTAGGTGAAAATGAGAGCTTCAGTTTGGCAGCACCTTCCAGTTGCTAATAGCTGTGCCAAATTCGAACCATGACCTGCGATGTAAAGCTTTATATTCCATTGCTGGTCTTCTGAGAGGTCAAGTTTACTCAATGCTCATGGATTTATTTAAACGCCCTTAAGAGCACTTCTATTTGCTGTCTGTATTTGTGATAAATACACAAACATCTAACCAGTCCCTCAGCAGTTACAGGCATTTGCTAACTACAGATCTTGGCAGCAGTTTTAGTGATAGGTTTTCAGGATGAGGAGGTGATATTTGGAGATAATCTCTTTTTTGCTAAATGTGTAAGCATGTCAAATACTTCTTTGTAGGAGACAAAAATGTTCCCATAATTGCTCTCTGTGATAGGAAATAAAATTCTTGTTCCTCATACAAAGTGAATTCATCATGAGAAAGACAATCAGTTCAGGCTACAGATTACTGAATGCAGTGTGAGAAACAAACCTGCCAGAAGAGTGCAATTCAAACAGGAGGCCCTTTTGCAACTGGATAGTTGGAGAGTGCCTGAAAGTGCTGGTCTAGCAGTTGCAGGTTCTTAATGCCTCTGAAGACAAGCCCACAAATGGCAAATGAGAGGATTATTTATCAGTGAGAAGTGATCCACGGTATTCATGCTCCTCTGCAGAGGCAAAGACAGGTAATGGAATAACTACAGAACCTGCTTCACAGAGCTTTCTCTGTGAATAAAGTTTTGTAACCTGTGTTAGACATGGCAGTGACAATGGTGGCCTAGGCAACCTTCCTGAACTGTCTTGCAAAAAGGAGTGATCCAGCTATTGATAGAGCACCATGTGGACTGACAGTACAAGCTCTTAGGTCTGGTTTTACAGTACTTGTGCACAGTGTTGTTGCAGAGGGACTGATAACAGCATTCTCAGATGAAAACATCTTGTGCTGTGCTATAGAGCCACATGGAGATGTGGCAATTCTGTGACTTCAGTTGTTTAAAAGTTTGTGAATACTCAACAGGAAGACCCTTTCTGTGGTCTGGGTAGAGTGATCATACTCTCCAGCTACCTGTGCCGCTGCCCCCTCTCCCTAACTGAAATACTGTTTTTAGGGTGAGATGAATCACTGTCTGGAGATGCTTCTCTTGCTATTGAGGCAGTGTAGATGTCTAGTTTAGATTAGATGCCTGACCTTTAGACAGCTAAAGATTCTGAGATGAATGGAATTCTCTGGACTATTTCCTCTTTGTGCTTGGAGAGTATACCCACGTGCCACAGAGGATCTTGTTCCTGCAGGATTGTGATAAATAAGAAATGAGGGACTGATCTTTCTCTTTTGGATAAAACCCAGAATCAAGGTGCAGGGAGAAAAATTCTGTACAAATAAACCTTTCTTCTAGAGCAGGCTTCTGTTTATTTTATAAAATCTCTGCCTTTGATTGGGAGGCAGCTGCACAGTTAGAGAGATACTGCAGATAGGTTGTGTAGTGTCCTCTGTGTAGCATGCCTGATTGAGTTAGTGTTTTCAGGTAAAGTCTCTCCATATCGTGTAATATGTAGAGGTTTTTTTCCTAAAATTAAAAAAAAAAATTATGTGAGATATTAAGATTTAGAAGTCTCTGTAAAATTAGAACTAGCAAGAATAGAACTCAGACATAAATGCCTTGTATGACCAAAGCAACATCATAATCTACAAACACTATATATATATTAAAAAAAAAATAAATAAAAATATATAAACTGATCCTAAAGTTAAATTTGCTGAGTTTAAGTAACTTGTATTGAAAGACCATATGCCCCAGTTAATGTGCAAAAGTGCCTGTGCTCTCCATCTGCCCTGTATGCTGGGGTGCTCTTGGAAAGAACAAACACTTGTCACAGTCTCAAACGTAACTTTGAGTTCTGTTTGATCTTTTGTAAATGCTAGGATTTGCCGTATGATTAATCATACATGTTAAAAGATTAAATTTAAAGGGCTGCATTGATTCATTGAGGGGGGCAGCATAATTAGAGCACAATTTTACTCAGCTCAGTGGTTTTGTAAACAAATTATCCATCCAGGATATCAGAGCTGAAAAAAAATGCACATTGATCCAACATCTAAAAATACGATAAACACTGCAAATATAGTCCACAAGGTTGCTTTTGCCAAGTGCAGCTTTTGAAGCTCCTTTTTCTCTATAGAAACACCAGGCAAAAATCTTCCCTTTCCTGTATTTAATAGTGTATGAGCACTGGAAGACTTGAGTATGATTTGGTATGTGTGCATTTGTGTATCTTTAGTCAACTGTCCTATTCAAAGCAATGTGTTGTATTCAGTGTTTTAAACTAATAACTGTCTGTGATGTCAGGGAGACCTGTCAAACTATGTCTTACACTTCCACAACTGGAGGTTTGGACTGCTAGTATTAGTCATGCAGTGCACAGACTTGCATATTAAAAAAAAAAACTCTGTAGATGTGGCACTTCAGGACACAGTTTAGTGGGCATAAGAGTTTTGGTTGACAGTTGGACTTGCTGATCTTAGAGGTCTTTTCCATCCTTAATGACTCCAGGATGCTATAAACTGAGAATTTCTGAAGGGCCTTTCTCCACTTATAAACAAAAAACCCAAACCCAAAACAAAAAACCCAAAGCAAACAAAAAAAATAATAAAACCTCAAACCCCTCAAAGAATTAAAAAACCCCAAACCAACCAACCAAACCAAACCCCCAACCTAAACAAAAAAAAACAAACCCAATCCAAACAAACAAGAAAACACTAAAAAAACCCCAAAACCCCACAAACAAACACCAGAACAGCCTACCATAAGAATACATCTTGATGGTTATGCAACTTGAGAGAGCAGGATGTAGAGCAGAAGATGATATCCAAGACAAGAGAAATGACCCAATGATTTTCTGGCTGTGATACTGTTCACTGAAGTTCTGGTTCACCCTCGTGGTAAGAGTGGTAGTAGAACTCTGTGGCTATGGAATATGGGAGTTTCACCTTGATTAGAAACATCGAAGTCCTCAGAGTCAGATATTTCTCCTTACAGAATTGAGAAGTACCAGGTCTGCTCGGCTCTTACTGACTTTTCAGAAACCCAGAGACTGGACTTACATTTTTCTGTGTTATTTTTACAGGTTTCCTCATGCCCCATGGGATAACCCCAGGTGTTTCTTAGGATGTGATATAAAGCAGCAGATACCTCCTGCCAGTGGCGTGGGTTCATTCAAATCTGTGGATGAGTATTCGATACCATGTCAATGTTACGCCTGCTCCGGTCAGCACTTTCATTATAAAGCTAAGTATCATAGAATCGTAGAATGGTAAGGTTGGAAGGGACCTCAAGGATCATCTAGTTCCAACCCCCTGCCATAGGCAGGGACACCTCCCACTAGTCCAGGTTACTCAAGGCCTCGTCCAACCTGGCCTTGAACACCTCCAGGGAGGGAGCAGCCACCACCTCCCTGGGCAACCTGTTCCAGTGCCTCACCACCCTCACTGGAAAGAACTTCATCCTGACATCTAGTCTAAATCTCCCCTCTTCCAGTTTAAACCCATTGCCCCTTGTCCTGTCATTGCAAGACCATGTAAATAGTCCCTCCCCAGCCTTCCTGTAGGCCCCCTTCAGATACTGAACTTTCAAGTATCATGGGAGGCTTGTAGTTCAGATTGTAACATGAGATACTTCCTCTTTACAGGGAATTCTTCCAGTTTCCAGTTCAGGCTGTTGATATCTTTAGCTTTGCTCACTGTTGACTTGGATGCTGCCCCTTTCTGCTGGCTGGCTGGCTTGCTGATTGTTTTTTCTGGCTTGGTTTGTTTCCTCATTTGCACATTGTATCATACATTGTATTATTCCATTAAACTCCTTATGTCAACCCACATAGGCTTTTTGTGTGTTTCACTCTCACAAGTGGGAGTGAGCCTTATTAGAGCAGACTGTGTTAAGCCAGGACACCTAATCAGATTCTTTAGGGTTTTTTAGAGGTGTTTTGAGCAAATTAACAGTAGCAGGGTCTAAGATAAATGACCTGAATAACATAAAGCTGACCTTCAAATGGCATTGGCATTGTGAACTTTCAAATTGAAACTGCAATCCTCAGTATGTTCTGTGAGGAGCTGCTGGCTATTCCTGGATTTAAGTGCAGGATGAAAAGGATGGGTGCGTTGATTTGGGGTGGGTTGCTTTGTTTTGTTTCTTGTTTGTTTAAGTTGTTCTTTTTTTTTCTATAAGCCACTCTGGTTTGAATAAAACTTTCTGGTCTTCCTGCAACCTAACTGGATGCTTTTGAATAATTTACTGATGTTTGAAGTTTGCCAGAGGGCATAATTTCTAGCAGAATTTAACATTTAAGACCTTTGAAATGAAATGTTAAGAACCAATGCTTGTGATGTTGTGCACTAAATGTTGGTTGTGAATTCTTTGGAATTTAAGAACCTGAATCTTCTTGTGTAGCAACAGTGCCCATGAGCTACCTGCTCAAAGTGGGGGATGTGTATGAGAGAGTGTGCTGAAAGCTAAAAATTTGATTTCCCTTGATTTTTGTTGAATGCCACTGCAGAATCACAGGTCACAGAATGGCAGAGGTTGGAAGGGACATCTGGAGAGCATCCAGTTCAACCTTTCTTTTAAAAAAAGGTTCACCTAGAGCAATTTGCCCAGGATCATGTTGAGGTGGATTTTCAGTATCTCCATAGAAGGAGACTCCACAGCCTCTCTGGGTAGCCTGTACTGGTGCTCTGTCACCTGCAAAATAAAAAAAGGTTTTCCTTATGTAGCTAATGTGGTGGTGTACGGAAGTCTGAGCTAACTTCAGAACAGAACTGCTCAGGCTAATTAGCCCATCTAAGAATAGGCTGCTTGTAATGTAACCTTTGTGCTAGGTCCTCAATAGCACTTCAGGGCACCTGTTGAGAAGAGGTACCATGGCTGTAGAAGGACTTCAGACTGGGAGTCTGCCCCAGAGCAGAAGTCACAGGAGTTCTGAAACACTTGCAGATAATAGAGCTGTGGAAGTAGCTCTGCAGCCTTTATTCTACTTTCAAACTTGATATGTGGCAAAAGCAGCAGGATCAAAGATCAGCTTGATCATCCAGCCATGCACTTGGGAGATGCTATCAGCAGCACTTTGTTGCATACTCCATAATGCTAAACCCAATAGCTGGAAGCACAGTGTGACACTCTTTCTATGGGCTCAACTGTGAGAATCTGTCATGGTGACAAAATGAGCAAATTAATGGTAGATACCCTGGCACCATATGCCTGCAAAAACATTGGCTTCAATGCCAGCAGGAGGCAGTGAAAACCTGTACAATATCTCTTTATTGCTCTTGATTGATTGCTGGTTTTTAATTTATATTTGTTATGATTCTTTTTTCATTCCTCAATGACAGGATGCCTGTAAATCTTTCCCTTTTAATCAGCTTTTCATAATAGTATATTTCAGGATCATAGTAAAACTCAGTACAGGAAGAAGTGTGAAGTTCAGTGTAAAACCCCACAGATTCCAAAGACACCTAAGCACCTTTTTTGACTGAAGACCTGTGGTTTTGGAAAAAGGCAGCCTGTACACCTGCTTTCCCCATCTAACTGTGTGCACAAGTGTGGAAGTTTTATCAGTGTTTATACAGACCTTGTACATCATGTATTGAGAGAGTCTTTCTATTTAATGAAAAGTTCATTGTGTTCTGAAGTGGAGAAAAAAGAACTCATGTGTTCAGTTAGGATATTGTATGTGCTAGTGATAATAAGAACAATACTATAATTGTAGATATTAGGGCTTTTTTCCCTTTGTTTAATTTGCCTACTGTGGGAGGAGGATGATTGGCCACCAGCTAGCAACTGTCCTTGAGGTATTCATGGCAGAAATTAAACCAATGGATGAAAGATGCAAATTCTTTCTTACAAAATGTGAATTACTTTGCTAGGGGGTCGATAAATTTCTAATAGGCTAATATATTGTGAGAAGGGTAAGGCTATTCTCACATAAATTGCATGGATTTGAGAGAAAAGAGGAGATTATTAGTTCCTTCTATACTGCAGTGATAGGATTCTATGTCGTGTTTTACCCAGGTGTTTCTTCAGTTAGCCTTTGTCTTTGGAAAAAGCTAAGCATATGGTTTTGGAGACCTTGTCTTGATTTAGTCTTCTAATAACAGAGAATCCTCTGCATCCTTCCTAAAGTGAAGTGTTACATTGATTCATTTAGCAGATTAGTACTCTAGTTCCTTGATCTGTTTTATCTGCCATGATTTAACGTGACTGCTGAAAAGGGCATTCCCACTGTCATCTAGTTGCATATTCCTGCCTCTCGCTTGTGCCAGCTCTGTTTTTTGTGCTTCCTTGATGAAACCAAAGTAGTTTGTAGCCAAATGTATTTTGTAATATACAGAAAGGAAAAAAAAAACCCAAAACCAAACCCAAACAAAACAAACAAAAAAACCCCAAACAAAAAACAACAAAACAAAACCCCACAGTTTTCAGCTTACTCAGTTCTTCAGTTTGGTTTCTCACACAAATGATGCAATGGAGATAGTGGGAATGAATGGCCATAGTATGGAGGAGGAAGATGGGACTGGCACCTTCAATCAGCAGCACTGAGCAATAACAGATTAAATAGATTATGGAATTATGGTGTGAAACATAACAAGCAAGTAGCCAACAGCTGACACTAGACAAATTCAGATGCGCAAAAGGTACTCGTGTGGCCAATGAAGATAAAGAAGCCTTTGCTATCTGACACTTTCAGTTGGAAAATTTTATTTTGGAGGTAGAGAGTTCTGTGACCCTTACAGCGCAGATGACACACATTTTTTGACAGTCTGCACTGAATTTAGAAATCAGAAGGACTAGCAGTATTCCTCTAGAGAGAGTGGGTACTTAGAAATTTAAGGATACCATATGGGGAGGGGGGGAGAGAAAAAAAGACAGCAGTCTTGAATCCTTATCCATGCTGTGAAAATCTTACTCTATAGAGGACCAGACTGTTGCATCAGCAGTTCAGATTCACATGTCTCCTAACTCAGTCAAGAAGCATTTTTTCCAGGCTTGCACCTTATTTTCTTGCTACCTTACTTTGAACCTTACCCATGCGCTAAAGTGAGGTTGTCTTGTGAGGCTCTTGGCAGACTGGTTCCACAAGGCTGAGCTGAAACTATAGTTGCATGTAACATGCATTTGCAGTGATATGTTTCTCTGGTATGTTTTCTGTAATAGGAAACAAGGTGCATGAGTGCTGACAATTGGAATAGGTCAGACAAAATTTCCCTTCTTTATTTCAACCATCCGTACCTTTGCTGAAGTAAAACTATAATGAGACTGACTGACTTCTGAAGAACAGTTAGCAGATGACTGACATGTTATTGAAAAGCTCTGATGAAGACTACTTTCATCAAACCCATTGTTTTCCAGCAGGTTCAAACTCCTATTAATATCAAAGCTATTAGGTTAATCCTTGCATAATAATGTGGTTTGTACCTTTTGTACTGCACCTGCTTTGGGCTTGAGGTATAAAAGTAGTGTGACAATGGGCAGGCTGTTTCAAGAACCTGTTAGTTTATACATATGTGCTTTTAAATGCCCAGCAGTCTCTTGGGAACTGTTTTCTACAGTCTTGCTTAAAAATCTAGCTGTATCTTAAGGGTGAAAATTTTTACTCTGAAGTCATTATTAAAACATCTCTTGCTTTAAGTGAGGCTATGATTTCTCTAGAACTTATCAAACAACAAAAGTTTCAACAGGGTCTGGTGAGTAGAGCCTTCTTTTTAAACTTTTGCTATGATTTAACTTCTGGAAGAGTATACCTTTTATCATCAGCAGTTGCTTGGCACTTTTTTTGTGCAAGTCAGGGAAGATGCTACTAAGCAACTTTAAAATTTTATTGTCTTTCATAGGATGACAGATAATGCCCTGATGAAACCTGGGCGCTGAGCTCACAGGGCACTTTGCCAGCATAGCATAGCTATTTGTGTAGCAGCCTGTAATTCTAACATGACTCAGTATCAGCAATGGCAACTATAGGCTAGAAAGATGTGCAGATGCATGTTTTCTGTGTTGACTTCTTTTTCTTTGAGGTGAGCTTAGAATTCATTGGTGAGGGAAAATGTGTTTGCTCTAATTGAATCTAGCAGGAACCATAAAGGATCTCTTTGATAAATGTGCTTGCATATTTTTAAATTTTAGTAAACTGCAGAGCTTTCCAGTTCATTTTAAAGAATTAGCACTTTCAAACACAAATACACAGACCAGCAGCATCAAAGAGACTGAAGAATAAGAGCCTTACAATATACATGCGCAGCGATGCAAGATGAACTTAACATCTTTAGCTGCCTTGAGAGAAAGTAGTAGAAAAAGGATGTTCAGGTGTGCTGCTCACAGGGTGTTGCTTTTGTGAGAAAAGTAAGATGAAGCTTGCATGTGGTTTGCCATCCAGGCAGGACATGCCTGGAGAGAAAAAAAATGGTTTGGAATTGTTACTGCTGCTTTGAGGCCATGATGGTGGGTTGCAGCATGCTGTGATTTGGCTTTTTGTTTCCTTTCCTCCCTACCTATCTGGGAGTTCTTGCTGTGTAGAAGGACCTATTCCAGTAGCATGAGAACGTCCCAGATGCTTTTCAGGGATACTTTCTGGGAGTTGGGAAGAGATGTATAAATGACTAGTGGTTACAAAAACAAAAAAACCCACAAAACCAAAACAAAACAAAAAACAAATAAACAACAACAACAAAAAAAGGGCTGGAATTGAGTGGAGAGTTATTAAGACCCTTGGCCTAAAATATATATCTTACAGGTCAATGCATGCACTGAAGAAAGTGACTAAACTGGTTTTGAAAAATGGGTTGCTAACCAGGCTGTGAATCCACCTTGCTGACAGAAAGTTTGGAAGTTTATTACTTGAGTAAAACAGGTGAGTGATGGCATCCTGAAGTCCTGTTTCCTTGGGAGCTGTTATGGGACAAAGAATTGGAATCCAGAAAATATACCTGTCTGGAGACTGGGATGTCGTGAGACTTGCAAATTACCTGCATTCCTGTGTGGAAACATTTTGCATTTTTGACTAGGAAGCTCAACCAAGTCTGTGTCCATAGATATTTGTGCTGGTAACAGAAGCTTATTTTAAGGGGTAGGGTTTGTCAGTGTCCTGCCCAAGCAAACTTCCAGAATTAAAAACCTCAGAAAAAACTCAGGCACACAAACAATTTTTTTTTTTTTCCTCTGAAGGCCCACTCCTAGTCTCACTTAGGTATGTATGGTTTCACTCTTGCTGGGTTTTGGTTTTGGTTTTTTTTTCCCAGTCAATGTGTAAGCAGAGGGTATTTACTAACGTTTTCCTGAGTGAATCTTAGCTGTGTAGCCCTGATATGAAGGATGGTTTTTCCACTTTCACCTTTGTATTTATGACAGATTAAGACTGAATAAAAATCCCATGTCAACAGTCCAACTTTGAAGTGGTTATATTGAGAATACCTGTGCAAATATTCCTGAAAAATGGATGTCTCAGATATTGGTGTTGTCTTTCCTGTATCTTATGATTGCTGTGTTTCAGATGATTCTGGAGAAGAGCTTAGGCTGCCAAAACCCATGTTGTGTTTAGAGCTTTAGGATTGGTGTTCATGCTTACTATTTCCTTGGCTTCTCATCTCCTACATACTGGTTTCAGTCAAGTGAAACTGCTGGATGCTGGCTGTTGTAGTATGTATAAACAAGATATTTACATGCTGTCAAAAAGGAACTAAAGCTTAGACCACTTTTGAGTGCTTCATGTATGGAGTAAGCAAGCAGCAGATAATTTTATTACCAAAGATGTTGGTGCTGAATGCTATTATGACTTGATTTATACATGATTGTTCAAGTTGAGCAGTATCTTTTGGTATCATCTGGTGAGTCTTCCCATTAGTCCAATTCTGCAGTTAATATGAACTCGAAGCATGACTTCACTTTGCTATGTATTTTCTGTTTGAAATTACTGGTGGAAATTGAAGAACCTGTATGTGATCTGAAGTCAGTTACTCTAACCACACAGCAGATTGGGACTGATGAGTGTGCAGCAAAACTTTGTTTGGTTGTTTTTTTGTGGGATTTTTGTTGTTGTTGTTTGTTTGTTTTTTTCTTCTCCCTGTTGCACCAAATAGTGTCCAGCAATCCTAAAAGGAGTTAAGTTGTGAGCAGGCATGTTGTAAAGTGATTCTGTGTCAGGTTTTGGCGGTGTGGCGTAGTGTTGTGCCCTGATAACAGCTTAGTTCTTGACAATGAATGTGGTTTGTCTCCAGAGTCAATTGCTCAGACATCCTGGAGCTTGCTGAAGTTTCTTTCTGTACAACTGCCATCACTAGAATGTTCTCTGCTTTCAGATTCAAACGGATTCACTTTCCTTAATTGAGAGTAATTCATATTTCTAATTGTATGTCATGGCTGTGCCTGTGTAATGGAAAAGTGCTATTACAGACATAGTAATTAAAAAGAGTCTACATATTAATAGAGAACAGAAACTGTCTATTAAGGAAGGTAATTAAAACACTTTGGAAATTATTAATGTATATTAAATATTTACTTTTAAGAGATCCAAGATATACTTTTTTTGCTTCCATAACAATAAATAGAAGATTCATAAATGGTTAAATTACTTTTAATGTGAGAAATGTATGGGGAAGAACTTCCTACCTTAGGGGCAGCCTGAAGTTCAGCATGTGTACTTGTGACTTTATGGCGAGCTCCTACATATGTGTTTATTTTGGAAGACTGTCAAGTAAGTACAGAACTGTAAGCCACCAGCAGTTGGGGAAAAAAAAAATTCTCAATCCCTAAAAATGTGATCCAAATCCATCCTTGAAAGTAGAGGAATGCAAGTTCTGTGGGCATATGCCCAGTGAGGTCCTCCTACTCAGGCTCTGCTTGAATGTTATCAAGCACATTTCTGCTTGTGCTGGCAACCAGTGTGTAGAATTGCTAGAGGTATTCTTAATTGACTAGAAATTGTAATCCTCTAAAATATGATTTATCTAGACTAAATACATTTGGCTGTGCCAAGACAGGCAAAGTCACTTCAGATCGCTAGGGGAGGACTGATGATTTAATCTCCCTCAGGTGGAAACTATAATTATAATCTTTGTCAGGAGCAAAATGAGTAGATTTTATTATCTGCATTTCTAAAGAGAGAGAAAGGGAGTCAACAGATTCTCACCTTAGAGTCAGTAATTGTTAGTTGCTGCCCTTTATCATACAAAAACTGTGGAACTTGGGATCATTCGATGGAGAAATAAGATAGCCTGGGCCTCACCCCCCACCTTTTAATCACCGTTTCTGAACTGTGGAAAGATGCTCTACGAGGCAGGTGTTGGTGGAAGCACTGGAGTGCTGTGACCAGGAGACCAGAGTAGAGTCAGTCACACATTTTAAGTTCCCAGGTAGCAGATGACATGGGATGTTCCTGGTCCACCTAGGTCCTATGTAGTTTGTAAATTGTTCCCAAAAAGGAAGAAATGTCTTCCCATGGAGACCATAAGAATGTGGAAAATGTCCATGGGTTGCATCAATGATGTGTTGAACTCAGTGTTCAGTGTCTGCCAGCAGTAGAAACCAATGCTGTTTAGGGAGAGCATGTGAATCTGAGCACTTTCGGATGCCCTTCCTCTTGCAATCCGTCAACATCTGGTGCTGTTTTATTAGGCTGCATCCCTCTCTAGTCTTTTAAGTATTTGTTTCTAGACTTGTTGACTAGAAATGTTTTTTGTACATATTTGCTTATTTATTGAAAGGAAAAATAAAACCTGGGGCAATTGAGTGTAGCTTTTGAAGGATATTTGTCCTGTAAGTTGCCTGATTTCCAGGTACTATATTTTGCAAAGTCCCCATTAGAACACATCAGCTTGGAGTACAGTATTCAACTGAATTGCAAAAATAGCTGTTGTTCTTGAATTTGCATAATTCATCATTTGATGATGTGCTTTCTGAATTGATTCCAGTGAGAGGATGAGATTTTCTGATCTGTTTTCAGTTTAGATGTGATGCATCATGGCAAAAGATTAAGCAGGTGTTATTAATGGGAAAAAAAAAACCCCACAACAAAACAAACAAACAAACTCAAACAAAAAAAACCCCAAACAACCCCCCCAGAAATCATTTTATGGGAAAGTCTTAGATGACCTCAAGGGCAAAGGCAAATAATCCCCTTGGAGTCATTATAATGCAACCAATATTCAAAAAAAGTTACAGCCAACATTATTCAAAACATCAGTAGGTCTGCTTGAAGAAGAAACTGTCACGAGTGGTCAGCTAGTGATACAAATTCCTTCTCCCTACTCCCAGAGCTACTGTGTGCCACTCTTCCTCTATACAAAGACAATTTGCTTTTCATGTAGTAATGAAGAACAATGTTTTAACAGACAAAGGCACTTCTAGTGTATTATTGTGCTGTCTTTTGAGTAGTGCTAGATGCTGGGAAAAATGGTAATTCGCAGTGTGAATGCTTCTCGCCAGCTATGTGGGTTAGAACCGAGCATGTACAATCTATGTTGCATGAGGTACAATGGTGAACATTGTGAAAAGGAGAAAAGCGCAAATTATAGCTCTTGCTGATGGCCAAGAAACCAGTGTGGGTTGTTTGTTGTTTTTTGTGGTTTGCTTTTTTTTTTTTTTTTTTTTTAAGATGAAGACAGCCCGAACAAAATCCAAAATATTGTCTGTCAAAGTGTGTATGTGGCTGGATGTAGTAACAATATGTTCGTTTCAAGTGTTTACAGATTAACGTGAATATACACAGCTATATTGCTGGAACACCTGTGTTCCTCTGGTGATTCTTTCTGTGAATAGGTGTAAGGCACAGGTGTCTTCTCATTAACTTATCTCACACTAATATAAATATGCTGCTCAGTTGCTCTTGCTGTAAATATGTAATCTGAGAAAAATTATTACTACTGATTTAATGCAATCACTGTTGTGAGGGGAACATTCTGAGCCCTTTGTGAATGGCTCTATTCTGAGGGGATTTACACCCCATGTAAATCTGATTTAAATGGGAGAGTGGTGGAATGTGGCTTTCCTATTTAACCTATGCAAAAATCTATATTCTCCCACCTAGGTTTCTCACTGTGTGATGGGATACTCAGCTGGTATGTGTTGGGGGAGGGGAAGAACACAAGTCCAATAAGGACACAGAAAGTAGGTAAGGGACTATCTCAAACAGGCAAGTTATACATTTTGATTCAATATTCTGATATTCTTATCAAGGCTTTCCAGAATGTGACACTGACTCAAACTGCAAACAATAAGGAGAAAATAGCAAACATGTATCAATGTCTTCGGTGTTCTGCAATGATTTTTTTTTTTTTTTGAAGGACCAATGTTACAGCAGAAATAAAAATCTAGGAGGAAAAACAGTAAGCCATCTTAACATGTAAAAGCAAATGTGCTTTTAGAAAGTATTTTAGTAGTTTTAAAGATATCTTTATGTTTAAATTTATTGAACTATAGCCAGATTTATTCAATTAAGATAATACACTTCAAGGTTAACTACCATTTGCTGTTCACTTAGGCAAGCTATTGTACAGTTATGTAAATTTCATGAACAGAGACATGACTTGAGTGTCTTAATTACAAGCAAAAAGTGTCATTTAAATATGAATAAGTGAATAGTTGCCTGTATTTCCTGTTCACATGCTGCTGTCATCTTTAAGACCAAGAGCTAACTAACCATCTAGATCGTGCTTACAATTTTTCTTCTGTCTCTAAAATAAAAAATAAATCCCCAAACAAAGCCTGTCATATAAATGCATGTAAAACAGATGATGTGGGAATGTCCTGCTCTTACAGTTGTTATTATCAGAGTGAATTCTAATTTTCACTGATCACAATGAATAGCAGCAAATATGCAGCATTTTTCTGTGGATTTCTTTGCATTTCAATATGGTATCTATATTTAAATTGTGCCATATATAACTTCTGTGTAGGATCCTTTGGTAGTAACTTTCTAACAAGTGTGCTAAGGGCTTATTTGTGTGCTTCTATTTTCGGTGCTGAGAGCTATTATGAATTCCTCTCATTTATACAAACACAGTTGTGTTCAAAATAGTCTGTTTCCTTGTTAATTTATAGTCAGTCTAAATTAAATCTTATGTAAGAAGGAGGTTTTGGTAGCAATATTCCTTCATCATCTTTAGGACTGAATTCCCTGTGTTCCTATCATGTTGATAGTTTGGGATTTTTCCCCTCCTATTGTTTTGAATTGTTTGTCTCTCCAAAAATGACCTAGAAAGAAATCTGTTGTTAATCACACATCAACGAGGGAGGGATGATTAGTTAATAAAAACCATGCCTTGTTTCTGTGGACCAAATGGCTACCTCTGGTTCTCAGTATGTACAGAGTCTCTTGAAAGACTATTCCCATCCTTCAGTGATGTAGCTGCAGCTCTCCCCAAGGAATGAGAAGTTCACTATTCACTCTGCGCTTGCATCACCCTTTCCAACATGTTCCCACTGATACATTAAAGGAATTAATTGCTCATAATGATCTCACCATCTGTTAACAGAGGTTCATACCTACAGGCTGGTGGCATGTGGTGGTCCTATTCAGAAATCAATAGGCAATGCTGGGGGAACGCTTTCCCACATTGCCTTCCATTGCACTCTGAAAAGGGGAGGAGAGCTCAGTGTTGGCCATCTGCTCCTTGTCTTTCTGTGCGAGAGACCTTGATGCAGTCCAGCCTGGCTCTGATCTGACTCCAGTCTGATTGGAATGTGGCTGATCTGAGAGCCTCTCAAAGCTGTGAAAGTGAGTCAAAAGGAGATCCCCATTGTCCAGCAGGACTGAAAGAAAATGATCACTTTAAAATTCATAACTCCCAGGTGCCCACCATCTATTCATGGGAAAAACTCTCTGAACTTCTCTTCATTAAAAAGAGAGGGAGTTCAGCTAAAAAGAGAGAAAAGGAAGTAGTTTGTGGGAAATGTGCAAGGGATTTCAGGCTAAACAAATGAGGAATTTGGAATTTTTACTTGTATTAAAGGAACCGTGTAAGGAAAGGGAAGCATTTGTAAAAGCAGGGCCTCTGCATCAGGGGCCCTTCCCTGGGGTCCTTTAGCAAAATAAAAAGGCTTCACCCCCTCCCCCCTGATTTTTTTCCTCCCTTTTCCTCTTTCTTACCTGTGTGAATGAGGGTAGGAACAGTACAAGAATTCAGCTGTCCCAGCTTTATGTGATAAAATAGAATGCATTTGGTCTTCCCTTCTCCCATTCTTTTTTTCTGCACGTATTTTATTGTTTAGGCTGCATATAAATCTGGCCTGATAACAAATGTAAACTGAAGCTGAGTATCTTCATGGAGAATTAGTGTGGTGAGAGGGTGGAAAGGCCATTCTGTCAGCTTGCTGCCTGAACTATTCCCTACCCCCATGCAGAGTAATCTGAGGATTTGCCGTATCATAGGAGAGATTTTGGTTTTTCTTCCCCTCCCCCCCACTTTTTCCATCCTTTACCTCCTATGAACATGAGTTAGTGCAGAAGCCATTCTTATTCTTCAAGCACATTGCATACACTTAAATTCTGTGCTTTTTTTTTTTTCCCAGGGCCTCACAGTGTCTCGAGTGGGTTTATCAGTGTTACTGTTTGTTCCTGTATTATGAAATATATTTTTCTTCTGATACTGTTTCTGTGGCCAAAGGTAAGGAGAACCACAGGGACCGTGTAGCAGATTTTTAAGGCAAGAGTGGACTATTTGGACCATTCTTTAGCCAACTGCCTGTGCAACAAATGCTGTTGAATTGTTCCTGGTAATTCCAGTTCAGAGCCTGTAGCTGTAGGCTAACTACAGAGCATCTCATGACCGTGACATAAAGCGCAGCTATCATGATGAGGGAGACTCCCTTTTTACAAAGAGTGACACAGTAAAGACAAAAGATAATGAGTACAAGCTGCTACTGGGGAAGTTCGCACTGGGTGCCAGAAACTTTTTTTTTCACCATTGAAACTATTGGAATAAACTCTCAAGGGAGGTGGTGGATTTGCCTACATGAGACAGTTTCAAGGCCTAGCTTGACGTGGTGCTGAGCCATTTCATTTAGACTGTATTGTTACTCTGAGAGATTGGACTAGATGATCATTGAGGTCCCTTCCAACCTAGTATTCTATGAATCTTTCAGAAACATCCAGTATTAATTCACTGATTTCCAGGGAAGTCAATCCATTGGTAAGATGCACAGGTTCTTATCTGTGACCCATTTCCTAGGGTAATCTAGGAAAGGTAGGATAGCCTAGGGTACCCATTTCAAGTTTTATCCTGCCTGTTGTGACTACTGAGGTTAAACATTTTTGACACCTGATACTGTAAAGTAAACCACACAGTGTATCTGATCCTATGTGTATTTGCTGTCAGAATGTAGTCCCTTATCTCCTACCAAAAGTGTTTGTGAAGTTTTTGATATGACACTGACTTGCCTCCCCTATTCCAAAAGTCTTTTAGACTGGAAAAAGTCTTCTTTTCCAGACCTTTTGATGCACTGATCTCCTTCATTCTCCCCTATTATATCATTTGTTAAGGAGAGTAGTGCGTACAGCATCTCTTTTTTTGTTTTGATTCAAAGCCTTTCCTATTGGGATGTTGTTCTGTCCACTTCAACTTTCCTTTTAGATATCATTAAGCTGGAGCCAGCTTCCTGTGACAACTGGTTGGTTTTTTTTTAATTTTTGTTTGTTTTGGGTTTGGTTTTTGGTTTTTTTTTTTTTTTTGTTTGTTTGTTCAGCAGTGTGGGAGGACTCTTAAGTATTGTTCTGACTCTCTTCTCCCCCAGAAATTGCTGGAGATGTAGGCAAACATCATCAAACAAATGAAAATCAGTGAGACTTAGGTTGGAGAGTTGGGGAGGGAGAAAT
>WBNM01010881.1:2681-126371 GCA_013399055.1 Ramphastos sulfuratus | reverse complement strand
GACATCCTGTGAGCCTGTGGTCAAAAAGTTAGGATTAATAGAAAGATAAAATGAATACCTAGGAGAACTGACATGGACTGTATCCTGAGTGCCTGTCTGTGTGAGCAAACAAATGGACCTCTTTTTCAGAGCAAGCCTGCCGTTATCAGCAGATCACTTTTAAATTGCATGAATAATGGTTTAGAAGCAAATCATTCTGCACAATCAGGTTGTAAAATTTGATGTTTCATTATATAGCATCTGTAATTCCTGAATCCCAAGATTGTTGTGCTTTGACTTTACATTATCTCATAAGAAACATTGTGATTTTTTCTTCATATTCTTGCTGTATTATTTGAATCCCTTCCCTGTTTTCCATATGCTTTTCCTAACATCCCAGAGAGCTACTTGGAATGTGAAATATAATCTGTTAATTTACCTTCTTTCAGATTTCCAGGCCTTTGGTCTGAAAAAAGGAATGTTCTTCAATCCAGATCCTTACCTGAAAATTTCAATCCAGCCTGGAAAACATAGCATCTTCCCAGCACTTCCTCATCATGGACAGGAGAAGAGATCAAAGATCATGTGTAACACTGTTAACCCAGTCTGGCAAGGAGAGGTAAGCGTTTGGGAGTCTTGTGCAGAGACCATGGAAATGACTCTAGCACTGTCTCTTCTTAAAAAACAAAAACAAACATAAAAAATATTTCTTGGCTAAACAGTTGTTGACCTGACTGTGCTTGATCTTGATGGATTTCATGACTCCTTGTCTTAATGCAAAAGTCTTAATTAGCTACAAAGATGAATGAAACATGAAAACTTTCGGAATGAGTTGTACGTTGTGGATGCAGTTTATGAAGTTGTTAATTATTGAAGGCAGGAATGAAACAGAATTGGAAAATAAATTTGGATAGCATGAAGGGCTGCTGCTGGATGGTCACAGTGTTCTTACACAGAGAGGAGACATAGTGTGCAGCAGAACAAGAGCAGCATGCAAATAAAAAGAATCTATGTGATTGCAAAGCATTGGTGGCAATATGAATTAAAGGCAACTTTGGCACATTTGCCCATCACCTTGAAGAAATGCTTTCTTGTCTGCTGCTTGTTGGAAGGCTTAGTAGGTATTAATGAGATCTGAGAGTTCAATTGCTGCCTGCTGTTTTTAAATTACACACAAAATGACAACAGGCAGCAAAGAATAAGGAATTGCTTTGGAATTAAAGGAGCCTGGCATAATGGGTGTGATTTACTGGCATTCTCTGTCAGACCAATATCTCCACTGCAGGAAAGAGTAAAACTAAATAGACTGAATAGATTTACTCAAATTAGAATGCAAATTGTAAAGTAGCCTAGGGTTAATTAGGTCAAGCTGTATAGTCACGGAAGTGTGAGTAGGGAAAAGAGGCAGCAGAAATGTCACTGAATACTCATATGTGTAGGAGGATGGTCAAGAAACTGGGTACCACAGTAGGTTATGTGACAGGTGAGCCTGTCATGGGGGAGGTTATATGCAGGTGGGGGGCAACCTTGAAACTAGACTGAGACAAAGACCTTCCAACAGGACTTACTTAAGTGGAAGGCTCAATTGTGAGATATCCACCAAGCTCTAACTTCTCTGTAGCTCCAATTACCAGATGTATCTGGCTGAAAGATCCCAAGTCAAGCTGAGTAGCTAGAACTGACATGGAGGATCAGGGAGCAGACAGAGGCTTTTCAGAAAAGTGCATGAGACACAGGCCTAGAGGTGGGCAGGCGCAAAGTGGAAACTTGCTGCATGTGTGTCACACTCAGTACATGGAATTGTAGCAGCAAGTGTGGATGCCAGGAGTTGGCACTCAAATGAGGACACAGGGTATGGATGTGATCCCACCATTTCAGCCACAGTTAACTGCTGAGGAGACTGTCCTTATCTAAAGAGACATGTAGCAACTGTGCTGATGGAAGCTGAAAACAGACTTTTTGGAAGCACTCGGTATTGGTCAAAAGTCTTCTCTTGAGAAAGACAACTCCCAGCCAATGTAATCTGTTCTTACTTCAAGATGTGTTTGTGTCACTGGAGAATAAAATAACCAAAGAGTAAGAATGTGGCTCTGATAAAATGTCATGGATGTCTTCTCCTCAGGCCATGGGGAATGGCTGAGTTTGTGGCCTGACATATCTTTTCCAGTAGAGTTTGGCAGGAAGAAAAAGGAGAAACAGTGAAATGGCCTAATTATGGACATCAGAAAGCAAAAGAGCACAGCTGTCTTCCAGCTTCTCTTTTCATCCCCCTGGTTTCTTGATTGCGTGCAAGCACAAAGCTTCTCCCTTTCTCTTGTTGATCTGTTAGTGGCTAAGGAGTCTGAACCAGCCAAGCTGTCATTCAATATGTTCTCCTTCTTCATTCCCTTCAGCTGATACTGAGATGTTTAACTGCATGCTTTTGTGTTGCAGTTTATGCACAGCAGCTACTCTTAAGTCTTTGTTTTGTTGCTGAAAACCCGCATTAGTTTCTCTTGCACAGAAGACCCTAGGCCTGATTTTCTTCAGCTTCTTCCCTTTCTGAGACAAGGGGACAAGGAAGACTGTAAACTGTTGCTGAATTATAGCAGTAGCCATTCTTCTGTCCACCCTTTTTACTGGTGGATGTGAATATATGAAGAGAAAAACATTGAGGAATCAGCCATTTCATTAAATGGATCAGTCACTAGTTGTTTTCCCAAAACAATATTTTAGGCAATAAATTATTTCAGAAGGGCGATTCTTTCCTAAGGTTCTCTGTCACTACATGTAAATAGAAGCCAGATGCTCTTTTTCTTTATTTCTCTTTTCTTTTTTTTGTTTCAGTTCAATGACATATCTAATTAGTTTTGGCTGCTAAGCTTGAAAAAATCTGGAATAGGGAAATAAAGCTATAGAAATAGCTGCGAACTGGGATCTTTATATGTCTTCTTGATTACTCTAGAGCAAATTAAGAAATGGAAGAGTTAACTCAGTTTTGTTAGGACCTTAAGAGCAAAGTAAAATCCAACAGACTGAGAATCACAGAATTACAGAAGGGACCTCTGAAGACCATCTAATACAATCCTGCTGCTAGAGCAGGATCACCTGGAATAAATCACCCAAGAACATGTCCAGGCAGGTTTTAAATTCCTCCAGAGATGGAGACTCCACAGCCTCTCTGGGCAGCCTGTGCCAGCACTCTGCCACCTTCAAAGTGAAAACATTTTTCCTTATATTTATATGGAACTTCCTGTGTTCCAGTTTGTGTCCATTGCCCCTTCTCCTGTCACTGGACACCTCTGAAAAGAGTTTGAATCCATCCTCCTTACTCTTGCCCTTTAGGTATTAATCAGCATTGATGAGATCCACTCTCAGTCTCCTCCAGGCTAAAAAGCCCCAGCTCTCTTCAGCCACATTTTGCAAAGGAGATGCTCCAGTCCCCTCAGCATCTTTGGGGCCATCCATTGGAATCTCTCCAGTAGGTCCTTGTCATTCTTGATCTGGGGAGCCCAGATTCTGTTAAACCAAAGTGCTGAGTATTGCCTTGTGTAATGATAAGTGATAAGTACTTTGAGGGAGATCCACACTAGCTACCCATGGTGCCTACAGACCCTAGCAGGATCAATGAGGAGAGGTAGGCAGCTGCAGAAAGTGAAAATAACAAGTGTCTTCAGTCAGGCAACTTGTTGCAAAATCAAAGTTAATGATCCTGATTGTTTTCTTACTTCTGGCTCTACTTTCAAATGGGTCTGTTCTTCAACAGTATCTGGACTGTTAAATGGCACTGGAAACCACATACCACTGGACAGCTGGGACATCTCCAGCTAGATGAAGTTGCTCAGAGCCCCATCAAGCCTGACCTTGAATGTCTCCAGGAATGGGGGCTCCATCACCTCCCTGGGCCACCTGTGTCTGTGTTCCACCACCCACATAGTAAAGAACTTCTCCCTAATGTCCAATCTAAATATACTCTTTTCTAGTTTCAATCCATCACCCTTCATCCTAAGCTACAAGATCTTAGAAACAGCTTTCTTGCAGGACCCTTCAGGTACTGGAAGGCTGCTATAAGGTCTCCCCAGAGCCTTCTCTTCTCCAGGCTGAACAACCCCAACTCTCTCAGCCTGTCTTCAGAGGAGAGATGCTCCAGCCCTCTGATCATTTTAGTGACTTTCCTCTGGACCTGCTCTATCAGGTCCATCTCCTTCTCGTGCTGAGGGTATTTCTTCTTTGATATCCCAACTACCTGCTGCTTCAGTTTTCATTCATTTACCAGAGAGTGGGTTTGGAACCTTAAGGAATGGCCAGTGAGGTGACTATAAAGGATGGCCAAAACCATCCATCATTTTTAAAGAGTAGGAAGTGTCACCTGTTAAATGACCCATTGACTTTCACCTCTGATAATGCTAGCTCTGGAGAAGCAGATTGCCTTGGAGTGTAAGCCCCACACTAAGATGAAAACAACTCCCTGCAGCTTTGCTGATTGTTTCTTTGCTTCAGCCTTTGCAAATGCTGTTAAATTACAGCTGAGGCACAATAGAATGTTTTGGGTGGCTGCCTTATCACTCTGAGGAATAGCTGAGTTGCAGTGGTGAGTTAATTGATGTGTAGAAGCAGAGGTGTTCGGGGCTGTGTTGCAAGAGCACTTAGCAAACAGTAGTTAATGTGTCAGAGCCGATAAACAGAATTACAAGTGTTTCCACATGTGGAACTTGTACACTCTGCACCTCAGATAACCCACAGCCTTGCAGAAATGCTGTACTTGGAGAAATTCCTACGGAACCTGTCTCGTCGGATTACCAGCACAAAATCAGAAGGAAACAGTTGGGGCCTTGAATGCCAGAGGGGAAGGTGGTCTGGGGAGAGAGGGCTTCTGCAGAGCCAGCTGTCCTCAGCACTTCTTTTGGATACTGCCTGCAAGAATAATAAGTTGACAGGAGTGCAGCTGACTGAATGCTGGTTTATTGCTGCTTATGATGCAGATTTACAGCTTAGTCACTGATTCTGTGATCATGAATGCTGGACTGGTGCATGATGGACCACCCAGCAGTACTGAGACTGAAAGACACTTTCTCAAATTATCCAGATCATGCAGTATAGGCTGACCCTATACTTATCTCTGATCCTATAGTTATCCTATAGTTATCTCTCTGATCCTCTTGGTACTTTATGTTGGGACATCAAGGGAGGCAATTCTGCTGGTCTGTTGTGTTCTGGTAGGTCCACACCTGGAGTACTGTGTCCAGCTCTGGAGCCCTCAGCACAGGAAAGATGTTGACTTGTTGGAGCAGGTCCAGAGGAGGCCACAAACATATCAGAGCACCTCTCCTATAAAGACAGACTGAGTTGGGGTTGTTCAGCCTGGAGAAACCTTACTGTGGCCTTTCAGTACTTAAAGGGGCCTACAAGAAAGATGGTGAAGTGAAATCCAGATCCTGAGTTCAATATGAATTTGTCATTAGGACTGAGTAAAGCCTTGTGGTTGGTAGCTTCCTTGTGCAACATTTCTACACAAATGGGCAGGTAAAATGTAAAACATTGTTTGATTAGATAGAAAAACTGTGATTACAGCTACAAATTTTTGAACAATTGAAGTGTGGAAACCCAAGGAAACTTCAGTTGTGTAGGTTACTTTTTTTTAATATATTATTCTTTTAGAGAGGCATTTAAATTGCAAGTTCTGCATCTGAAAGAGTAACAGTCTTGTGAATCTTACATATTAGTGCTCATGAGAGGCCTCAGATGTTTTCAGTCTGTGCTTTGCTGATAAATTCATAGAAAAAATGAGAGATGTAGAAAAGCCCTGACTCTTTAAGCAGTATTTGCACTTGATTTATCCAGAAGTTCTTTTTAAATTTCAAATGCCTTAGGGCAGAAACTTGCCATTAATAAAGTAAAAGACATCTTGCAAAACTATCTAAGCCATCAGAGAGAATTTATGATGAGCCTATTAACTAGTAACTCTGGATGTTGTGGAATACATTAAATAGAGGGGAAGAACTTTTTTTATTCCTTGTTTCCAATACAGAGAGGTAGTGATTCTGAGGAAGAAATTTAGGAAGCCAACTTGCTCAAGGCCCTGTCCAGCTGAATCAGGACTGAATCAGACTTTAGAGCAGCAACACATACTTGTGCTCTCCTTTTGTACTGTAGGAAGAATGTCCTAACCTGTGCTGTGCCAGAATAAGGTACAGCATAGGATCTGGCACCTTGTGATCACTGCTGAGTTCCAGGACTCTTGGGGTATGTGCAGGCATGTCCCAGCCTTTGGCAGCAGTGGAACTCTGGGCTTGACACTGCCGACTCTGAAGAATTTCATATTGCAACTGAGGAAACTGGAGTAAGACCAAGAAACTGGAATTCCCTAGGAGCTTATCCTGTTGTTCCTATGAGTAGTGTTGTATGGGACAACATGAAAGTGTTTGAATGGCAGCAGAGTAATACATATTGGAGGGTGGTGAGTGCATCAAAAGTGTAATTGTTTAACTGGAGTATTTGAACATAAAACCCCACTCATATTCACGTGAAAGACTAATCTGTCTTCATCCATCAAATGCAATTTGAGAACCTTTTAAGATTTACTTCTGCTTGTATTGTCTTTGTGGCATGATGGATATCACAATAATTCTATTACTTATTCTACTCTAGCTCAAGAGTCCAATTCTTCCTGTCACTGATATATTAATTTATCTGCCTTTCACCAATTGTTACATTGACTGTTTTCAAAGAACTTGTCTTGCACTTAACTTGTCTAATTGCTGCTAATGGACATAGTCTGTTCATTTCCTCGATAGTGTTATTGAGAGGCAATAACACTGATCTACCCACGTTCAGGGATGCCAAAAATGTTAGTATAGTAAAATATGAGAATCAATCATCATCCTCATTACTTGGCTTTCTGTGGAAAGGATTCTCAAGCTCTGGAAATGGTTGTGTTGCCTTGTGAGTGGGTACAGATGGGTTCTGCCTGGTCAGTGTTGGCATGCGCCTTTATTCTTTGCCATATGTAAGTCCTATATTAAACACCCACAAGGTCTGTTCATAACAACCCCACGAATGCTCCAGCACTGGGGCAGAGTGGCTGGAAAGCTGCCCAGCAGAGAAGGACCCAGGGGTGTTGATTGGCAGGCAGCTGAACGTGAGCCAGCAGTGTGCTCAGGTGGCCAAGAAGGCCAACAGCATCCTGGCTTGTATCAGGAATAGTGTGGCCAGCAGGTCTAGGGGTGTGATTGTCTCCCTCTACTCAGCACTGGTGAGGCCACATCTCAAATACTTTGTTCAGTTTGGGGCTCCTCACTGCAAGAAGGATGTTGAGGTGCTGGAGTGTGTCCAGAGAAAAGCAGCTAAGCTGGTGAAAGACCTTGAACACAAATCTTGTGTGAAACGGCTGAGGGAATTGGAGTTGTTTATTCTGGAAAAATGGAGCCATAGAGGAGACCTCACAGCCCTGTACAACTCCCTCAAACAAAGTGAGATGGAGATTGGTCTCTTTTCATGTGCAACAAGTGACAGGACAAGAGGAAACAGCCTCAAGTGGGGCCAGGAGAGGTTCAGGTAGGATATTAAGAAAAGTTTCTTCCCAGAAAGGGTTACCAAGCACCGGAACAGGCTGCCCAGGGAGGTGGTTAGTCACCGTCTCTGGTGAGGTTTAAAAGATGTGTGGATGTGGTGCTGAGGAACATGGTTTACAGATTCACAGATCGCATCAGGTTAGAAAGGACCGACAAAGGTCTTGTTGTCCAAACCCCTCACCCCACAGTGGGCAGGGACACCTCCAACCTAGATCAGGCTGCCCAGGACCACATCAAGTCTGATCTTGAATGTCTCCAAGGACAGGGCCTTAACCACATCCCTGAGCATTTAGTGGTAGCAGTTTAGCAGCAGGGATGGGATTGCAGCTGGACTTGGTATCAAAGGTCTCTTCCAGTCTCAGCAGTTCCATGATTCTGTGATAAACATCTGTGTCTGTAAAACTGATGGATCTGGAAGCAAGTAGTGACTGAAAAGTAGATCACTGTCTGAAACTCCTTCAGTGGTATTTACTACAGTGTGTTCGGATTTTGTTTGAAGATGGCAGCATTAATGTAAAATTGGATTTGCATTTAGGTCATTGAGATAGTGTGAGAATAGGAACGTTTCAGCTGATTCTCAGTAGTTTTGCTTCTGATTTGTATCTCTGAGAGTGAATCTGCAGAAGAGAGGTGTGTAAAATCTCTGTAAGAGAGAGAAGAATCCCAGTGAGCAGAGCCATAACTGATGAAACACTGCTTAGCCCAAGAAGACACCCAAGAAGACTTAATCTGTTGGTTTGCTTCTCTCTGTCATGTCACTTTTGCTCTTTCCTCTCCTTCCCTTCTCTTTATTTTTATAGAAATAATTAATTGTGGCTTTTTGATTTTCTGGTGCGTGAGGAAATGTGACCTAAAGCCTCTCCTTTGGTTTGAGGCATTTTAAGGCTCCACTCATCTACATGTAACCTATAAAACGGAGCCCTCTCATCCCCAGCTGTTAAGGACCAGAAAGGGGATGGCTGATACACTACATGGGCAAGGTGAGGTCTATGACTATTTCTAGAGCCAGGTACCCTGTGAGAAACAGGTTGTTCCTACTCATAATTTCTTGGCAGTTTGTTGAGGCAAGCTGCCATCTCCTCTGTGGAGTGTGCTGTGTCATGTATCATCTCAACTTCTAAGAGTCATTTTGTACAAAGCAGTAGTTGATGTGTTATGCAGGGTAATGCACTGTGACTAATGCAGCATTGTAGGTAATTAGTGATTTGGGCTAATCAGAGAATAGTGATTTAACTTCTTGTTTGTTATGCGTTCATCCAGCAGCTTCTATAGATCAGCTATAAATTTTGGGTCCAATGATGACTCGTAAGAGGTTTACCCCCACACACACACACAAAGATTTTACTTGAATTTTGGCTGGGAATCAAGAAATGAAACAAGTTCTTGACATCACTTAACAATTTTTGTGGATTTTTTTCTTCCCAAGTGTCCTGTTTTCTGCTGTTATCTAAATAAATATGTAATCTGTCATTACACAAAGTCTTCTCTTTGGGTGGGGCTTTGGCCTTGAAACAGCAGCTGGCGAGATAGAGTTTGTTCCTGTGTTGAAATCCATTGCATCCTTTCAAGGTTTTGTATCAAACTATAAAGCAAGCCTCAGATGAATCACAAACCCTATACATGGAACCATTGTCAGGTTTGATAGAACTCTGAACAGCTGGAGAGCTTAAACCTTTTGAAAAAGCTAAGTCAGGACATCAGCATTTAAAAACAGACAGAAACTCTCTTTTCACCTCGCTTTTAACTGTGAGGAAAAATCCCATTCATGTAAACTTGAATACACCCTTCTGCAGTTACAGAATCACAGAATTAACCAGGTTGGAAAAGACCTCTAGGATCAGTCTCAGTATAAGCTTTTAGTTTAGTATCTTTGGATTCCAGCAGGTTGCATGAAGTTATTGTGGAGTGCATTAAGAGGAGTGTCCAGCAGGTCAAGGGAGCTTCTCCTTCCCCTCTACTCTGCTCTGCTGAGACCACATCTGTAGCACTGTGTCCAGTTCTGAGCTCCCCAGTTCAAGAGGGACAGGGATATACTGGAGAGAGTCCAATGGAAGGTAATGAGGTTGGTGAAGGGACTGGAACATCTGTCTGATGAGGAGAGGCTGAGAGACCTGGGACTCCTTAGCCTGGAAAGAGAACACTGAGAGGAGATCTTACTAGTATTTATAAATATCTGAAGGGTGAGTGTCAAGAGGAAGGTGCCAGTCTCTTTTCAGTGGTCTGCTATGGTAGTAAGGTAGTGGGTAGTAAGTTCTAGGCAAGAGGAAACAGCCTCAGCTTGTGCCAGGAGAGCTTTAGATTGGTCATTGGGAAAAATTTCTCCACAGAAAGGATTGCCAAGCACCTGGAGTGTGTCTAGGAAATGGCAACAAAGGTGGTGAAGAGTTTGGAGAACAGATCTAATGAGTAGTGGCTGAGGAAATTGGGGTTGTTCAGTCTGGAGAAAATGAGGCTGAGGGGAGATCTTATTGCCCTCTACAGTTCCCTGGAAGGGGGTTGTAGCGAAGTGGCCGTTGGTTTCTTCCCTGAGTAGCAATAGGATGAGAGGAAATGGCCTCAAGTTGTACCAGGGGAAGTTTAAGCTGGAAGTTGGGAAAAAAATGTCTTCACTGCAGAAGTGGTCAGGCATTGGAACAGGCTGCTCGGGGGGATGGTGGAGTCATTGTCCCTGGACATGTTCCAAAAATGTGTAGACATAGCACTTCAGGACGTGGTTTGGTGGGTGTGGTGGTGGTGGGTTAACAGTTGCACTTGATGATGTTGGAGATCTTTTCCAGCCTTCACGATTCTGTTATTAAATTATTGTAGATGTATTGTCTGTACCAATGGCAAATCTTGTTTAGAGTGTTTGGGTGCTACCATGAGTACTCTAAATTTGTGCATCTCCAAGCTTGATTCTGTTGCATTGCACAGTCTCTGTAGGGTGCTTTCACCTGCCTGCTTTGCAGCCAAGCTCTTGTTATTTTGCAGGCTTGTGCCTTGGAGTCCAAGGACTGTTTCTGTACCATGAAAAAGTCAGAGACTTAACACAGTCCAATTAGCCACCACCAACTGCATATTGTTGTGGTCCAGCCACCAGCTTCATGTTCTTTGCTTTTCCTTTCTTGCAGCAGTTCAGCTTTGTCTCCCTGCCCACGGATGTCTTGGAAATAGAAGTTAAAGACAAATTTGCCAAGAGCCGACCGATCATCAAACGCTTCCTGGGAAAGCTCTCGATGCCGGTTCAGCGCCTCTTGGAGAGACATGCCATAGGGTAAGTGTCCAGCCCATCCTGCTTCCCTTGCCTGAATGAGCTCCTGCTGTCTTGAAGTCCCTGGTGATACATCATTATAGTGATACAATGATGTTGAGGGGGAGTTATTAAACTGAGAGTTGTGTGATGAATGATGTTGATCTTGACTAGAATTTATAAAGCTATGGGCCAGAGAAAGAATTCCTTCTATAATCCTATCCCTTGTGTTTTGAAACGCGAGAGCTGGCACCTAGGGAAGAAAGCTGGTTTGTGTATCATGGCTGCAAATCTGGAGAGTGCAATATTTTCAATTTGAGTATTTTCTTGGTGTTGTCAGCAGGCTGTTTTCGTGTTTCAGGGAATCACCTATGTGCTAAAATCATGCCAGATCTGTTCCTCCTGCCTTTAATTTCTGGACAGTGGAAATACTATTTAAAAAAATACATATGGCATGTGGTATCTAAATCTTTCTGACCCTACCCTTCTGTCAAGGAATGACTTCAGCTAACAAGCCCTGCCCTGCCTCCCCTTTGCATGATAGTCCTGGGAAAGTGAATGATACCAAAGTAATGCAAACCAGTTTGAGGAAGATGGATAGGATTCAGGCAAAGCCAAAAAGTTGGCTGTAAACTTGTAAAGTTCAGACCTTGAGGACCAGGGAGAGAGAGAGTCATGTCCTGAGGAGCAGATATGCAATGCTGTTTCCAAGAAAGCATTTCTGAAAATTGAATCTCCATTCAGCAGAACAGCAGGAAACTGAGCTTGTTGGAATGGTTTTGAACAGCTGGTTCAGAAACTGGCTGTGATATTGACAGCTGAATCTACCAGAAGGGACTAAGCGACCTCCCTGTTTCTCAAGTAAGGAAGACAGAGTAGCTTTTTAGAAACCAGATGGAAAAGAGCAGCTTGGGGAAGGTGGAGCCCTATAACTGCTACCATTGGTTTCCCTCTGTAAGTTGCACTTTCTCATCATCTTCTGATTATATCTTCCTATTTTACTTCCTTATTGTAAACACTGTCTATCTAAGGCTATAGTTTGCCAAGAGCAGTGCCTCCAACCTGCACCTAGATCTGCCTTAGCTACCATACCACAGTGGCTTTGAAATCCAAGGCAAGCTCAGTGAGAAGTTCAGGAAGATCATACACAAATCTTGAGATCATCTCCTTTATCTGATGCATGTGAAGGTATCCTAGCAAGTATATTGGGCCCAACTTGAAGTGAACTGTGTCTCTTCAAAAGATGTATCAATGTTATTCCTTAGTGAACCCTTTACATTTAAAAAAATGCTTTGCAAACATTGATTCAACCTCATTTTGGGCAGCTGGGAAGTTAATCTCTTCTGTAGTTTCATTCTGTTCTGAGGGGTGGATGAAGTGTGGCAAAGGGAGGGACCTGCACAAGGACAGAATGGAGTCATTGATCAACCTTGTCAGGAAGGTGTTCTCCTGATATTTCAGCTTCATAGAGGTAAGAGGGGTGGAAAGAGATGAAGAGCAGTCATTCAGCCAGTTTGAAAAGAGAAGGTGGTGAGTGGGGACTGGCCTGTACAGGATTCTGGAAGAAAGGACAAGGAAGATGAGTTTTACGCAGGTGGTGAAGGGAAGGAAAAGGTTCTACAGGAGCGTAGTTGGCTGTCAGATCAGCAGGGAAGTGAAGCCTTATTACAATAGCTGAAGCGGGAGTTGTTTGCTTCCCATGTCAATATTTTCATCCCCATACTGCAGAAGCTCCATTCCCACTGTTCTCTCTCTCTCTACATACGTGCTTGTGTATCCCAGAAGCCTGTCTGATTCACTGACTCAGCTCTTCCATTGTAATTGAAGACATTGTCCTCTCCTCTGCCATTCGTTCTCTTGTATGCAAGTCAACATGCCCTCATGGCTGGGTTGAATAGCCTTGGAAAACCATGGTGTACTTTTGTAGGACACAGCAGCTTTATCTATGCACAGTAAACACTGGGCAGGTTATAGACTATTGTGACAATATTTGTTTTCTTTCAGGGACAGGGTTGTAAGCTACACTCTGGGTCGCAGGCTTCCTACAGATCATGTCAGTGGCCAGCTGCAGTTCCGATTTGAGATAACTTCTTCCATCCATCCAGGTAATTCTCACTCTTGACTGATCATTTATCTGTTTTTTTTTTTTTTTTCTTGCTTTGCATTCTTTCTCCCTAGAAATTTGAATTCATTCCTGGCTGCTCTGGGACTTTAGGTACAGTCATGAGCAAAGGAAAGTCCCCCATCACAGGATTCATCGTGAGTCACAACTTCTTCCCCGTTTCCCCTTAGCTTAGAGCTACTGGTGTGTCTCGTTCCTCTGGGCTTGGCTGCTTCAAATACTCTGCCACATCACTGGGAGAGAAGAGGGTGGAAAACTCAAGTCTTATCTGCTTTTCTGTCACCTGTCCTGGAGAAGGCTGTTAGAATCATCTGCATTTGAGCACTCTAAAAATGGAGACCGTAATAGCAGAGATTATTAGAAACTTTATCATTTTGATCATTTTAATGAAAAATTAAAACAGAGAAATCATTCAGTGTCCCCCTCCTTCCCTCCCTTTTGGTTTGGTTTTGGTTCACACACTTTTGTAGTTATTAGGAAGTCGCTGTCATGATGGTGCTAAGTTTGAACCTTGGCTTTCATGTCAGAGTTTCAGTAGTGTTGCTCAGGGACTCTTGCAGTTCCTTCTCAGGTGCTCTTTTATAAGCCAGCAGCAGCTGCGTTAGTAGTTGGGAATTGTGAAGTGTCCTTTGCTGGAGAATGCTAACTTCTGTCTTTTGACTCCTTGGATGCCATGAAATGTCCCAGGTTATCTGCCATTTGGGAGGAAGTGGTACAGATGAGGACCACATCAGAGAATGTTTGGGGGAAAGTTTCTGCCCTTCAGGGGCACGAAAACGCTTTTCTAATTTCTCTGTGAAGGCCTGTAAGATTCAGCATAACAAGAAAAATGTCATTCAAACCTCAGGGAAGACTTCTTTGTCATTTCCATGATACTGCCTCCAATGCCAGTTTGGCTCAAAGAGGAGTTCCAAGAAGGTGTTACCTTCACGTTATGTTGCAAGGGGGCAGAGTGCTGCATACACATTACCAGTGTGAGTAAGCCCTGTGGTTGTTTAACTCACTGTACAAAGACTGCCTAGCAAAAAAGTAAAATCAACATTTTGTGATAGCTGCTCAGTTGCCCACTCATTTCACACTGTAATTTATGCTTTTAATTTTCTCTGATTGCTGTGGATGCCTATGTCCCCACAGCCAAGATCCTGGTGCAGTCAACACTCTTGTTAAAGGAGTAAGTGATTTCTTTTCCTGTCTTGTACAGATGATGAAGAGGTCTCCATTAGTGCAGATCCTGAGCCAGCTGACCTCCAGGAAAGCCCTGTGAACAACCCTACAGAGGAAAGCCTCGGTGAGCCTCCATGCATCAACACAGTGACCTCAGAAAGTACAGCTCCAGAACAGCTAAATGGATACAGTGTGAACAGTGTGGATAGCCCAGGGGCTGTCAAACCACCTGGGGAAGTCAACCTGAACAGCTTAAATGAAGAGCTAGCAGGAGATGGGGAGGTTGATGCGGTGCCAGTTCCTGAGCCCTTGGAATCCATCCCAGGAGATGCGTTGCTGCCTTTGAGTGCCACGGACCTCACGGAGCAGCTGGCTTCGCTGGCTTGCACATCTCCTCCTGAGACTGAAGTTAGGGAAAATAACAAAGTCAATTCTGGTACTCAGGGAGATGGTGAAGTCTTGACCAACATAGAAACATTAGATATTGATGAGGTGAGTGCAGATGTGCAGGCTGGCAAGGACCTAGAGAAGAGTCAGGAAGAAGAAGGGGCTTCTGCCCAGGAGGAGGAAGACAACAAGCTACAACTGAGGACCACAGCAAAGAGGAAAAACAGGCCGTGCTCCCTGCCTGTGTCTGAACTTGAGACAGTCATAGCTTCTGCTTGCGGTGAGCCGGAGACCCCTCGCACACACTACATACGGATCCACAACCTGCTCCACAGTCTGCCCTCTGCGCAGATGAGCAGTGATGGGGAGGAGGAGCAAGATGGTGGCAACGGTGGTGAGAACGATGAGGAGTCTACGGTCAAGGAGGTGCTGGAGAAGGAGGTGGTCAGTGAGAGTGAGACAGTGGCAGCAGAACCTCCTCTCGAAAATGAGGCTGAAGAGAACTTCAGCCAGAGAACGATGCCTCCTGGGACCATGGATGAGCAACTTCCTGATTTAAATGATGGGCTGTTGGATGAGGAGCACCCCAGGACAGGAAGCGAAAGCGAGTCAAGCTCCAGGCCCAATGGTGACGAGTGCGAGGCGTGCGACACCTCTTGCTACAGCCCCTCTTGCTACAGTACTTCCTGCTACAGCACCTCCTGCTACAGCACTTCTTGCTACAGCACCTCCTGTTATGACAGTAACAATCGCTTCTCCAGCCATACCCGCTTCTCCTCTGTCGACAGTGCAAAGATATCTGAGAGCACGGTCTTTTCCTCACAGGATGATGAGGAGGAGGAGAACAGTGCTTTTGAGTCAGTGCCAGATTCAGTACAGAGCCCTGAGCTGGACAGGGAGCAAGCGGATGGCTCCTCCCAGTGGCCAGATGAACTAGTAGCTCATGGTGGGAATCCACAAAGAGCCACAGAGAGTCTAGACACCCCAATAGCAGGTCCAAGCAGCAGAAGAGAAGGTTAGATCCTGAGAATCGATGCGCTGAGCAGCCCTGATTATCTGGATGTCACAGATGGCATCAGATAATCGAGGTTTCAGATAGCTGATTTTTTATTTGGTACAAATTCGGGGGCTGTGAGCAGGACCAGATATCAGGGAGGGTTGGATAATTGAGTCTGTCCTTAGAAATCCCATCAAACCCAAGTATTTCAGATGGGAATCTGCATTTATGGATTCTTGCAGATAGACGTGCATCATTACAAAGTCAAGATTAGCTGCTGTAGACGTGTGGCAGATCAGCATTATCACATCCACCAACTCATTCTTTATTTCCTGGGATTGTTCCATTTCATATACCTGATGTGCTGCTGTGTCTCTGATAGTGAGAGGATCAACTTGTGCTTGTCAGAGGACAGATATGCTGATTTATACCAGCTAAAGCTCTGGGCCAGTTCCTGTGTAGGATTGGTAGTGATGCACAATTCACCAGCATGGCAAAATGCAAATATTTGCCTTCTAGAAATCAAATTTTCTAGCCCAATTTGTTCCAGTTCCCCCCAGTATAAAAAACAAAAGTACCTCAGATTTCACAAACCATAGGGCAACTCAACAGAGATTTTTTTTTTCTTGTTAGGTACTTTTAAATTTAACTATATTGAAGGAAATCTTCGTCTGCTTATCTTTTTCCAGGGATAAAACATACTTAAGAAAGTACTTTTTTGCCTTTGTAATTTAGCTACTGTTTTTCCCAGTTACCCAAAACTATGACACTCAATTCCTCCTTCTGGTAACTCATCTTATGTTGTGTGGAGTTACATGAAGGGTGAGTTTGATCACTGATCTTTTCTTCAGCCACTTTATCTTTTTCTCCAGCTGAGGAAGTAGAGGCAGCAGCTATGGAGTGTGTAGCAAGGGCGAGAGCTAGTCCTAGCACTCCCAAATCATGAATCATCTGTCTCCCACTGTAAGTGGCACCAAATTTAAATGGCACCAAAAGAATAACATATTTGGAGATCTCTAAGAAATGCCAACTAAAGCATTCTTCTACCTTCTCCTCCATTCCCAGTTTACTTACCCAGACCACCTACTGCCACAAACCCTGCTCCAGAAAAATGTTTTAAGTGTGGCCTTACATGCTGGACTATAAAGACAGCTGGGCCCAGGTGCTTACTCACTCTGTGGAGCAAAATCTAGCCCAAAGAATTACATTCTGAGAGGGACACAGAGGTATAGAAACCCAGGTTCCCTCCTCTTTGCACGTGGACAGCATTCATGTGCAAATATACCTGAAGGGGCATGAGTGTGTGTGTGTGTGTGTGAGAGAGACCATGCTTACATTTTGATGGTAATTTGGAACTGTGTGTACTCTTGAGAGGGGAAGTGGGGGGAGAGGATGCCTTCTCCATATGGATTCAGTTCAGGTCCAACATTGTGCCCTCATGCCTGTATAGAGGGCACTGCAGTGTTTGTGGTGGCTTGGCTTTGATTAGCTATGTGTGAAGGGCATCCCAGCTCTTAGCACTCTTGGTGTCACCAAGGGTGCCTCAGTAAGCGTGCACTTGGCTTCGTGACTTGGCAGCTGTTACAAATACAGTGGATGAGGTCACCTCCATCCACTCCGGGTGACTGATACTTCCATGCTCCCGCTGGCTTGGCCTAACTATCTTGAATAGGGGAGAGTCAATTATGGCGAGGTAAGTAAAGAAACGTAGTCGGATGATGTGGTAGTTGGTGCTACAACAGCTGTAGTAACAGCACTGTGTTTAAGGCTGTGAGAGTTGGACTTTGAGCCCTGAGTAATAGCTTACATAACTCTGATGCCTGCTCCAAGCATGCAGCAGATGCAACTGTGAGATACGCCCATGCACTGGGGGGTGGGGTGGTGGAGGGGTGGTGTGTTCACAAAGACACTTAGCAGCCCATATGGTACCATCAGAGCACCTAGGAGAGGGAGTATTTTTGTCAGAGTGATTTTTCTCACTTCTGGGTGGTGTGAGAGGGTTTTTTTGCAGCCTTATTCAAAATTGGCCTCTGCCTTGGAGCTGTTGATTGTTTAAAGAAAAAAAAAACCAAAACCATTTTTTAATAAATGCTATTTATACATTTGATAGCTGTATGTTTGGGCTTTTTGCAGAATACTCAGACTGTTAGGATTCTGACGTTAAAGACAGCTTAACAGAGGGAGCTGGGCTTATCTGGATGGTCTGGGCTTTAATTTTCAGGTATCCGTGTGATCTACTGATGTTGGAAATGCTAACTCTGGTGGGGTTTTTTCACCCCCCAAACTGCATCTTTCTGATGTGTACAGACATAATATTTGCTCAAACAGATTGCACTTGTATTAACAGACCCACATGAAGCTGTAAGTCCAGAAAAACTGTTACTGCACAGTATGAAAATACGTCCATTAGGAGCATAAACAGTCCTGGTTTCTAAGATTCTAAGGAGAGACCAAGAAAGAATCTTAATTCTGGAACTTGTGAAGTTTTAACATGCAGGTTCCTTATTCTCACAGTCAAGTCTAAGATGAGAAATGCTTTTCCATCCCTGTTATAACTTCTTAGTTTCTTAAAGGATTTTACAAACATTGGCTAGATCTTAAGTTCCTTTCAACATGAGTTTGGATGTTTGCATAGATTTCATTTATTTTATATATGGATTTATAGACATACATGCAATGCTAGTGTTTATACACTTCTTCTGCACTGTCTACTGTATTTCTCTCCTTCTTTCCCTCTTCTGTATCTCAGGTCTTCCTTCTTTATCTTGGATCTTGACTATGTCTCACTATCTTTTGTCCTACTCTTCTACCACCTGTCTCCTACCTGTTTTCTGGTCTTTCTCTCATTCTTCCTCCTTCCACCCAAGATGGACTCTTTGAATTTTGCAAAATACTTATAGAAGGGGATGACCTTCTGCTCTGTAGGGAATGCAAAATCCTGCAATTCCAGTTCTCTTATATAGTCATTGATCTTTTCAAAAAGCAGAGAAAGATCCAAGGCAACTTTTAGTCTTGTATTCCACTAACGGGATGAGTTAAAATTTGGAACCAGGATTTTACATGTTCCTGACAATTTCTGCAGAAGCTTGTGTTTGGTTGTCCATGCACAGTGTTTCTCAGAGATCAAGCCTGATTCTTCTCTCGCTTACACTTGTGTGGCTATGAGTCCAGAATCTGGCCCATAACAGTTTGGCGTTGACTCAAACCTGAGGAGCCTTGACTGCATTATTTTAATAGTTCTTTGGCAAATGAGTTGTTATTAAAAAAGTGCCTGAAACCAGGGATAATCAGAACTGCTAGTACACCAGGCTAACCTATTTAAAAATAATCACTTGTTTTACAGTAGCACATTTTTTGAACCACATTGTGAAAACAGTGAATGACTGTCAATGTCTTGAATATCTTGTCCGTAGGTGATTGTCCTTTACTCCATAATTCTCAGCCAGTCAGCCAGCTTCCTTCTCTGAGGCCTGACCATCATCACTACCCAACTATCGATGAGCCTCTTCCACCAAGTAAGCTTTAGTTTTTTTAATTTACTGCATTTCTCAGCTTTTCCTGTAAAGTCAAACAGTGTAGAGGTCAGTATGTCTCTCTAAATAACCCCATCTGTTCTGTACGTACGTTCTACAGAACCCACGCAAAGTGCCCTTTTGTTTCCCTTATTTGATCCTGACTTCAAGTGTTGTCATGTTATTTTGGACAAGCTCCGTAATCCCCCTCTGCCTTGGTCTGTTGTCTTCCTTAGCTGCCATGAAGTCAGTGTGTTTAAACTCAGATGAGTGGGTGTCTGTCAGGTGTTCTGGAAGCCCTGCTGTAAAGCTTTCTGCGTGGTGTATCAGCAAAGTACTCTGATTTTTCTGTAATGTTTGTCTCCAGGTTCTCCATAGCCAACTTCGAGATGGTTTGGGATGGCAGTCCCAGTGGTCTGTCAGTTCTGCTTGCAGGTCCAGCACGAACCCTTTCAACAGTCAGGATGCTCCTGAAACAGGCACATCCAAATCTGAGCAAAACCAGCAGAAGCTGGGAAAAGGCAGCTCACACGGAGTGGTCTTCGGGCTTGATAGTCAGCAAATTACATGTTCGTTATGGACTGCAATAGTGTCTGAGGCTGCAGGATAAAAACGAGAGGGTCTTAAGTAGTGTGATCTGACGTGGGCTGATAATACGGGGTTTTTACCGTGGAATCAGCTGCTGGAGGTGTTTTTGCTTGTCTCTAGCCTTTCCCTTGTGCATTCCCGGAGGATTACCCCGCTTTTTGCACTGGCGTTAAGTGCCCAGCAGAGCGCACTCAATGCCCTGCAACGTGCTGCTGGTCACCTTCAGCCCTGGGCAGCTGATCGAACAGCCCAAAATGTGTAGTGCCTCAGGAGAACAACCGGGCGGGTACGCAAAGCTCTCTGTTTTCTTCAGAGCTCAAGAAGGCAACACGCTTATTTGGCGTGTTGGCACCCTGGACAGAAATAATGCATCACTTACCAACCAGGCTGTCAGTATTCCCCAAGCTGAAAATAGCCCCAGTGCTGGTGCCAGCCGCACCAGTAACAGGAACGCTTCAAACACCTTCAGCCCAGTGAAGTCTTGTTAAAGTGACTTGCCAGTGAGTGATGAAATGGGAACAATTACCTCTCCTCTTACCTCAACACTTGGTGAATTGGACACATTCCCCATTAGATGACCTAATGATAGAACACTGACAAGAGCTCAGGTAAAGAAAGCATCCTGTGAATCTGTTCCACGTTCTTCATCACCAGTTTAATGCATCTTTTCTTTTTCTTACAATTATCCCCAAAAGGCAAGTTTCCACCACTGATTTTCACAAGTGATTTCCTGGCAGGGTTTAAGACAATGAAATGCATGGTTTGATGATGCAGTACAGAAGTCATAGTCTTATGTAGAGTATTATTTTAGCATTTGCATAGAACATCTTTTTACAATGAGCTGATGCTGTCACCTTAAATAGACTGGTGTTAATAGGAATGGACTATGCTAAATTAATTTGGGGGACAAAAGGAGTTGAATTTGGGTAATATTAGCTAAGGAACCTGTTTCCAAAAACTCTTCATGAACTTTTAAGGTTCAAACTTTGAACTTTCAAGTTTCAAAATGAAAAGTGTAGGCTTAACCTAGAAATGTTTCATCTTCCAGCATTCAGTGTCAGTATCTCAGTGCCTTTAATACCTCTTAATCCTAGATAAATAGTTCTTCAGTCATGTGAAGGGAAGAAACTGTGTATTTTAAATCTGAGTTGTGTGATCAGACCTGGCTAACTTCTCTCACACACACAATTAGCTTCTGTCTGCAAGCAGAGATGAAAATAACTTGCCAGTGCTGCAAGCTCATCATTGAGTGGGTTTGCTTGGGTCACAGAGGATCTTCTGGGCAGTCTTCTTTCTCTTCTTGGTAGTTTTCTGAATAACTTCATTTCTCCACAGCTCCACAACAGTTAGTCTCAGGGAGGAAATTTAATTTCAGACAGTTTTATTTGGGAAAGTAAGGTAGAACAGATCTGTTATTTTATGCAGGAGTGTCATTGCGACATTCTGAATATTAAGGCCTGTACAAGATTGGCAGAAGGTGTACAGAGTTTGTATGGCCTCTTGGTGGCATTAATAGTCACCCCTTATTGCTTGCATGCTTGCTGGTGCTGCTGGAAACCCTACAGAACTGAAACCACCAAAAAGATGTGTGCCAAGTTCAGAGCTGCTCATTGCTGAAGGTGTGACTGAGCTTGGAAAGGGAAAGGCATCGTATTTGTTCTGCCCAGCAGGATTATGGTCCTGCCAGAAAAAAAAACTTGTGTCTTCTGGGATAAATCAGAGCAGTTCCAGAGGCTACTGTGAAATATGACTTGGCTGATGGAGTGGGATGGCTGGAAAGCAGAACCAGTACTGTCCCATTCCCAGCCTGTGCTCCAGCAGGCTCTTACTGGGAAGGTTAAGTCGGGGTTGGTCTCTGTTGTAGCCACAGTTGTATTTTGCCTGAAAAACTAACAGAAGAACCTGGTGAGATTTGGCTGCTTCCTAGATCACCTGTGCCCCTGAAGTTGCACAAAGGGGCCTGAGCACAGCTCAGAAGCAGAGTTCTGTCTGTCAGTTCACCTGTCAGCCCTTTTGTCTCTCTGTGCAGGTATCCATCCATCTGTCCACAAATCTGGTATCATATGCAGCTTCAGTGACTTGTGTACCAGCTTCAGTGACTTGTGTGACTTACAGGTTGTCTTGTGGGAAGGCAGAAGGTGCACCAGCCACCTCTGTACAGCAAAAGTATCAGCACCTGTCACCCTCTGGCAGCCTTCTGGGGTGACCAAAACAAGAGTTATTCAGCTAATGAGAAATGCTGCTGCAAGGAGCAGTACTGCTGCAGGTTCCTCAAAAGCCATTTGACACACAGTTCCTAATATTTTAGCAGGCCAGTGCAAGATTCAGCCTCTGGTTTCAGGTCTGCATGCCCATAAAACAATGAATGAAGCAGCACACACAGAGGGATGTAGTTTGCGTCATAGAATCCTAGAATTGTTTTGATTGGAAAAGATCTTTAAGATCATTGAGTCCAGCCATTATCTAACTCTGCCAAGTCTGGTGCTAAACTGTGCCCCTCAGCACCACATCTCTGCCTCTTTTAAACACCTCTGTGGATGGAGATTCAGCTACCTCCCTGGGCAGCCTGTGCCAGTGTCTGAAAATCCTTCCAGTGAAGTTTCTTCTAATGTCTAACCTGAACCTCCCCTGGTGCAACTAGAGGCCATTTCCTATTGTCATATACCGCCTGTTACTAGGGAAAAGAGACAAACAACCACCTCACTTCAACCTCCTTTCTGGTAGTTCTTGAGAGCAAGAAGGTCTCCCCTCATCCTCAGACAAAACAACCCCATACATACTGCTGTTAGATGTCTGATACATCCCCAGAGACAACCTTCCTGAAGATGCAATCCAGTTCACAGGATCCTGACTTGATGTTTTCACTGTTACCTCCAAGCTCTGGACAAGTATCTTTGTCCCTAGCTTAGGAGCTTAGGAACTCAGATTTAATTACAGAGACACTGTAGTGCAGCCTCTAGAGCCAATAGTTCACAGGGCTGGATCATGAGGAACCCTTCTTTACTAAGTGTCCATCAGCAGGCTTCAGACCAATACAACCAGTTGGTGTCTTCTGTAGGCTGTCTAGAGTGTGGGCCTACAGCATTGCCTACAAGCTTTTAATTATCCATGAACCTTTATTATTCTCAGCTTGTTACATGTATACTACAGTAGTGTGGGATGAAGGCTAGGATTTATCCTTTGCCAGACAGCAGCAAGGAGAATGAAGATCTTGATGTTAAGGTTCAGCCTGTCACCTTTAATCTGGCCAAGATTCCTTCCTTAAGGATATTGCAGATAATGCATAGCTCCTGAGTTCCCCACCCAGGGTGGTACACTTGTCACCAGCAACAGTGTGCTCAGCAAGGTTCTCACCTTTGGCCTGCCTTATGTGTCACTCTGATTTCCTTCAGTGTGCATCCCTTGTGCTTGATATGCTGCTTTTTTTGGTTGTCTTATCTTTAAACATTGTTTTAACAAAGCTGGAATCTTGTTCTTGAAACAGCTTCAGAATCCTTGGGAACTTTCATGTGGTTGGAGGAAGAAAGAGTCATCTCCCTCAAATTATAGGGTGATGTTCACAGAAGAGACAGTGTGTGTGTACCTGTGCTGTGATTATAGGTTTTGTATCTATAAGGACTTGAGGCACCTAGTTTTGAAGAAGAAATGCATGTGGCTCTTGCTGTTTTGGATTCTTCCAGAAAATTCCTCTAAGGGTTCCTGGTGCCCATCTTTTAATGTTTGTGGGGTTAATGTGTCAGGGGCAGCCTACTCTTGGTACCAGCCCAGGTGTGGGAACTGAATTTAGCCAGGGCCAGCATTCCAGTGATGCCAACTGCTCACAAAGGACAAGTTTTGAGATACAGCAGGAGGAAGTACAGCTTCTCTCCTACTCTTAGAGAGCAGGAGCTAAAAATACACGAAGTGTGAAATCCGTCTGATCCTGAATTTGGTCATAGAAAACCATAGAAGAAGGAGTGGAGTCATCAGGGAGGAGGATTCCGTAGTAAGAATATGGGAGTAAGAGGAAGTGTTTGCCCCCAAAGGTAATCACCATATGTGCATTTGTGTGTGAATGTGAGTGAGGTTTGTATATAAACATGTGCAGAAGGTATGTGCATATATTTACATGGATATGTCATCTGCTGATGGATCATGTAGAAATATGAAGCTAGGAAGCCTAGTTTGTATCACTGCTCCATACATTCCAGACAATTTGGTATGTGGCTTTGCTAGCTAACTCACTTCCCAATCTCTCCTCTTCCAGACACTTTATTTTCTCAACATTACCATTTTCCACAGCCATCATATCCCAAATAACTTTTAGTTTTCAGTCACAGGACCACATGAACATTAGCAGGAAACAGTAATGGTGGAAGGCTCAATGTTATACTGCAAACTTTCAATCTAATTCGTGTTCATGAGAGTAAGAGATTTGTGACACTCCTCTGTGCAGAGAGGTTTCTAAGTGTACATCCAACCAGGCTGTGATCAGTTTTCAGGGCAACCTTTAATTGCTGCAGAGTGTCCTTCAAAGCCACTTATGAAAAAGCGTGTTTGTTCTGAAACATAACAAAAAGAAAATGTGAGGTTTGCCACATTAGCTCAGATGCCATCCTTTTCTACTCAGTGTCAGTTTGATGTGGCTACCCCAAGCTGCAATGGATCCAGCCAGCTAGAGTTACTGATTGCAAAATTATCCAGCCCTTCAAAAACATGTAGCCACTATGTCACTTGTTTTTCATAGTCTGTGGCAGTCAGTTCCATAGGCTGCCCATGTGCTGTGTGTGAAATGTTTATGTATATGCAGATACTGCATATACATCTCTCTGGATAAGCATATAGTATGTATACACATTGAATGTATACTTTGAGTACACACACGCGATGTATATTGCATGTAGGCTGTACATGGTACCTCTGGTGTGTACATGCCCTGTCTGTGGCCACGGATGTCTGTCTGTCTGTATCTCCCACAGTTAGGTTTTCTGGAAGGCATCGCACTGACACCATCACCCCTTCCTTTCTTTCCAACCCTAGATTGGGAAGCTCGGATAGACAGCCACGGGAGGGTGTTCTACGTGGATCATGTCAACCGAACCACCACGTGGCAGCGCCCCACAGCCGCAGCAACACCAGATGGGATCCACAGGTCTGGCTCCATCCAGCAAATGGAGCAGCTGAACCGACGGTGAGCGTTCACCCCTCTAGTCCTTTGAGATCTACTGCCCCAGCAGCTTTCCCAGTGCACCTCCTCAACTCCCTAAGGATTCCTCTTTCCTCCTTGATCAAGTCCAGTGCACATGTTCCTGTCCACACCACCGATCTCTTTCAACCTGCTGGTGTAGGTGCTGTGGGTGTCTGGTACCCAGACTTACCCACATAAGAAGTGCTGTTGGGTGAAAGATCATAGAATCATAGAAAGAGTTGGGTTGGAAGGGACCTCAAAGTTCATCTATTTCCAACCCCCCAGACATGGGCAGGGACACCTTCTGCTGCACCAGGTTGCTCAAGGCCTCATCCAACCTGGCCTTGAACGTCTCCAGAGACACGACAGAAATATGTGTTCTCATCTGGACTGGAGCAGATCTATGCCACAGTGCTGGGCAACGAACTGTCCTGTCTGCCACCTCTTCTTGTTGTTTGGCTCTGTTTTTTTCTGACCCCTTTACCTAGGATATGAGACAACAAATGTTTCCAACAGCAAGAAGAGGCTTTTGGGAAACTTTTTTGCAATAATTTTGAGAAGAGAAGTGACTCTCAAAAGTTGTATTTGAAACAACTCCCAAAAAGACAGAATCACTTTTGCTGTGGAACTCTAAGAGTGGTATGGATGGGCCAGCATCTAGCGCTGGACTGTAGCAGTTTCTGAGCAGACTGTTGTTGAAGTAGTATTGCCATATCAGTGTAGCATTTCTGCTCAGGCTAATTAGGCCTGTTGAAAGGTCTGTCTCCTTTTCCAGGAGAGAGCACTGCTCTGCTGTACAGATTCCTAGATGGAGACAGATCTGCTTAGTGTTGCATTGAGCCCTGTAAATCTGTCAAGTTCATTCTAAGCTGGCTGAGATATCTCTTAACATGGCACAAATTTTCTCTTTGTTTGACTACTCCACACATAGATTTGTTTATCAATTCCTTCTCATGTTTGCTTTTCAGTCTGAATTTAAGAGCAAAGATAAAAAAATAAACAGTTGGACAACAAATCTTCCTTTTGTATTTCAGGAAAGTTTTTTTTTTTTTAATTCCCCACTTACTGTAATGACATAGTTTCTAGAAAAAGACAAGCAAACCTGAAATTATATTCTAATTGTAGCATGGTAAAATGCCACAAAAGGTTTTTTTGATCTTTGTTTCCATGCTAAGAGAAAGGTCTGCAGCTGAGAGAAGGATGCAGAGTTTCAAAGTACTCATTTCAGAGTGCAGAATAATTTGGGAGTTATTGTGGTTAAGGAGAACTGGACCCTGAATGGTAACAACTAGAAAGCTAATTTAACTTGTGAAGAGCAAAACAGCCTTCTTAAAGTGGTTGTTTTGCAACTTAAGTCGACACCGTCAATGCTTTCTTGAAGAATTTCTCTGTTTTTCACCAAAATCCCTTACTTTGGATAGTATTTCATAACACATGTTATGTCATACAGAAGTGAAAGAGCCTGCTCCCTCATTATAGCTTTCCTCACACTGTGTGAAGCTACCATGTTAATGTTAATAAAAACTAAAGAAAGTGACTGCTTAGTGTCAGCTCTTTCAAGGGATTCACATGACTTCTGTGCTGTTAGCATTTGTCTTTGAGAGGGATTTGAGCCATGACAAAGCTCAGATTGTTTAGCTGCCACTTAAGCAGGTTACCTGCCACAGAAAGCAGAAAGCTCTGTTGTGAGCATACATTAGGTGTTTTGTGGTTTGGGATTTGTTTGAGGTTAGTGAGTTCAACAGGACCAAGGGGTAATGGCTTTAAACTAAAAGAGAGGGAGACTTATCTTAGATTTGAGGAACACATTTCTTACAGTGAGGGTGGTGAAACACTGACTCAGGTTGCCCAGAGAGGTGGTAGATGCCCCATCCCTGGAACTATTCGAGGCTGGTTGGCCGGGGCTCTGCGAAACATGATCTAGTTAAAGATGTCACTGCCAACTGTGTTGGGGCTGGGCTAGATGACCTTTAAATGTCCCTTCCAACCCAAACCATTCTGTATTCTATGATTCTAAGTGCAGCATGCCAGGAAAGGCAAAAGTTCTTGTCAGTGTCTGTGGAGCAATTTTCCATTCTGTTAGTTCATGCAGGTTAGTCATGAAACCAACTGTTTCAGCAGCAACTGAAGGATAGGCACTGTCCTTCTGACCTCCTTGCTCCAAACTTTTATTCCATGTTTTCTTGTAGACTGCCTACCTTTCTTGGTTATGCCTTGATTATCACTGGTTTGGGTTGAGAATCAACATTCTTTGAATCTCTGGTTTTAGTATTCCCATACCCCATTACAACATGAGAAGTATAGAGGGGTTTTTACAGTGGAGTATTTATCCCTACCAGAGTCCCAGTAGAGACTAAGCACTTTACAACTTATTAAACATGAACTGTCATGGCTTCTTAGGACAGAGGAAAGAAGCTGATGATTCACCACTCTCTGCCAGAGCTCTATAGATTTGAGAAGCTGAATGCTGAGGCCTCCTATTGTGCCCAAGTTGGGAACATTTTGCCAAAATTCTAGTAAGAGATTGATCCTGAAGCTCTGAGTACTAGTCCAGTGGCAAGTCACTTCTGTGATTTCCATGTGGCTGTTATACTATCAATAGTTATTACTGTCCTAAAGATAACTTCAAATATTTCATGCCAACAGATTTCAGGATTGTGAGGAAAACCACTTTTAATAAATGGTTCAGGCTTTGTTTTAATCACTCACTTTAGAAACACTGTTTTGCTGTATTTCAAACTTCATTGTTTGAAATGTTCTCCAGCAAACACACCTGAGAATCATTTTAAGTGAAGAAACAGTAAACATAGACCTTGCTGATAGAATTAGCAGCAGCCTGAACTTTTGCTTTAACCTCAAACAAAATTTGGATTCAAAATCACTTAACAATTTGAAAAACCCTGGTGAGTTTTCCTTTTAAACCAATCTACTCACTTTTTGGCTTCCTGGTTTCATTTGTGGAATGGAAGGGAATGGAAAGACCAAAATATTCCAAGGAAGCTTGGCATTTCCAGCCCAGCCAAAACCACAAAGCTTTGGAAACTCAGCCTGAAAAAAAAAAAAACCCATAGCTGTGATTGAGCCTAGTTCTGCTTTTCTTCTGTGCTCCAAACTTCCCATTAGCTGTACGAACCATTTGAGGCTACAGGGAATGCAAAACTGGAATCCAGGTGTTGGGCAAACTCTGACAAGACATCCATACTTCTTATTTTAAAATCTCTTGCTCACTTTCTACACTGCTACCTGACTTTCTTACTTGGTAGCAAAGCAGATAACAACAGTTGTTGTTAAAGCTCTGTTGGAAGGATGCTAGCAGCATACATCTAACTAGGCTTGTCTTTGCACTAACTTAAAAGTACCATAAATTACAACCCTAGTAGTTAAGTATGGTATTTATAAACCTTCATTTCTTTGACAAATCACTTTGAAAGGCGACTGGAATTTCCAGAGGCATTCCCATAACTTTTGCACTTTCAATGTTTTCTCCAATTACTTTTGCATTTTCTGGTATTTATATAAGGTTTTATAGTATTGAGACCCAAAAGAAAAGCGTAGCCTGTTGTTGGCATACAGCTAGTGTTAGTCTTTAGGGTTTGCCAGCAGGGATTTTCTACCATCTAATTAAATTGAAGCTTACAAGGTTAGGGTTTTTTTTTTTATATACATGCTTACATTCCTTGATTATATGAACTTCTTTCCCCCTTTTCCATTACATTTGGGTGTTGTAAAACTCCTCCAGTACTGGAATGGAAAGTTCATTCAGTTGCCTGCAGTCAAGTGAATAAAAATGTAAAATGCAGGTCTAAAACAGAGGCTTTAAAACTGCAGTAAATTCAGGTTGTTGTGAAACCTGCTATCAGAATTGCCTCATAAAGATTGCTGTTTAGTTAAACTGCCCAAATGTACATTAAATGGAGTTTCAAATGACTTTGGATACTGGAAGACACACTTAAATTGTGAAAATTTAGCATAAATCTACTAAAACTTTAATTATTTTTCTTAATTATCTCCATCCCTTCTGTCCAAGATTGGGTTAGCATGAGTTACTGGTGATGATATCTCTTAAGAGATGTAAAAGCCAAATTTTAACAGCTTGTCTTTAATGATCTTATGTCACTATGAGGAACTAACTCCTGAGCAACTTCACTTTTGGAATAAAATATGCATTTACAAATAGAGAAAAAAAATTGAGTAGTATTTCTAAGTCAGAACTTGAAGAAAGAAAAAACAGTGTAAGTCAGAAAAGTAAGAGACAAACAGTGCTGGATGAGATTAAATGCAGACAGTAAAATCATTCTGGTTTATATACATATGGAAATGTAATCCAGAAATAAGGATTCAAAATACTTGGGTGGAGTAAAAGCTAATTAAAATAATTAAAGGAACCTATTTTCTTTCCCTTTCCCCCTCCCTCTCTCCCTCTCTCCCCCCCTCCCCCCCTCTCCCTCCCTCCCTCTTCCGTCTCTCCTCTNTCTCTCTCTCTCCCCCCCTCCCTCTCTCCCTCTCTCTCCCCCTCCCTCTCTCCCTCTCTCCCTCCTTCTCTCTTTCTGTCTCTTTCTCTCTCTCTCTCTTTCTCCCTTTCTTTCTCCTTTTCTCCCTTTCTCCTTTTCTTTCTGAAGTATTTAGGATTGGGTTCATCACTAAGACCATGATTAGTCCCATGGACATAAAATAATGTGGCAATTAGTTCCATGCTGAGCATGGAAATGACATTATAGATGTCTAGAGGTATTTGCAGGTTTTTATTCAGCCTTTTCTTCTGTTGTTCTTCTCACTATAATTTTGTTATCTGTGTGTCCTTTTCTCTTCCTTGTTCTCCAGCTGGTTGCACCACCCAAGCTAAGTGCCCAATTCCACTGATTTCTAAAAAGGACTTAACACTTGCATCCTCATGCTGCTCACTCAGCTCATGTGTTACATCCTGTTCTTCTTTTCTCTGGGTGTCCTAACAAATAGACTGAACTCTCTGAGGTCACATTACCCACTAGACTACAGTCCATATTGCCTGCCACCGTGGAAGTGTTCCCAGCTGCTGGCCATGCAGTATCATCATAAATTCTTAACAGTCTTTACCTTTAGGGTTGTTCATGTCCATCCATTACTGTAATAATAAGACTGAAGGGTACTCAGCACATCACAGAATTGATCCTTACTTCATTGGTTATGACTAAATGAGAGGTGGAACTATGATCCACCAGTAGATTGCGGTTCCAGACTTCAAGATGTTTTCAAGGGCAGCCAAGTTGCAACCTGTAGCCTAAACATCTGTGTAAATTTGACCTTTGAGTATTCTTAGCTTTGCACCCGTTGTAGCCATGTTAGTCAGTGCAAAATGCCATATTTGGAGAGTAACAGTTGATGCAGATGTGAATATCTGCATCAGTTGAAGAGTCAAGTGTGCTCTGACTGTTGTGTGCTGAAGATGGAATTGTCAGAATCATTCAAACCCAGCTCTGATCAAGGTAGAAAGCCACCAGAATGCTGCCCTGTGCACTAAAGCATGTTGTTCCTGTCTCTGAATGTGTGCAGATACCAAAATATCCAGCGAACCATTGCAACAGAGCGGACTGAAGAGGATGCTGTACTGAACAACAGGGTGGAGAGAGTTCCTGCAGGAGGAGGAAGTGACTCTGAGGCTGAGCCTTCCCAGCCAAGCTCAGGTATGGGGGAAGAAACTACTGAGTGGCATCTTCAGTGCCATTCACTGCTGACCTTCAGTTCTGGGGAAACCTGCATTTCCAGGGCAGAATGGAACTTTGTTATGCTGGGTTGCAAAAACCAATTAAAAGAAAAGAGCTTCAGGCTTGAAACTTTTAGACCCAAAGCCACAGATACAAAGCTATATACAAAGGAGCTCAGTTCTACTAAGACAGGCAAAGCATTTTTACTTTAATAAAGGGCTGTTTGAAATCAAAATGGAAAAGGCATGTTTTTTTTTTTTCACCTTAGTAGCTGCAAAAATGGCACTGTCTTATTTTTGCTGCAGTGTGATTTTTATCTTGGGGCATTGCAGTTTGTTCTTTCCGGGCATGGCTTTTGCACTGTCACACCTGCAGGGGTCCTGGCATCAGGTATGAAATACTTGTGCTTTTAAACCTGCAATTCTGCAATAGCTATGAGCTAAATGAGGGCTGCCACTGAAGGAGACACAGCTGTCATTTTGCTCATCAATAACATACGTGACAGGAACCCATATCAGAGCACTGACCTGATCTGCCTGATAAATAACCTTGCTTCTTGTACTTAATGTTTGCTTTACAGCCAGATTAATCCTGGCTCACTAGATGACAGGACAAAAATGAGTGTCATTACAGAAAAGAAGAGCAAAATATCTAGGGCAGGATGTGAGGGCAGGGAACTCTTTGTGTGAGTCATATTTTCTTAAAACAGTTGTGAAACCATAGCCTAAGCGTTTGTCTCAGGTAAGAAACACCAGCAGTCAGACTGCTGCCCACTGTGTAACTTGTGGACATGGAAAAATAAGTGTTTCAAACCTTCTTTTTGGTCATTCTCACCTGATGTTGTGTTCTGTGTTGTTTGCTGGAAGTAAATCTGACTTCTTGCCATCCTTTTGCCATCCCTCTGTAAGCAGCATTGGCAAAGGGAAGGAACCAGCACATCTGCTTGAATTTTCTTAATGTTCATACTGAAAAGGGAGAATTACACAGAGAAATTGGGGACTCTTTTAAACAAGTTTAGAAAATATTCCAATGTTGTCCTTTTGTTTTCCTGATCCATTAGGTAATTTATTTTGTAACATTCCCTTTATTCTTTTGACCACAAAGAGCTGATGAATATGATATGTGTCAAATGATTAGGAAATATTTTTTGCTATAGACAATTGCTTTGGATTTAGAAGTAAAAAGTCAATATTATATAAAATGCCAAGAACTAAAAGATCACAGGTGGTGTAAACCACACTAGGATAAGAAAAGGCCACAGTAAGATCTATTTGCTGTTTGCCTTTTAATTTAAAAGAAAAATGTCAGAAGGAATACAATTTAGATGTATAAATCCAAATTCTAAGGTAATAAAAGTCAATTTATCCCCAGCAATGGATCCAGTCTGCACTTTTAAGTAGATAAACTAAGATGCCTCTAGCAGGAAGAAAAGTGGAAATTGGTTTAAAAAAAAAGACAAGAGAATCTGTATTTATTCTGATGATGACATCTACATTCAGTTTCCTTGGACTGCAAATGAAAGGTGAGTTGTGTTTGAAAACACCACAACTGCACACTCAAGCCATAACTCCATAGTAGGAAGCATTTTTCTGGTGCCTGTAGAAGGTCAGAGACTTCCCACTTCTACAGAGTTACATTCTCAAATGCTCAGTTCTGTTCCTGTGTTTCACAAATCAAAAGGTATCCCTTTGTGTCTGTGTATTCTTTTCTTTACCATACAAGCTCCCAAAACTGTGGACTTGCCAAAAATAAAACAAGGGGCAGTGCTTTGCAGTACCAACATGAATGTGAGTGGCTGAGCAGGGGACTTCATTAAACCAGTCTTGCTTCTAAATGCTTTCTGCTGGTGAACCCCTTAAGATGGACTGGGAAATCAAATCTCTCAAAAATTGACAGTGAGGGGAGCCAGTCAGGACCTGGGTGGCAAAAAAACCAAATCATCAGCTGGTATAACCTATTGTGGTCACAATAATATTGAGAAGCAGCAGGAGATGTGTCACAGACCTTTATAACAAACAGCAGAGAAAAGCATGCAGCTCCTGCCCTGTTGCTGTAAGCCCTGCATCACTAAGCATGAGAACATCTACTAGTTTGCCATCAGGCTTGTCTTAAAAACACAAAGGTACATTGAGCAGGCTGCTGGCTTTTTTTGTACTGCCACTTTTTCAGCCATTCATTAAAAGTTAATTAACAGACTGTGCTCTCCACTGCATTGACAAAAATTGTGCTGTCTTTTTCACTTTTGTCCAGAGGTTAGGAGGGAAGGTTCCCTTTCTCCTGTGAATTCTCAAAAAATCACCTTGTTGCTGCAGTCTCCAGCTGTGAAGTTCATCACCAATCCTGAGTTCTTCACTGTGCTGCATGCAAACTATGTGAGTAATTAAGATTTGCTCTCTCACGCTATAGATTTCTGAATCCAGATACTATGCCCCAGGTCTTTGAGGAGAATGCATCATGAATTTGTGTGCTGTGACTGATGGATCAGTTGTCCTTTCTGAGCACTGGACCAGGTAGTGGATGGTACAGTCAGGCTGCTCCTAGGAGAATTTTGCTGAGTTTCTGCCTCACACAAGGAATTCCCAGATATAGAAAAGCTCATTAATGTTGTCCTTCCAGAATAGGCAGGAACTGTTGCTTTCAGCTTGGCTGGTGCTGTTGTCTTTTGCTGCAGGTAGTGAAGTTGTTGCTTTTCATACCACATTCCTGAGAAATATTACTCAGACACCACCATCTCTCAGGGAAATAGAAGGTAAAAAATATTAACTCATGTAGACACTCCTGAGACACAGGGGCACAATGCAGTGAAAGAAATACTGACTTAAGTCAAATTTAAAAATAAGATTGAAAGCGAATTTTCAGTATTCAAATACTTTTTCTCTCCACTAACACAACAGACCTGCATGTTTTCTTGCAAACCTGGCATGGAGTAGGAAAAATGGAATGACAAGAGGAAGCAGACAGGGAGATGTCACAAGGAGATGCAGTCCTATTTTTCTGTATCACAGAATCACAAGATGATGGGGAGGGACCTACAGAGACCATCTTGTCCAACCCACCTGCTAATGCAGGTTCACCTAGAGCAGGTTACACAGGGACATGTCCAGGCAAGTCTTAAAAGTCTCCAAAGGAGACTTCACAACCTCTCTGGGCAGCCTACTCCAGTACCCTCAGAGGCAAGAATTTTTTCCCTTAAGTTCAAGTGAAACCTTCTGTGTTCTAGTTTGTGCCCATTGCTCCTTGTCCTATCACTGGGAGCCCAGCCCCATCCTCATGACTTCACTCTTTACATATTGATAAACATTGATAAGATTCCCTCTCAACCTTATCTTTTCCAGGCTAGAGAGCCCCAGATCTCTGAGCCTCTTCTCATAAGAGAAATGCTCCAATCCCCTCAGCATCTTTATGACTTTCCATTGTACTCTCTCCATTAGTTACCTGTCCCTCTTGAACTGGAGAGCACAGAAATGGACACAGTACTCCACCTGGAGCCTCACCAGGGCAGAGTAGAGTGGGAGGGGAACCTCCCTCAACCTGTTGGTCACACTCTTCTGTTAGAGTGTGACCCCAGAATACCATTGACATTCTTGAATGCAGTTCAGCTAGGCATCTACAGATGACTTCTGAATGTTTGGAAACTCATCCCTTTCTGGGTAAGGATAACCTTTCTTTTAGAAAGGAAAGGAAATTAAAACACTTGAGGAGTTGCCTCAGTGCAGGTCTTTAGGTAGCTGCAGGGGTCAGGTTCTGACTGTGGCACTTTGTGGGTTGAAGCCAGCTCTCCATCTCCAAGCGTCTGCCAGAGATTATTGTCTATGAAATCTTGCAGAGGAGGGGATATATTAATTCATCTGACATTACCTGAACTAGGTTTTGAAGTGCATGTAATTTCTTCCATTGACAGCATGATACATGATGATTTATAGCTAGGGGCAATATCATTTTCATTTGGCATAGCTGTTTGCAAAGTGAGCAGCTGATTCCATAGCGGTGTGAGGAACAACTTAGAAGAGACTGAATCTCAATTTTATTTCTCACTGAAATGAAAAAAAAAGCCAAGAGAGGCCTTGAGTTTGAGCTTATAAAGTTGTCTTTAATATGAGAGCCAGAATAATCTATTGGAACATCTGTCAAATGGTCATACAGATTCCACTTTTACAGAAATAATGGCCCACATTACTTTTGGCTATAGCATGGTTGTAATATTTTAACCACAAGCCTCTATTAAAATTTCAAGCTATTAATTATGCCAGTGAAGTAGGAATTGGAAAATATTCTCCAGCAGTTAGAATTAAAAGGGAAAGGCTCTCATTTTTCAGATATTTTATTTCAAACAGAAACCTACTTTTTTTTTTTTTTGGTTGTTGTTTACCCAGTGCACCTAAGAGATACTCAGGCATTGGTAGGACCTTAGATCAAAATAAGACTTCTGTCATGGAGCAGGCTGGGATCTTAGCAACCTGTGATCATGAAGCTTTCCTGGGTTTTAACCCAGGTCTTATCTTCAGGGTAGAGATCATATCTCTGTGATTTCATAACCTTTACTTACCCTTGCCATAATTAGGGACCCTGTGCTGCAGGCAGTATTTCTCAGCACTACCACCAGGATAAATCCTTGCATAATAAAGATAATACTTGTAAAGGCTTTACTGTGTTATAGTAAAGAATTCAGAGCTGTTAGATCAGATTCTCTGGACAGATTACAGGTACACACATTGGGGCTCAACTGTCCTCCAGTGATCCTTTATTACTCCAGTATGTAATTAAATCCTTCGGGCTGAGCAGCAGAACCAACATACTCATTTCCTCTGCAGTGAAATGCTCAGAAGGGTTGCAGATTTTTGTAACGTTTCCTACTCTGTCTTGAAGAGCTTTTTCCCTTTAGTAAATGACCCCAGGAGTAACCTGCGGATGAGAACACTCCTGTGCTGTCACCCTGACTTATTTTGTGGCTCTCTGTCATTGAACACTCTTTGGCAACAAATATAATTCACTTTGGCTCCTGTTCTGCAACGAGATCAACACAAACTCCCTCTCAACTGCTTCACAGCATTTAATGCCCTTTGTGAGCTACAGCTTGGTGCCTGAGGGGTGGTGTTCATCTAGCTCAAAAAAACCTCTCTATCTGATGTGCTTTGTAGTCACTGCAGAAACAAATACTGCTTTCCAGGAAACGATTCCTATCTTCCAAAAACAGACAGCTGAAAGTGTCTGTTTCTGTCCTGTGGCTCTAAAGTGACCATAAATAAGGTAGCAAGCTTAGATGTAGACATCTGCACTGCAGTCCTCTTAAGTTCATGAGTCCTACCATATGGATGTGCTGGAGAATGGCCAGAGAAGGGCCACAAGGATGATCAGAGGGAACACCTCTGTTATGAAAGAGACTGAGGGAGCTGGGGCTGTTCAGTCAGGAGAGGATAAGACTTCGAGGTGACCTTATTGTGGCCTTTCAGTATCTTAAGGGGGCTACAAGAAAGCTGGGGAGGGACTCTTTAGGATGTCAGCTAGTAATAGGTCTACGGGGGATGGAACAAATCTAGAAATGGGTAGATTCAGACTGGATGTTAGGAAATTCTTCACTATGAGAGTGGTGAGACCCTGGAACGGGTTGCCCAGGATGGAAGCCCCATCCCTGGAGGTGTTTAAGGCCAGGCTGGATGAGGCTCTGGACAGCCTGATCTAGTGTGAGGTGTCCCTGCCCATGGCAGGGGGGTTGGAACTGGATGATCCTTGTGGTCCCTTCCAACCCTGACTGATTCTGTAATTGTATTCTCCTGACTTCTGTTTGCTATCTCACAGAGTGCCTATCGAGTCTTCACTAACAGCACCTGCTTGAAGCATATGATTTTGAAGATCCGTAGAGACGCTCGTAACTTTGAGCGCTATCAGCACAACAGAGACCTGGTAAATTTTATCAACATGTTTGCTGATACTCGGCTGGAGCTTCCTCGTGGCTGGGAGATAAAAACTGACCAGCAGGGCAAGGTAAGAGAGTGCCAGCAGAACTAATTGCACATCAGGCTATGTGACCACTGAAGGCTCCTTCCTCCTTCTCTCAGAATTAGTGAAGGTTTGGTTTAAAAAGCACAAGCAGCAAGCAGAATTTCTAGAAAAAAAACTTCAAGAGTCAATGTTTCAAAGCATAGTGGTGAGCCTCTAGCCTTCTGTGGAATATCACACCATAACCAAGGCAGCACTGGACTAACAAAAAAGTTTAAGCCAGAGTCTAGATCTGTCATGACTGCAAAATTTGGCCCAGTGTCTCTGCCTCCAGTGAAATTCTGCCGAGTGACTTCTGGAACCACCAAACCGGCTAAATCGGTGTCCCACAGCAGTGTTCTCTTCTGTCTTGTTTACTTCATGGTCATTACACCTGATTTTGTCCTCCATAGCTTCAAGTATTTTCCAAGAGCTATTCTAGCTTCGACTGAATGTCCTGGTGCTTGCTGAACAGGGTATTTCTTCCCACACAGCCCAGTGGTTTTCACTTCGTGACGCCACAATAGCATCACAGTGCCAGCAGTCTTCTTACATTAAAACATTGCTCTTGTGTGTTTCAGTCTTTCTTCGTGGACCACAACAGCCGTGCTACCACCTTCATAGATCCCAGGATCCCACTGCAGAATGGTCGTCTCCCCAACCACCTGACTCACAGGCAACATCTTCAGCGACTCCGTAGCTACAGCGCTGGAGAGGTAGGTAACTGGGCTGGTATCAGAGACTTTTGACTGCAATCTTCTGTAGAATTAAAAGCACTTTTTAATCTTTGAAATGCACTTAAACAAAGTGCCTTGTCCATTTTTATCTTCCAAAGGAAATAAGAGGTTGGTTTATTCTTTCTGAAAGGTTGATCTCACAGCTTGCTGGCAACGAAGGTTTATATTTTGACTGTTTTCAGAATGAACTAGTGAACAAGTAGAACTAAATAACCAAAGTGAAATTGTGACAAAATAGATTTAAAAAGAAGCATCTATCTTTGACATCCTAGTTTTGCTTTAGTAAAGTCAAGTCACTCTTTCTTTTTTATAGCCTGATACTTCAGCAGCCTTATATGTTTCTTCATTCCCCACTGTGACACCATGCCCCCAAAAGATATACTCCCTAGCAGTAGTGCAGTAATGCATGCTGAGGTTTGCTTCCTTAGCTTTCAATCACATTGAACATCTCCTCTGTGTTTTGTGGGGGTGATTTTTATCAGAAGGCCATGGGCAGAATTGATAAAGCCTGAGTTTGTATTGTGGATTTAAGGAGGAACAAGTAGTAGTAAGGTCCTTCATATAGCAAATCCATATAGCAAATCCATATAGCTGAAGATATGTAGAGACTGAAGTGGTAGCTGAGTAGAGATGAATTCTGGCCAAAGGATTTTCCTCTTCCAGAAAAACATCTGGAGAAATGCTTCTGAAATTGACAGTAAAATTTATTACAGCACCACCAGTCTGAACACCTCCCACTGCCAAATGGGGTTGGGATCAGGAGCTGACTGGGATGTCACTTCAGTACTTTAGGAGCAAAGGTAGAAGAGGCATGAGTAGTTTGGGTAGGTTCTCTGTCTGGGATGAACATGGCAGCATGTATCTGGAGATAGAAGTGTATCAGTGAATCTGTCCGAATCATATCTTCCTGCCAACTTAGCAACCTACCTCTGCCAACAGCTGCAGTATGTTGTTTGCTGTTATGACTGATTTTTTTGTCATGAATGTGAAAGTCACCTGCCTGGTGATTCATATTTGGGTCCATGCTTCCCTGGAGCTTGTTTACAAATTCACCGTGACAGAAATGTGCTGATCAGCTCAGGTGACCTAGCCCAGAAAATGCACTTGGTTTTGCAAGTGCTGACTAGGCTGGCAAAGAAAAATTTGCCATAAACCCAAAATATCAAGTACAGGGAAGGGAGTGAAAAGTGTTGATTATTTTTGAGTAATGATTCTCTGGGAAAATGGTTCACTGATTTGGCATGAGGAGCCACTGAAACTGTTTGACACCTTAAAAAGCTTTGGTGGCCCAGGTCCCACAGTGCTTCTGCACCTTTGTTAGAGTAAGCAGCTTCCTCTCTGGAAGCATCTCCTGCTTCACTGGAAGGACTTCTGTTGATTTCCAAGGACTTTGGATTGGTGCCTAAAAGCCCACCATTTACAAGGAAAAGAGTCAACCCTTTGCAACTCAGCCCATTTATTAAGAGCTGCATGTTCCATGGCCATTTCTTCTAAGTATATTTGGATGATCTTTTGTCCTATAAATGATGTCTGTAGGGACACACTTGGGGCTTCATCCTGGCCATGTGTCATCTGTCTGCAGTCCAGCTGGTTTCTTTGCTGAGCAGGTGGTGTGGCCTCTTGAATCTGTCACCAGGATAGTATGAAGGACCCAGAAAGACAGCCACCAGTTTTGAGTGTTACATGCAGATGTCAAACAAAACTGAACAAGAGCAGAACAGTGCAGCTTCAGTCAGAATTGCTCATGGGTGCCAGAGAGTGTACAGAAAAGAGACAGGGTAACAAGAGGAAAAACTCTATTCCTTGCTTTGGTACACAGCTGGCATCCTGTCCAAGTGCCAAAATGAGTTTCCATAGTGTCATGTGGACTTCCCAGGGACTTTGTGACACTGAGTGATTGGTCAAGGAAGGAACAGATGAAAAACAGATGAGCCCAAAGTGGGGAAAAAGAGAAATAGCCCAGCATCACATACTTAGTGAGGACTCTTAGCTGACTCACCAGAAAGACACTATTCTGGTTCTAAGAAATTGTGATCTCAGTACTCAAGAGCAGACAAAAAAGTAAATGTAACATCTGGAATTCTTAGAAAATTAGTAGAAAGATCTCTTGAATCTAGGAGAGAACAGACATTGCCAGAACTAAGTTTTGCTAGTAAGAGCCAAACCAATGCAATCAAATCAAGGCAGGATAGAAATTCAGCAGCAACAATTAACCAGAGGAGCTAACAAATGGGCATTGGGTCTCATTTATTTCATACTTTCAGGTCAAAACATAGTGCATTTTGTCTCAGTCATATAGAAGTTTTTGAGCTCTCTGGCCACAGCCAGTGCAGTAGGTAAGCTACAGTGGCAAAGTAAAATTTATGATCTCCTGCCCTCCCTTCCATGGCATCCATGAATCTTCTAAATTGTTTTGACTCATTGAAATGTGGCCTTGATTCCTACCAGTTAATCTGTCTTTTTTTAATGGAATACCTTGCAATACTAATAAAGAATTGATATTTAGTATTTCAAATGTACTTTTAAAACTCCCCTGCAAAACTGGAACATAAAGATATGCTGGTTTAAATATGGCAGTTTGCTTTGCTTGATGACCTTTAATACTCATTCTCAGGAGAGAAAAGAAGTAGCAGTTACACAGCTCCTTTAGAAGCCTGGCTCTTGTTTCCAAGGCCTACCCCCACACATTAACAGGCCAAGTGGAGATTAGAACTGCCCTCTCCCCCGTAGCCTCTATATGTGTTTAAATATATATATATAAAAATTAGCAGTGTGTATAACAGAAATGCATTCCCACCTCCAAGAAAGCAAACACCCATTTCATAGATTAATCTGTAAAATTTACACTTTTCTGTATAAGATCACAGAAATGTTTCAGTTGGGAAAGACCTTTAAGATCATGCAGTCCAACCATTCTCTAGTTCTACCAAGTCTAGTGATAAACCATGTCCCTCAGCACCACATCTCTGCCTCTTGGAAACATCTTCAGGGCTGAGGACTCAACTACTTCCCTGGACAACCTGTTCCAATCTTGGGAACCCTTTCAGTGAAGAAATTTCTTCTACTATCCAGCCTAAACCTCCCCTGTTGCAACTTGAGGCCATTTCCTCTTGTCTTTTATCACTTGTTACTTGGGAGAAGAGACCAACACCTACCTGACTCCAGCCTCCTCTCAGGGAGTTGTAGAGATCAAGGTCTCCCCTCAGATTCCTCTTCTCCAGACTAAACAACCCCAATTCCCTCCGCTGCTCCTCACCAGACCTGTTCTCCAGACCCTTGGCCAGCTTTATTGCCCTTCTCTGGACCCACTCCAGCACCTCTATGTGTTTCTTGTAATGAAAGCTGCAAAACTGACCCCAGTACTCAAGATCTGGCCAATGCAGAGACAATCAGTTCCCTAGTCCTGCTCATTGAGTAGTCTCCTAAATAAAGGATTTTGGTCCAAACTTTTGGTGTCCACCTGAGGAGATCGTTGATACTAAATGGTATGATAGATAAACTTGACACAAGTGCTACAGATTCTTTAGTGAGCACATCTTTAAGTGTATCACTCTTTTAAAGGAAGAAAGTGGTTGATGCTACTCCTGGCTTTTGAAAGTAAAGTTGAGGTAGCTGTACTGGCCATCAGTAACTAACTCACCAAGTCTTCATTTTCTTCTGCCACTGCTATAAACAGAACAGGTCAGAAGCACTTTTCATTCCCTCTGTAAGACTTTGCATCTGCAGTGGAAATCACCAGGGTAGAGACTTTAAAGACAAAAAGAAGGGAGGCAGCACCTATAATGGAAATGGAAGTTTCTGGTTAGCAAGAGGGCAGAGAAAGTGCTGGAAATGTAACAGTGTATGAATCTCCTCACTGACCCAAACCACATCAAGCAGGTACCAGGATTCAACAAAGAGGCAGGAGCCTCTCAAATCCAGCAGTGGCATAAAACCCAGGGAAGGGTATTGTATGATTGAAAGGCCCCGTGATGGTTTGGGCTCTCCACTCTGGTTGCAACATCCCAGTATCAATTGCAAAGCTGCTAAATCCTGCCATAAAATCTGTCAGATTATCCTGCACTAGATGAACTAGGTCACTAAATCATTAGAGGAGGTCACTCTTTAATTAGAGAATAATCTTCTAATCTAAATTAAATGATTCAATTAGAAAACCAAACTAGATGAGGCAGTTGTGATTAAACATTGAATTGGAGCAATCAATTGTACTGTATTGGCTAAAAGATTGGAAAGAGGAGTGTTAGCAAAGTGGAGGTTAATTAGATGCCTGGGGATTTGCTTGTTGTGTTGCCAGAGAAAAATTGTTTGGAGGTGTTGTGCAAAGAGCTTGATCCAAACACAGCATTAGCAATGCCAGATGATAGTGATGAAGAAAAGTAGAGCAGCACAGAGTGTGCAGTTTATTATGTTAAGGCGCATACAGAACTGTGTCCTGTTAAAAGCTGTTAAAGCAGAATTGGGAAGAAGAGAAGAGGGAAGTAAAGGTTTCTGTTCCTGGTCTCTGGACACATTTTCATTCAGAATTCTTGCTTTAGGAGAAATATCTTCAGGCACACAACTCAGCAGCAATGCAGAGCTAGCCAAAGGAAGATAAAAAATTAAATAAAATCAAGTGACATGAGCAGAGGGAGGATCCAGCCCCAGGCTGGGCAGAAGTACCATGCAGTTCCCAAGTGATGAGCAAATTACCCAGAGACAGGTGTTTAACTCCTCTCTTACTCCTCCCTTTCCCCCTTCCTACTCAGTAAATCTGTGTATAGCAACAAAAGTGTAGGATTTGTCTTTGCCAAGGATGAGGCAGAGACCACCCTTAAAAACAGGCTCACCTACCAGCTGCAATCCTGTGCAAGGCTGGAGAGGAGACATCCTCACTTGATCCCCAAATCTATCTGGATGTGGAGAACCTGTTCAGCAGAGCTGAACACACATCCTTGCTAACACAACCTTCACAAGGCAGTGTGATTTTGACTGTGCTGCCTAAAGACAGCCCAAGAAATTGTTGCTCTTGGAAGGGTTTCATGTCAACTGACAGTGGAGTATGGGGCACCTCCTGCACCTTCCTCCTCCTTCTGTAGCATAGACTGAATGCCATAAAGGCCACGTAGTGCCTGTCAGGGTGGATGCCTGGGCTACAGAGCAAAACCTGCCTAAGCCTGAGCTAAGATTGCAGTGTCACTTTGCCCAAGGGGATGTGAGAAGGAGACAAAGGCAGAAGATCTAGCACAGAGGTACTTAGCAAATTGCCTGACCTGCTTGGAAAGTTCTACATGATTTTAAAGGTGGGAAGAGTTGAACCAAGGTTAGCACATCAGTCCAATAAATGTTGAAGGCTTGACTGTTCTCACTGGCACTGGGTAAGTCTCCTGTCAGCAGATACACCCATTTCATATTGGTATGCAAGTGAAATCATAATTGAATGAAGGAGCAAAGCATTCACCACTCGCTTTCACAGCAGATTTTTGTCTACAACTGCAGTATGTTTAATTAGAGTCATTAAGATTTTTCATTGTTTAACCTGTGTATTGACACATGTGAAGTGGACTGACTGGTATCTTGTTCCATATGAACATTTTATGGTTTATGTGCCCCAAAGGCAACTTGCCAGTCACATTTAGCTTCTCAGTTTTCATTTATATCCAGTTGGAAGACCTGGCATTTGGCCGTACCACTGAAAATGGGTTGGCACCGGTTACTTGGATGCAGAGCTAAGGACTTAAAATATTGGAGTAGGGGCAATTTCTTCCTGAAGTGGTTGCCAAGTGCTGAAATTTGTGCAGTGAGAATGGAGCAGCTGCTATTAGCCCAGCAGAATGGCAGTTGGAATTCCGAACAGATCTTGTGCTGGTACGGGGTGTCCTCACACAGATTTTGCAGCAGTGCTGCTCTGCTGGCTTCTCTGCTTCACTCTGGTCATATTTTGGAGAAACGTGTGAAGGAGAGGTGGGTTCCCTTTGGCTTGTACAAGTCCCAGCAAGTAACAACTTACTGAAGGCAGATTTCCTTGTTGTATGGCTTTTAATATCCTCATACTCTTTACTCTGCTCTTGTGAGACCCCACATGGAGTACTGTGTGCAGTTCTGGAGCCCCCAACACAAGGAGGATATGGAACTGTTGGAGTGAGTCCAGAGGAGGCCACCAAGATACTGAGAGGGCTGCAGCAGCTCTGCTATGAGGACAGGCTACAAGAGTTGGGGCTCTGCAGCCTGGAGAAGAGAAGGCTTCCAGGAGACCTTAGAGTAGCCTTCTAGTATCTGAAACGGGCTACAGAAGGGCTGGGGAGGGACTGTTTACAAGGTCTTGTAATGACAGGGCGAGGAGTAACGGGTTTAAACTGGCAGAGGGGAGATTCAGACTGATGATAGGAAAGGGTTCTTTCCAGTGAGGGTGGTGAGACACTGGCACAGGTTGCCCAGGGAGGTTGTGGCTGCTCCCTCTCTGGAGGTGTTCAAGGCCAGATTGGACGAGGCCTTGAGTGACCTGTTCTAGTGGGAGGTGTCCCTGCCTATGGTGGGAGGTTGGAACTAGATGATCTTTGAGGTCCCTTCCAACCTAAACCATTCTATGATTCTATGATTCTATACCTTAGTGTTTTCCCATCTTTTGATGTACCTGCCTTCCTGGTGTGATTCCCTTCACTAGATACTGTGTTTAGTACAGTGGCATTCTTTAAGTGCTATGTAGTCATAATAGATATCCTTCTTACTACTCCTTTTATCAGCTCTTCAGATTATGTTCTTATTGTATAAAGTTCAACTTCTTTTTCTGGTTAGGCAAGTTAGGCAACCACCATTTGTGATGCTACAGCCTTTTTCTGTCCTGTGATCTACGTAGATAGATCTTCTTCATGTTATTTCCAACATCCAGTCTCCCTGCAACAGTGCTGAGTGAACATCTTGCAGTGTTGTGGGCTTCTTTTTTTCTTTCTTTTCAAATTAACATTGGTGCAAAGACCTTGAAGTCAATACAGTTATGGTAGAACAAGAGACTCTGTAATCTCAGAATGACAGAATGTGAGGGGCTGGAATGACCTTAAAAGCTCATCCAGTCCAACTCTCCTGCCAGAGCAGGGTCACCTAGAGCATAGGAATGTGTTCAGGCAGGTCTTGAATACCTCCAGAGAGGGAGACTCCACAACTCCCCTAGGCAGCCTGTTCCAGTGTTCTGTTGCACTCATAGTGAAAAAATTCCTCCTCATGTTTCCATGAAACTTCCTATGCCTCAACTTCCACCCATTGCCCCTTGTCCTGTCATTGGGCATCACTGAGCAGAGCCTGGCTCCAGCCTTCTGACACTCACCCTTTAAATATTTATAAACATTAATGAGGTCACCTCTCAGTCTCCTCTTCTGCAAGCTAAAGAGCCCCAGCTCACTCAGGCCCTCCTCATAATAGAGATGTTCCATTCCCTTCATCATCTTTGTGGCTCTGTGCTGGACTCTCTCCAGCAGCTCCATGTCGCTCTTGAACTGAGGGGCCCCAAGCTGGACACAGTACTCCAGATGTGGCCTCACTGCTTCTGGAGATTTTCTTTCTGAGATTTTCTTTTCATTGAACCAGAGAACTCCATCACTTCAATACCTTTAATTTGTATTTTCTTCTGGATTCTGATGCCTTCTCTGCAACATCAAAGAGCCATAGAATTACAGATTCATAGAATGGTTTGGGTTGGAAGGGACTTTAAATATCATTTAGTTGCAACTCCCCTGCCATGGCCAGGGACACCTTCCACCAGGCCAGGCTGCTCAAGGCCTCATCCAACCTGGGCTTGAACACCTCCAGGGAGAGGGCACCCACAAATTCCCTGGGCAGCCTGATCCTTTGACTCAGCAAGACAGGAGGTGTGATAGCTATGGATAATGTGTCCCTCAGAAGTGCCTGCCATTTTTAAGTTGGATCAAGTATAAAGCTATAATTTCCATGCAGGCTTTTTGTCCTTCAGAATCCAGCATCCTGGATTGTTCTAAAGATCTCAGAAGTAAAGATGAGAAACCTTTTTGCTGACTGATGTGCCTGCCAGTGATGGGTTTGGATCATTCTTTCTCCTTCCTCTGATGTCGCAGGCCTCCGAAGTCTCTCGAAACAGAGGAGTTACTCTGCTGGCACGTCCTGGCAATAGTCTTGTAACAGCTATTCGAAACCAGCACCATCATGAGACATTACCTCTGGGTAAGCCAAGTTTCTTTTTTTTTTTTTTTCCCCTTTTCAAAGCAATGCTCACAAAGATTCTTTTCAGAACTTCTCATCAACCACATGCACTACTTCTTGTTACCCTATGCCTCACTAGGAGTGCAGTTCAGTGTGTCCCTGCACAGTCATGGTGACATGACAAGGCCCCCTCAATGGTCAAAACAGCCTCCTAATTGTTTCTGTTGGGTTTCTCTTTCTTTTCCAGCTTACAATGACAAGATTGTTGCATTTCTACGCCAACCAAACATTTTTGAGATGCTGCAGGAGCGTCAGCCCAGCTTGGCCAGAAACCATGCACTCAGGTACTGCTTTTTCCCAGACTGCTGAAACAAAGTTCCAGGAAGGGCTTTGGGTAGTGGGGAAAACTAAATTCTAGTAACTGCAGTACTAATTGTTAACTTGGGCCCCATATGGAGCTGTGACCATTAAAGAGCAGGTGTGGACCACCAGAATCTATGTAGTTAACTGTAGTTATTTTCCACACTCAAGCAGTAAGGAGAACCAAAATAACTGTGGGCCAATAGTATTAGTAGCAGAAACTGTCTTTGCGTACAGATATCACTTTGCTTTTCAGAAAGTAGGATTAAAATTGTGTTCAGATGGAAGTCAGCTTCAAAGCCTCAGTAACTTCAGGAGAATCAGGATTTTACTGCATATTTGGGTTAACACCCATGTCATGGACAGAGTTAACCTAGGTTTTGTAAAGAAATAGGAGCATTATGAAGTAGATTGTCCTCCTGTCCCTAATCTTTCTCATTTATAGAATCATAGAATGATCTGAGTTAGAAGGGACCACCAAAGGTCATCTATAGAGTCTAACCCCCTCTGCAGTCAGCAGGAACATCCTCAACTCAATCAGGTTGCCCAGAGCCCTGTCAACCCTCACCTGGAATATCTCCAGGGATGGAGCCTCAACCAACTCCCTGGGCAACCTGTTCCAGTGCTCCACTACCCTCATGATAAAGAACTTGTTCCTAACACCTGATCTAAATCTACTGTTCTCTAGTTTGAAACCATTGTCCCTTGTCCTAGCACTACAGGCCTTTGTAAACAGTCTCTCTCCATTCTTCTTGCAGTCTCCCTTCAGGAAGGTGATTATTAAGTCTTAATACTAGTCCTTTTCAAAGTAATTAAATCGTATCTTCCTTTTTCTTACGCCTGTTCCTTTCCTATTACGTTTAAAACAAAACAACAATAAAACCAACCAACAAACAAACAACTCCCAACGAGAGACCCGAAAGCCAGTACAATTTAATCAATTTAAACTAACTCCAAAGATTAAATTAATTGTTTTGGCCAAAAAAAAAAAAATAATCTGGCATTAGTCAGTCTCAGCAATGCCAGTGCACACCAGCTAAGAGTCTGACTATCAATTTAGTTTGCACTGTGCAGTAAGAAATGCTACTGCAGGACTGGAGAAGGAGGGAAAGAAGAGCAAGGGAAGGACCTTCATGTTTCTGCTGATAGCCTTACTGACTCGTGGTTTACTTCTGAGGACCAGACAAAGACTTCTCTGGATGTAAGGATTAGACTTCCTTCCTGGAGGAATTAATACATTCAAATAAAACAAGTGAGGCAGAGTGAAAAATACCTTCAGTATTCAAGATGAACACTTCTGTAATTGAGAATTTTTTATCTTCACTGTCAAATTATTTCAGCCCGTTTTTTATTTTCTTAGCTGTAATTTGATTTCTCATTTCTCAGAGAACAGATGAAGCTTTTATCTCCTTTTAAGCAGCAAAGAAAATTGACTAGTGATAGTGACTAGACAGCTTAGCTGGTGTCTAATGAGATTTGTAACAGGATATTGAGCCCTTGGCCTCCAGGTCATCATTGTGATTATAGCTTAGGTCAGGAGTGATCACAAGCTACCATCTAGTGCTCCTACAGCAGGTATTAAGCAATCTCCTAGGAGACAAACATCCATCTTGTACAGGGCTTGGTTGTACAATATATTGCAGCCCCACCCAAGAAGGCACTAATGCACTTCCTTGACTTGAGGTAGAATCCTTTGGTTTGATACTAGAGTAGATAATCTGAGACACTGCAATGCTTTAGAAACATACTCACAGATTGGGGTGTAACTATCTATCTTCCATGGTCCTAATCTGCTGATAGGACCCTACCCTGTATTTCCTACTTATTAGCATTCATTTAAACAACAAAACATGATTTTATACATGTACTGTATAACTTCTGTGTGATCAATTAACGTCAGGAGTATATTTGAGTGTTATTTGCCAGAGAGAACTGACAGAGACAAAATTCTGATAAAAAAAGGTTGTGTATTAGTTGTAGCCTTAAACAGAAAACTCTGCCCTTAGCTATAGTGATATGCATGAGCTTGGAGGACTAAGAATCATTGTTTTCTAAAGCATGGTATGAAATCTCTTGCTTTTACATAAAGGAAATTGAGTGATATAAGTAGATTCTTTTTTTGCAAGTTTGTGAGAGAGAGCAGAAAATGAATCTGGCAGTTCAGAAGTTTGCCATTTTTGTAAGGAGACAAACGGAAACTGGCAAGCCACCAAGGAACAGCAACACTATGCATAGTTCACATCTTGAGAATGGCATGTTCTTTTTTTTTTTTTTAATGGGTTGTTTGTTTAATTTGTTGTTTGTTTGGGGGGTTGGGGTTTGTTTGTTTAATTTTTCTCAATAATATAATTTACATTTCAGGGAGAAGATCCATTACATTCGGACAGAGGGTACACATGGGCTTGAAAAGTTGTCCTGTGATGCAGATTTAGTAATTCTGCTGAGGTAATCCATTTGATCAAAAGCATAATGTCATTACTTTATGGTACCAGAGAAGCCAGCTGGCCTTTTTTTCATCATGATTGAAAAGATTCTGTTAAATTTTCCAGGTCATTTTTAACTAGAGTAGGGCTCACTGTTACTGATAGTGACCCAAACTAATTCAACAAGATTGTGTCTGTCAACCTTCACTTCCTGGAAGGCAGCCTCCATCAGTGCAACAAACTCCCATTTCCAGCCACCTCGATTGATACAGCTGTTACCATCAATTAGCAGATAAAACAGCATGAGGTCAAAATGTTTCCTTTTAATGGTGGGGAAAAAAAGAGGAACAAATGTATCTTTCTCAGTACAAGTAGGTAATGCAGCAGCTGGTCGTGAAATTGCTGGTTTTGCCATAGCAGTGTGCACAGACAGGACCAGGTCACAGTGATGACATGGCCAGGTCACACTGATGACATGCCCAACGTGCAGAGCAGTGAGCAGGTTTGTGACATAGCTAAGACTTCAAGTTTCACAAGGACCTTAGGCTTGCTTTTTAGGTCCTAGCTACTTTTGTTCAGCACAGATAAAGGCTTGTTTTATTGTCTGGGTCTTACCAGAGCAGGTGGCTTTGGTGTGCTATAGAGCACTGTCTAACACAAGAATGTTACAGCTTATTCCTATCAACTTAAACCCAGCGATGGAGGAGCTCAGCTCTATGAAAATGTGAGAGCCAAGACAAATGACCTGGGAGGCAGCTGTGTGTATCTTAGCTTCTCACTGTTAAAGTGCTGAAGCTGTCCCTCTTTACTACATAGCCTAAGAACTTTACTCTCTATCAGCAGACTGAGCCCCTGGGTTAGCCTGAAAGGTGTAATAAAATTAATTTTGTTCTGCTTTGTTACTGCTGACCTTGCCTGAGTTGGGAAGCCTGTGGATTTTGTGAATCCATGAGCTCAGAGATGTACCCAGACTTAGGACTGCAGCAGACTTGTACCATTCTGCATATTTACTTTCCTTTATATGATGAGTGTGAACTAATCTCTCACTTTTTCCATGCAGCCTTTTTGAAGAGGATATAATGTCCTACATACCACTGCAGGCTGCCTTCCATCCTGGTTACAGTTTCTCTCCTCGCTGTTCACCCTGTTCATCACCCCAAAATTCTCCAGGTAAGGGGATTGAGAGAATAATAGCAAGTCTTGCATTTGTGGTATTTCTCCTAGTAAATACATAGGGACAGACTCAGAGCCGGCCTCAGCTGGCAGCCTACTGATTCCAATGCCCACTCCAAATCTGATCCCAGCTGCCTTTTTTCACTGGGTCAGTTGCCACTGCTGTTCCCTATCTGCTGAAATGTTAACAGTAGCTGAAATGCAGGGATCAGAATTTGCCCATATGGAAAAAGGTATCCTCCTGCTTTTTATAGCGTTGGAAAGGATTAGAATAAGAGAATGAAGCACTCCAAACGTAACTCCTGACATGGAAGCAGATGTGACAGGAGCAAAGGGCAGCTTCCAAATCAGAGGTGTATTCCAGTACCTCCAGTACTCCTGTAAAGTTCAGTCTCCTCTACCCAGTGTTCCAAAGTTTTCTCTTCTTCCCAGGACTCATCTATTTTTGAGACCTGAGGGGATCATCTTGATCATCTCGTCTGACCTCCCGTGTTGAGCCCATTAACTTGGGTTTGACGGGAAACATATTTTCCAGAAAGACATGCTGTCTGAGAAGGTTATTTCCAGCTGTGCTATGTCTCTGGAGTTATTGTTTATGCTATAGAAATTTGAGGAGCTAATGTCTCCCTTTTGCCAAGATACACAGACCCCACCACAGTCTCACTGCACAGCTGTGTCCAGTGGCCGTTTTGAGAGAATCAAGAGAAATGTGATCTGAAGAAATCCATTTTTGGCTTGAGTTTTTAAACATTCATTTACATTATCTAGTTTCAAGCAAAGTTAATGGACACTACATTCAAGTCTCAGAGGTGGCTCTGGAAAATTGGACAGTTTTTTGAGGAGAAGAAGTTTAATGCTGGATTCCTGTCTCTGGAAGGACAGTGTTTTGTCAGAATGCCCTACTTTCAGTCATGAGCTTTAACACCACTGCTAGTACATACTCCCTTCTCTACATCAGAACAGGTCCTAAACAAGTCTCCTGCCAGTCAAGAATCTAAATACTTGTTGAGAAGATGACTTGGTAAGGATGTTAAAAGAACTGCTCTGGTCTCTACCTATTCTTGTGTAAACAAGAAAGACAAATACTCATTTCCAGCAACATACTGCCTGCTGGCTTATTTCTGCCACTGATTAGATAGACCCATGAGAACATCCACTCTCTTATGTCCTGGGGTGGAGGGGAAAGTCTAGCAGAAGAAAAGTGTCTCAAGGAATTTTCTTTGCAGTACATATAATATGCCTTTCTGATTTACCAAAAGAGAGTTACTAATGTCCTTCCCTCCTGGCAGCACAGTACTTGGTGCTTCCATTAAATGTGATTATATTTTTATTATTGTTATTATTTCTTTTTGGCTTCCAGTGGAGGACTCTCTTTTTTTTTTTTTATCTAGACTTCTCATAAAAGAGCTTGTTTTTATTGTCTTCTGTAATGAGATAAGGAAATGGGATTTCATGGATCCATTCTTTGATCCCTTATGGCATGACATTTATTTGTACCAAAGGACTAATCAGCTACTTTGAGAATGCAGGCTTCAAACCAAAGCAGATCCCAAACTGCTAAAAATCTGCTGTGCGTGTGAATTATAATAGGAAAATGTAGCATTTCCTGCTGACAGAAATCCTTCTTGATGCCACAAAGGGCTTTTGTGTTGATAGCTGGAAATGTTTAATACACAGTCAGATTAACACAGGGAAATCTGAACCCAGCTTGGCTGGGTGCTAGGCTTCAGTCAGAAGCTGTGCTTTGAGCTCAGAGATTTCCTCCTGCCAAGTAAGGAGTTCTCCTGTGCAGTGCAGAGGAGAGAGATCTCTTCAAAGTGCAAAAGGGAAAGGAAACTAAAATGCCAGTGACTGGGGGTGGGAGTTACACGTGCAGTCTTTCTCATGCCTTTCTGATCCTTGAAGCTCCGTTCAGACCAATCACAGTTAAAGGCTGAGGCACCACAAAGGCACACAAGTTATTTTAGTGGAGAAGGCATAGCCCCCAAGAGTCACTGCAGGCAACAAACTGTAGGAGCTTACAAGCCCATTAATGCCTGGTGGAAGAAAAAGGACCCTGAGTGACACTAGATCTGTAAAAAGTTCCTCGTACATTTGTTGGCCAATTCTGACTGGAAGCATCAGAAGAATGTCAAGTCCCTTACAGTTTAGGATGCTGTTTGTTTTCCCCCCAGGGCTGCAGCGAGCAAGTGCAAGAGCACCTTCTCCATACAGGAGGGACTTCGAAGCCAAGCTGCGCAATTTCTATCGAAAACTCGAAGCCAAAGGGTATGGGCAAGGTCCAGGTAAAATTAAGTGAGTATTATGACACTAAAATACTCTAACATGGTCTAGCTTTGTCTTTTAGCATTATCCATGAATTGAAGACACTGATAGGGAGTGGGAAACACATCAGAGATTCCATTTTGTACATGAACCATCAGGGAAAGATAAGGTCTTGGTATATCCTGCAAAAGAGTGACCTTCAAGAGGCTTTTGGGTAGAAGCTTTTATTTCTTACAGATTCATGTTCTCTAACACTCCCATGCCTGTCTAACAGAGGCGTTGATGTTCCTACCTGTAATTTGCTAGTAGGAAAACAATCTGTTCAGGCAAAAGTCCACCAGACTTGTAACAGCTGTGTCACTGTAATGATGCAGTGAGTTCAAGTCCTTTGGATGCATGGATCAGTATAACTCAGGACCAGAGAATGACTCTGCCTATATGTGCAGATTTAACTTCCAGCAGTTCTTTGTCTCAGTAGCGCTCGTGGATTTGAGCTGGAGAGATTTCTGCCTCTCTTCATGTATTTTAGGGATCTATATTGGTTGTGGAGTTTGATTTCCAGACATCTTGTTCGTTGGCTTTTGATTCTGCACCTACTTGTGTTCCATCTAGTTATCCAACCTGGCCAAATGAACTATTTTTTTTAAGGTATTTCTTGGGAATCTGGTTGAATTTATGCATCAGATTGGCCTCCTACCAAATCACATCTGTTGTGGGAAGAAAAAAAAAAATCAGTTTATTGCAGGCAGATGTCATCATCAAATATTCTTACAGAACTGGGGAGTTCTGGCCATTGGATAATGCCTTTTGGTGTCTTGCTAAGTGAGTCAAAAGCAGATGCGAAATACATTTTGGAAGGTTTGTCTTAACATGTCCATGAACATATGAACAAGAAGGATTTCTTGCACAGATGGTGTTTAAATATACTATTCATTAAGTTGTTTTGGAGCTTGGCAGGGGAGTGAGAGGTGTGTTGTATAAACAGAGGCTGATACTCCCTTTGCTTATCCTGCTACAGAAGCAGTAATTCCATGGACACCCACTGGATTAAATCCAGGAAGAGTTTGGGGCCAATCTCAGAGAACTGTGATCTCATATACACAGGAACCTCAGAGCCTCCTCTGCTATACAAAGATGTACATAGAAGGTGTTACAGGGAGTCTAAGCAGTAGAGCAGCACTTTGAACCTCACTACAGCACTATTAAGAAATTCACCTTTGATACATATAGAAAAGCCTGGTGAAGCAACACACTGAAACCTCATAGTGACCATGTAAAATGTGCACCAGTGGATGCAACTTTATTATGTTCTAGAGAAAAGGAGGCTGAGGGGAGATCTTCTTGCTCTCTACAACTCCCTGAAAGGAGGTCGGAGTGAGGTGGGAGTCAATCTGTTGTACAATAACTAGTGATGGGACAAGAGGAAATTACCTCAAGTTGCACCAGAGGAGGTTTAGGTTGGATAGCAGAAGAAACTTCTTCACTGAAAGGGTTCTCAAAGACTGGAACAGGTTGCCCAGGGAGGTGGTTGAATCCTCAGCCCTGGAGGTGTTTCCAGGAGGCAGAGATGTGATGCTGAGGGACATGGTTTAGCACTAGACTTGGTAGGCTTAGTAGACTTATGTAACGGTTGAACATGATGATCTTAAAGGTCTTTTCCAACCAAAATGATTCTGTGATTAAGTTCCCTGAGGAGGGATGACGCTTAGCAGTTGTTGTTTACCTTCAGCCTCACAGGCTCACACGGGACTCAATCATAAGATGTGTATTTCTGCCTCCCCTTGCAGGTTAATTATACGACGTGAACACTTGCTGGAAGGCACTTTCAACCAGGTGATGGCGTATTCACGCAAGGAGCTCCAGCGCAACAAGCTCTACGTCACCTTTGTTGGCGAGGAAGGGTAGGGAACCACTGAATGCTATTGGGGTTGAAGTAGCTGTTACATTGCAAAACACAGGGTTGATTAAGGCTGAGTCTCTCTTGTTGTGCCATGTTTCTTTGGTTTTGTTTTACCTCTAAGTGATTCATCTTAATCAGCTCAGTTACTTGTTTAAAAATGACAATAACAATGCTTCATTTTCCTGTGGCACCTTCCATCTACATGTCTCAAAGCAACAATTTAAATGGTTAAATCTAATGTCATCTTCTTGCCATAGGTATTTGGACTAGCTGGAAGGCAAAACTAAACTACAGGCCCATGTTTGCATACTGAATCAGTCTCAGGGCTATAATGAGACCAGATTTTTATCCCTTTTGTTACTCTAACTCTTCAAAACGGATCTGGTTTTGTTTCAACATTGTTTGCTTTGCATGCCATCCAATGATCATTTGTTATCCATATGTGGACTTCTTGTTTCTGGCTGAAGTGAGAAATGTGAGTGCAGTTCAGTTCTTACAGCTTAATTTACCCAACTGGAAACTGAAAGTCTTAGAAGTCTCTTGAGAAGGCCTTTTTTTGGGAGACATTCTGCCAGCCTTCCAAATCCATGTCCCACTCTTGTATGATTAAAGCCAGACCCTGACCTTTTGTTTCCAAATCTAAACAGAACCTTTCAAAGCCACCCTGGCTCACCTTGAGAGCTATGTTGTAATGGAGACTTAATCCACGTGCTTTACAGTGGAAAACTCATTGTGCATATTTGCAGTGTTCCATATGACAAAGGCTTAAAATCATATTTCAGTAGCCTTGCATGTCAGATTCCTTATTAAAAAACCCAAACCCAAACAGATAGGATTTCAGTTCCAAAGGTACCAGCACAGTGAGGCTCTGGGGCAGTTCTTGGCATGTCCAGCAACTACTGGCAATATCAGTTCTGCAGGGGCATGTCAAGTGAAGAGCTTCTGCCATGCTGAGCTTATCTGGTGAGGTGTTAGGTCCAGTGGAAAACAGAAATCTCCAATTAGAGAGAGTCACTGAGTGACCTCAGTGACTGAAGTTCTCTTAACTCTTACTTTGTATACTCCATGGGCCCAGTATTACTTAACAGAGGTTGTCTCACTGCTGAGTTTGCCTCTGGCTTGCAGGGAAAGCACAAACATGCAGCATAGCCTGGGCTGTGTTTTTGGAGTAGTGTTCTGGTAGCTAACACTGGCCAGAGTCACGTTGTTTGCCTCACATCTATAATAACTTCCTCTGTGTGTGGCATGGTGTCCTCAGGAGAAATTACAAACCAATTTGATTTGCAAATTCATTTATTCTTCACTGCTTCATTTTACATCTGAAGATAAGTTCCCTCAGGCTTTCTGCTGTTTAATGCTGTTAGAGGTTCTGCTGGAGGGACTCCAAAGATAACAATTCCCTACGGAAAAGAAGAGTTGATGCTGCATGGGCATGTGATGCTGTATGGGCACAGCCTCCCATGTGTTCCAAAGCCAAAATTACATTGAAAATTAACTATGAAGCCTTTATGATGAGTTAATGTGTTGTAATGCCTAGTTTTTCCTTGGAGGTTTTTGGATACAGACAGGTGGTTGATTGTGTTTTTTTGCTCCAGCTATCATCAGGCTTAGGCCAGTGTTTTAATGTCCATCAAACCAGATCTCTTAGATGGTTAGCACTAGTGTTCATGTGGGCTCATGACCATCCCTTTTACTGGTGTGGGTTTAGTCTCACCTCATGATCCTAGAGCTAAAGCTGCTCAAAGAGAGAAATACCAAAGTCCAGAGGTGAAATGGAGGAGGATAAGCCAGCCTGCCCTTTTAGCATCTTGTAGCTGGACAAATCAATCATTCAACTCACTGTGGTTATGCTTCCATAACTTCAAACAGAATACAGGGCATTCTGCATCCAGCTGCAGATTCTTCTACTTACTTTACATTTGGTAAGTATCAGGAGCAGTGCCCACCTCAGAAAAATCTCTTGGCACATGTGATACATGGCTACAAATCACTTGTTCATCTTGCTACATGTAGATTTCTTTTAGATTGAAAAACCCTACTTAGCATTCTACTAAAGCAATCACAACTGGGCTTAATGCATTCATGAAGATTTTGTTTGTTTGTTTGTTTTTTTTTTCAAGTTAAGATAATTTGAAACTGTTTGATGTAAGAGTTGAGTTTTTAAAAGAAAATCAAGGGGGAAAAGTGACTCTTTACAGAGCAAAATCATGTGACAGCGAAATACAGCTGTGAAGGTGGGCCACATGTACTTGAAAATATCAGAAAAGCAGGAGTTTGGATGGGACAACTGAAGAATCACCACTCTGTCTTAAGAGATACACTTCTGTCAGGACTTGTTCAGCATTGACCTTTAGGTTATTCTTATAGCTAAGAAAGCATCCTTGAGGCTAGATTGTATCTTTGGTTACAGCTCAGTGTAGGATAGTAAGAGCAATTTCTCCTTTGGTCTGGCTGTCTGGTCTGTGAACCCAGGTGTTCATAGACTGTTCAAACCCACTCACTAAAAATCTATCCCTCTGCTAGCCAGCCAGCAAAGGCAAGGCTGAGCTCTGTACCTCCAATTTACTAAGACTTTGGAACCAAGGAGAGGAAACTACTCAAGGGATCCATCCAAGTTACGATTCCTCCCCTCCTCGACTTGGATGCCGATAAAGTTTCAGCCTTGTCATTCTTCAGGGCTCAGAATCAAGTTTTGAGAGAAGTACACATTAGAAACACTTGACTGCACAGGGGTAGGTGTTAAACAGCAGCTAATGTAGGCAAAACCCAGGAAATTCACTGAAGTGGGAATGAGGCTCATTTTATACCCTTTTGGCTTTTTTACCTTTTCCAGGCTGGACTACAGTGGTCCCTCCCGAGAATTCTTCTTCCTTCTGTCTCAGGAGCTCTTCAATCCCTATTATGGGCTGTTTGAGTATTCAGCCAACGACACCTACACTGTACAGATCAGCCCCATGTCTGCCTTTGTTGAAAATCACCTGGAATGGTAAGAACATTTTGTGCAAAACTGAAAGATCCTTTTAGAGAGCAATACAGCAATGGAAATGCAAACCATGCAAGCTGCCAGTTTAGACTGCATACAAATATTGTTGCTTCTGCTGGGAAGAACTGGAAAGTAGGTTGGGAGAAGGAAGAGAGGGAGTAAAGTGTAAATGAAACAACAGGCTCTGAAAAGAGTTGTGATGAGGTGCTACTATCAAAATGTCCTGCGTGTGTTACGTGGGACTTGGTGTTTGCATACTTCTGTGTGAATGTACAAAGGGCAGGGAAAAGAGCTCTGCTTAGTCCAGTCCTCCTCTTCCTGGTCCATTTCTAAGAATAGCAAGTATGGTTTTTCTGTACATGAAAGCAGCATTGTGGTTGGAAGCTACACAGTGTCCTCTAAGAGCCACTTTGCTGCTCTGTACCTTAAAAAAAGACCCAGTGAAAGCAGTTTCCCTTTTCTGCCTTGAGTGTTCCTGCTTGTGTTGGCAAGGCCACCAGAGCAAGCAGGCATTTCACCTTACCACCTATGTGTGCAACAGACAAATTCCTGATCTTGTTTCTTTATCAGCAATTCTGACTGCATATTGTGATCTCCTCGTTTTTCTATCTGCCTCCAGATCTCTGTGTCTTTGGGAGTTGTTTTCCTTTTGATAGTTTCAGATGTGGTTCAGTGAAGCATGGACTGACAGCCCTGGGCTCCCTTTGATCCCTTGTGGGATTTCATTGTGGCAAAGAAACAGTGCCACATGGGTTTGTTCCTATGATGTTTTTCTTTGTCTAACCAATCTTACTTGCTCCTCTCAAAGATCCTCTCTTAAGAGGAGCCCCTTTTAAATTGAAACACATAGAATCATAGGACACTTTAGGTTGGAAGGGACCGTTAGAGGTCATCTAGTCCAACTGCCCTGCAGTCAGAAGGGACATCTTTAACTAGATTAGGTTGCTCAGAGCCCCATCAAGCATAATCTTGAATGTTTCTAGGGATGGGGCATTTACCACCTGTCTGGACAACCTGGGCCAGTGTTTCAGCACCTTTATTGTAAAAAAAATTCTCTCTTACATCTAGTCTAAATTGCCATTAGTTCAAAACCATCACCCTTGTCCTGCAACAACAGGCCCTCCTAACAACTCCATCCCAGTCTTTCTTATCAGCTCCTTTAAGTACCAAAAGGCCACAACAATATCTCACTAGAGCCTTCTCTAGCCTGAACGACCCCAAGTCTCTCAGCCTTTCTTCATAGGAGTGGTGCTCCAGCCCTCTGATCATTTTTGTGGCACTTCTCTAGACCTGCTTCAACAGCTCTGTGTCTTGTGCTGAAGGCTCCAGATCTGGACACAGCACTGCAGATGGGGTCTCGCCAAAGCAGAGGTGCAGAATCCCCTCCCTCAATATGTCCTCTTCTGGTAAACAGCTCCTTGCTGGCTTTGGCTTGCAGCAGACCAAGAACAACTGAAAGATTGTACCATCACCTCTTTTAAGGTTGCAGTGGAAAAAACATGGGCATTGATGGGACCTAACATAGCCTCTGAGAAAGAATAGCCTCAGAGCCTAGCATAGCCTCAGAGAAGAATAAAGTTCTTTCTCTGTACTATCACTTCTAGCAATGGAGCATTATGCTAACAATGATCTTTGTATTAGGCTGTTTCTCTGCTAACAGGAGCAGGAAGAGAACAGCTTAATTCTTACAGTTTGTCCATCTCCCACTGCAGCCCTCGTTTTCCAGGGAAAATAGTTTGTCCTTTGCTCAGCTTAGCAGGCAGCATGGATGAACTTTTGATTTGGGAGACTGCATTTGTCAAGGTGCATTTTGATTTCAAGCCACAGGACTAACTGGGCAGTTGCAGTCCCAAGATCGTTCTGCTCACACTGTGAGCAAACTGGATCCAGGACTCTTTCTCCAGAAGCAGGCTTCCCATGTTACCTCAATAGTACCTGAAATAGCCTCTGGTGCTTATCAGTTACTAAAACTGTTGTGAAGAGCTCAGGAGCAGTTTTCCTAAGGGATAAATTCTGCTGCAAGAAGTATATGCTTTGAGACCCTCATTTTGTTCTTTTTTCATTGAGAGGTTTCAGCATGGAAGAGTCAGATTTTAAAAGGTATCCCTGGCATATAGGACAGCAAAAAGACACCTAATATGGTTTTCTGTAGCAGCATTTAACTCGGGAGTCAGTGGCAGTCGAACAGTCTAAGATAACATTTCTCCAGCTACAGGTTTCTTGCCTAAGGAACATTATTTTTTGGCTTTGGATATTTTTTTGGTTTTGTTTTTTGAGGAAAGGGAAACAAAGCTCCTTGGCCTGCAGAAAAAGACAAATGCTATGAAGGAAGAGATTTGTACATAAAGTAGTGTAAATAGGGCAAGATTGCAGAACCCAAGGGGAAAGATAAGCAGTTCAGTAAGTGCTTGGTAATGCTCCTTGAACCTATTATGGAACTGACTGACTGAGACCAGAAGTTTATAGCTATCCTGATAGGTTTCATGATTGGCTTGTTAGCTATCTAGACATTCTAAGTGATTTTATGTTAGTTTGATCTCAGCTATTCCTCTATAACCCTAGAGCACCGTACTCAGAAGTCTGTGCAGCCAGCTAAAACAAGGTTTGGACTGAGTGTTCTCAAATTCAAGGAGTATGATTCTCCCATAAGGGTTTTAGAGGCTGCCTTCTTTGAGGGCACAGAACTAACTTGCTTGTTATCAGTTATTCTTGAGGAATGGGGGTTTCTGACATTCTCAGCCTTTCTCCAACTTTGTGCTAATCAAAGTCAGCTCGAAAACTTCTGTTTCTCAGATTTGCTTGATATGATTCCAGCAGATCTCTCAAACAAGCAAGAAACAAAGGTTCTTTTCCCAAAGCCATTGTGAGACATCCATTAACAGAGATGTCTGAATCCCAAGGTCACAGATGATTAATATTCATAGTGCTTTTAAGGCTTGAAGCTTGATGTCAGTCATGAAAACCACACAACCACAACTGGTCTACATTTCTTTACCTGTATGCTGTTTGGTGTTGTGGGGGTTATCATTTATGTGGAATCTACCCTTGACATGTTTTACAAGACTTTTCCAGACCCAGCTATATTAAGAAACAGAGCTAGCAAAAAAAAAAAAAAAAGTCCTTAAAATGATTTTACATTTTCTCTTCTTTAAGCAAACAGTGGTGAGATTGAGATAAATACAACAGAATGCAGAGGAGAAGTTTTGTTCACATTGGCAGAATTGAGAAACACACTGCTCTTTTTCGCCTGGCCCAAAAGTTACAGTTCTGCCCCCGTTAATGGCTTATTTCATGCCTTGCTCTTTGTACAAACAGCATTCTGAGTCCAAAATGAGCACATCAAAGCACAGAGAAGTTGTGTGCTGCCAACTTAAGAAAGAGACATAATGGCTGGAAAATATTTCTCATTTATGGAGAAACTGAGATTTAACACCTTTCCTGCAAGCTTCCATTGAATAAGACTTTTTCCTTCAGTTAACATATGTGCCTGCTGAACACACAAAATACAAGATAGCACACACACATTCTCAGATAGACATATTTTAAATCCCCCTGTAGCTGAAAGGATCTCTCTAGATCTGAGAAGTTTGGTGATACACATTTTTATCTGCTACAGGATATACCTGAAGCTCATAGCCAGAAGAGCTACTTTTAATCCGTGCCAGTAATGAGCCTTTCTCTCTGATCTAGGTAATGTGCCTGCTTTTTTACCTGGATAATTGAGAACACCATTTGTAAAATACAATTTACACCCCCCACATAAGCTATTTGTCTTTCTCCAAATATGTGGGCAAAATGTGGTGGCAGCTACTATATATTACTTCAGTTTAGCCCATAATATTCTTGTCTTTACTCTCGGTCGGGTGCTTTGGGCAAGTGAGAATTCTTCTCAAGTTTTGCTCAATATTCTGGGAGCCAGAGTGGTGGGGATCATTACAACCTCATGCAAGGTTTATTATTCCATAATGCTGAGTTCTTAAATACTAATAAATGGCTCCCAATAGCTTGCCACATCAGCTTCTCACTTTTCTCCCTGCTAACAGTGCTGTGGAAGGTTTCAGGCTGTCTTTCACAGAATCAAAGAATGGGCTGGGCTGGGAGGCACCTTAAAGTTCATCTGGTTCCAACCCCTCTGCCACGGGCAGGAACACCTTCCACTGTTGCTTAAGGCCTTCCAGTTCCCTGATGCACTGTACTCCAGGATGTTCAGTATTACAGAGCATACAAAGATACCTTTTTGCTGGGGCGAAAAAGGTTTCTGTCTCTGATTTGAATTACTAAGGTCAGACTGAATATTGTAGTTCTATTTTCACACACACAAAAATAATAAAAGTCGAAGGGGTAAATCAACCCTGAGAGGAAAAAAAAATAAAAAAACAACACATCCTGATGCACTTAGGTGAAGGAAATGTGTTAATAAGATCTGAGAACAAAATACCTAGTTCTGGAGTTTGCATAGTCTCAAATCTTCATGTGGATCCCTGGTTATTCTCCCTGTCTTCTTCACTATGCATCTTCAAGAGGTGTAGAAGGTTGCTGGCATCTCTTCACTGTATCGCAGTCATTTCTGTATTGTAGCAAAATGGTTTGTTTAATCATGCTGTGATACACTGTGGTTTCCTTCAGGTCTTTATTTTGTCTTTCATTTTCCATAGTGTTGCCCTCCTCAGCTCTAGCCCAGCAAAGTGGTAACCAGAATCTTTGTTTCTGTGATGATTTCACAGTATCACAGTATCACCAAGGTTGGAAGAGACCTCAAAGATCATCAAGTCCAACCTGTTACCGCAGACCTCAAGACTAGACCATGGCACCAAGTGCCATGTCCAAACCCGCCTTGAACACCTCCAGGGATGGTGACTCCACCACCTTTCTGTATCACTTTCACCAAATCTGAAAAATCACAGAATATATCTGGTTGGAAAGAGACCTCTAAGATATCCAGTCTAACCCTCAACCCAGGACTGAAGGGTAAACACTGAACCATGTCCCTAAGCGCCAGGTCCACACACTGCTTGAATGCCCCCAGGAACGGTGACCCCACCACTGCCCTGGGCAGACCATTCCAGAACCCTTTCAGTGAAGGGTTCTGAGAACCCTTTCAGTGAAGAAATATTTCCTAATATCCAGTCCAAATCTCCCCTGGCACAGCTTGTAGCCACTTCTTCTAATCCTGTTGCATGATCCCAAGGTGAAGAGGCTGGCCCCTCCTTGCTTCAACCTCTCTTCAGTTAGCTGTAGAGAGTGATGAGGTCTCCCCTCAGACTCCTATTCTGCAGACTGAACAACCCCAGCTCCCTCAGACACTCCTTACAGGCCATGTGTTCCCTTCATGAGCTTCACTGCCCTTCTCTGGATGTGCTCCAGCACCTCAATATACTTCCTATAGTTGAGTGGCCCAGAACTGAAGACAGTACTTAAGGTGCATCATCACCAGTCAGCTATCTACCAATATCCCCAAGTCCCTCTCTTAGTTGCAGCTTTGTAACCACAGATCCCCAAGTCTGTAGCTTACCATGGGGTTGTTGTGACCAAGGTGGATTAGTCTTGTTGAACGTCATACAGTTAGCCTTGTCCCATCCATCTAACCTGTCCAGACTCAGCTGGACAGGCTGATCTGCCCTCTAGCAGATTGACATAGGCACCCAGCTTGGTGTCATTGCAGACTTTGCTGAGGGCACACTCAGTCTCCTCATCCAGATCATTAATGAAGATATTAAAGAGTTCAGGCCCTGGAGGACACCACTAGTGACTGTGCACTAGCCAGATTTAACTCCATTCACCACCACTCTTTGGGCCCAGCCATCCAGCTAGTTTCTTTGTTCCAAGATTTCATTGTTCGTGCCGCTGCTCATTTCAGATGTTGTGGTTTGGCTGTCATCATCACATCACTTAGGAAGACTCTGCTTAGAATAAAGCAATTCTCAGTGTTTGCTCAACTTCCCCCACTGTGGGGAGGACTGAATCTAAGAGTGACAACAAAAGGGTGTTGTCTTTTCAGTTCACAAAACATTGTGTTTGCAATGTGCTGTCAAATGGATATCCAGTATCTTCTGTTCACATCTTCTCAGTGGGACAGAGCTTTCCTTCACATCAGTCCTGCCCTCAGGAGTAACCCAGTAAGGTGACGTAATGCACCCTGCTTTGAGAAACAGCACTGTACTCACAGCACAGTCACTGCACCAGGCCTTTTATCCTCATCCCTTGCTTGGTCTTTTATCTGACTTGCCCCAGCAATCTATTGCTCATCGTCTGCTTGTGAATTTTCAGTTTGTTGCATGTTTGTAAATGTAGAGCCACAGCCAGCAATGTGAAAAGAAGCCCACGCTCTGCATAGAAGACCAGATGGCCTAGACAGTTAAAATCATTCACAGAATCACAAAATCACAGAATGTGAGGGGCTGGAAGGGACCTCAAAAGCTTATCCAGTCCAACCCCCCTGCCAGAGCAGGATCTCCTATACCAGATCACACAGGAACGTGTCCAGGTGGGTTTCGAATACCTCCAGAGAGGGAGACTCCACAGCTCCCCTGGGCAGCCTGTTCCAGTGTTCTGTCACCCTCACAGGGAAAAAATTCCTCCTCATGTTTCCATGAAACTTCCTATGCCTCAGTTTCCACTCATTGCCCCTTGTCCTGTCTTTGGGCATCACCAAGCAGAGCCTGGCTCCATCCTCCTGGCACTCACTCTTTACAGACATTGACAGACACTCATCATTCACAGACATTAATTTGGAGATCTGAGGGATGCTAACTTGAAACATCTTTTTCTGTGTTTTCATTACAAATTAAGGACAGCATTTTCCTTCTAACAATTAGGCATTTTCAGACCTTGCTGTGACATTTATGCAGAGAACACTATCACAGCTACCTCATCTTGCTAATCAGACTTAGCATTCCCAACATCTCTGAAAAGTCCTGCTGTGGCTCATTTGTTTGATTTTTTGTCTTTACATGAAACTTAATACAGAACCTTATCAGTGAGTAAAATGATTTTGTGCAGAAGCCTGCTGAAGACCACAAAGGTGATATAGTCACACTTGGTGGCCCCAGAAGCTGTAGGTCAATTCCTGGCTGCAATGTCCAAATGATCTCTGTTAACTTTATGCTCACATTCAATTGCCATAGTAAACCTTTCCTTCTGCCCCCCTTGTATTTTAATCCATGCTACTGAACAGAGTCAAACAGAAAACTTGCCTGTATTCCTACATGGTGTTCTGCAGGCAGATGCAAGCCTCTTGCACCCACTCTCCTTGCAGACATCATCTTGCTTTCCCTGTGCTCCAAGCCAACATGGAGCTGAGAAAATATATGCTGCCTCCCATCAGGGCTGATTACTTCAGACTTGGCACTGCTTCAGTTTGTGTGCCTTGGCAAGCTTGGCACATAGGTAGACCAAGGTCCCTTTGCTCCTGCACGGTGCTGCATGGGTATAACCCAGCTAGGCTCTGACCTTCTCTTTTCTTGATTTGATATAAATGAGAAAGCACATAGCCACCACTATCTATCTCAAGCATGCCAAAGAATGCAAGCTGTTGTTTTTCCCATTTTTTGTTCTAACAAACCCAGGAAGAACCAAGAATGTTGCAACCTCAGCTCTCCTTTGTCCTTAGAGAGCTTGGTTGGTTTTGTTAACGCAGTTTCCTTAGGAGTTGTGCCTTGTGCAATTGCCCTGCCTCTCTGCCAGACAGTTTCCTAATCAGCTTGAGACCTCTGACAGGAAGGTAAACATCTCAAAGATATGGGTTCCCTAAAAGCTTTGTGGAACTCGTGGCTGGCTAAAGGACAGCTCTGCAGAAGAGTGCCTCAGTGAGGGTGGGCTGATGAGCCTAACAGTTACCTGTTCTGTCTGGCCTGCAGCAGGAGCGAGCTGGCATCAGAGGCACAGGCTGTAAACCAGCTCTTGCATCTTACTCAGTAGCTTGAGGATGTGTGGGAGAGCTGTGAAAACTCAGAGGAGGCAGAAAGGAAAAGCTGGAGATGCTCCAAAGTGTGGGAAGTGCTAGTAGAGATGTGTAAGGGGAACTGGAGCTATTGCAGTGTGCTAATGTAGGGCCATCAGAGACAGGTCTATAGGAAACTGAGCTCCATTAATCCTGCTGCATGGAGAATGGCTTATTTCAATTAAAGGGGCTTTGAAAGAAAGTGACAAATTGCCTCATGACCTAATGGGTTATATTCAGATGCAGACCAGCTCTTAGGATGGATTTAGGCACGTTCTGTGGTTCTTTATAGAAACAGTGGAGAAATGTAGTCACAGCATCTAAGCAGGAGGTCTGCAAACAGCCATTACTCCTGTCCACTGGCTGAAAGTAGCTCTGGGGAATATGTGGCCTGAATTACTTATTTATCTCTTTAATCTGCAACTGCTGGGGCAGGCAACCTATGTATTGCCCAATACCTGTTTCATTAAGGGGGTTAGAAACACTGAATTTGGTTTTAGGGCTCAGATGGGCCATTTGCCTGAGTCTATGTTTTGAAGGAGGAGTTAATTTAGAAGACTAATCTTGCAGCAATCTTGCAGGGCCTTCTTTATGCTAAATGCTGAAAAATCACCTTCTTTAAAAATCAGATTGTCTAGAGCTCTTCAGAGTGCTCTAATTTTTAAAATTAGATTATTACTTCTTTGTCTCAGTTTCCATCCTAGATGACCTTTAAGGTTCCTTCCAACCCAAGCCAATCAACTTGAAATCCATTTGATGCTCTGAAGTGCTTTGAAATTCTCAGATGAAAGGCACCATAGAAACCCAAAGCATTTAGTGTTACATTTCACTATAGATTTCCATTACTAGCAATATCTTATTTTAAATAATTTATGTTTATATGAGAAATTTTCAAGCAGTATTATAAATCTTCTGGACAAGAATGACGAATATGCAGCTGAAATAATTCTGTAAGACCTTTTCACTATGTGAAACATAGATGTTACTGAAAGGTCTTCTTGCTGCTGTACTGTGATCTCTCTCAATGCCTCCTGTGCTTAGGTAAACTTTGATTTTCCTGTTAAGTTTGATGTATGACCATATCACATAGAGCTTACCTCAACAGCTGGTTAATTATTTATTAAGGGTCAGGAGGGATTGGAAGACTGAAGGTAAACCAAAGTGAAGGAGAGAAAAAACAACATTTCCACTGACTGAGCTTGTACAGCAACATTTGTTTGGAAAATATTTTCTGCTCTGTATTTTTCCTATTCTTGACTTTCTGTCTCTTACTGAGATTTTTTTTTTTTCAAGTTCCTTTGAGGATCCTAAGATCCTCACCTGGGTTGAAAGAAGAGATGTCTCTCTCAGACTGTCCTCCTTTTCCCTTCTCTGAGTTCCATAGTGTCCAATACTGCTTCCATAATTAGGGTTTTGTTTGAGGGAAAGGCAGGCGTTCTGCTTTGTTGTGTTTTTACACAAGTCATTTTTATGGGCTTTTCCCCTGGCTTGAGGCTGTTTAGTCTTTTGCAACATTGTGAATTAAATTTGCCCAGAGATGAGAAACTGTGTGTGAAAACTTCATAGTGTTTCCACCTGGCATGTGATAGAGGAGAAAATGATAAAGTCCACACAATCTCTGAGCATGTGGGCCCACAGGGAAGCATCAAGCTGGGCAGTGATTGGATTTTTTTGTTGTAGTGGCAAAAAGCTCCCAGGGAGTGATGAATGTCCTCATATCTCCTGTTCCAGCCACACTGGAATGGCGAGGCTGAGCTGTCACCATGAAGCATTGCTCAGTCATCTTTGCCACTCCTTATTTCTCACTGCATTTTATTATAAGGTAAAGAAAAGTCAGTTAGAGCAGGTGCAGAAATTCCCAAGCTAACTTTTTTTTCTTTTTTTTTCAGTAGTAAACACAATTCATAGATCAAAAGAAAGCCTGCTTGCAGAGTGAAATTGCTTTCAGTAAATCACCTACCTTTGGTTAGGGTTTTTAAGCTGAAAAGCATTTCTCTTTGTGTAGGTCTCTCCCTGGGTTACTTTGAAAGTTACAGTTTTCATCTGTCCATTTCTTCATTTCAGTTCTAGTTCTTCATTTAAGTATATTAACTTAGTGTTACATTAAAATGAAGAAAAAGGGAAGATTACAGATTTAAGTCTGATCTGAATCTCCTCAAAGGCAGAAGGACAATGTCAAGTTTGTGGGTTTGCCCTGAATATTTTTCAAAATCTCAATAAAATTAAGGAGGATGATAAAAATTCTGAGCTATCCATCCTCTATGAAAAAAATTGTAGTTAGCAACAAGAATACAGAACCATAAATTCAATATCTCTTGTCTGATTGAAGGAAGCTTTTATGTTGTGACTTAGGACTTCTATTCTGGAAAGGGCAGACTAGAAACTGGATTTCATTGTATTGAAAAGATTCCTAAAGGAAAAGGCAAACATTTTCTTGGACTGCAGAAGAGCAATACAAGGGTCCAGGTCTGCTGCATTCTGTATGCTCTCAGGAGAGGATGGAAGCTGTCAGTTTGCAGTGGTGTTAAGAAAAGTTGAAGGTGTTCAATGATTTGCATAATGACTTAAAAGAGATTGTCAGACAATGAATAGTATGTTCCAGCTGGTGCACACAGCTGAGGAACCTCATCCTGGGAGGCAGGGATCATGAGCTGGATTGCAGCACAGGGCAAACCCAAGTGTACAACTTCTGGACCTGGGGCAGTGAGTCCATGTGGCTCTGCACTGCAGATGACCTGGCTGCAGTCAGCTCAAGGATATTTATGTCATGCTTCATCACATGGTGTAAACATTCCTGGGTGCTTACCAGTGAGTTTATGATGAGCAGTCTGTCTCCTGCTTAAATCATCCAGACAAGATGGGAAGGATGTGCCTCCTTTGAGAATAACTCAGTTATTGTGGCTTCAGTGTTTGCAGTTAGCCATTGAAGGAAAATGTGCAGTCATTTGGCTGGTGCTTTCATGGCCCTCTTGTCTGCCTGATGACTACATCTGTGGGTTTCCCCTCTGTCGACTAGCTTCAACACATGGCAAAGCTATGGAAAGCAGATATAAATCATGCAATGTATAAAACTTCACCAATTCATAACTTTACCAAGTCTTCTCCCCTGTCCCCTACCCCAGCTTTTCAAAAAGGTTTGACTCAGAAATCAAAATCTCTTGAAAAAAACCCTCTTGCTGCTTAAAAAAAAAACAACCCACATGCCTCACACAGTGTTGATCCATAAATCATAAACTACAGCTGATCACAAAAATCTCTATCATTTTACAGAAGGTAAGACAGAAAAATAAGTCAGATAGACTAAACAACTGAAGTGGACCTGGGGCTCAGAGGACTGGGATTCTGCTGCTGTTTCTACCACTTGTGTTCTGGATAACATTAGCTAAGTCATTTTTCTTTTGCACTTGAGTTTTCTCATTTGTCAAATGAAATATTGGCACTGCCTTCATCTGTAAGCTGCTTTGAGGTCTGCCAGTCAAAAATACAGTCTGGGATCTGGGAATCACAAAATGTAGAGGTTTGTAGCCAGTAGTTCAAACTTCATTCTGCATCTCCTCTGTAGTCGCTGGGGAGAATTGGAGGAGAGTTTGCCGACAGCTTTATAGACCCCTGTGTGTTTTATCTGTTGTAGCAGCAGGAGAAGCTAAACCTGCAAGCAGACTGGTTTCTGGTGGTGTTGCCTTTGTACTGCCATAGTTTCCCAGGTGTTCTTCCAGAGAAGGAGAAAGATTGCATGTTAATGGTCCATAAGGCTGATAGCTCTGCAAGCAGAGACAGCCACTGCAATGCTCAGCCACACTCCACCTCTCCTCCAAAACACTACATTCGTGGAACTTCTTTGTTGTGGGTAAAATGATGCATAGCACATATCTCTTGTCATAGGCAGACCACCTACTTGATTAGTCTCCTTAACATTTTAATGGCAGAACTTGAAATCGACTCTCCATTTCTTGTTCCCGGTGTCTCTGGTGCCCAGGCAACCCGTGGCACCCAGGCTGGTGTTCTGCCACAGTGCAAATCCCAGGGCTGGATTTGCCCAGTTCTGTGTCTGCAGCAATAACTTCTGACACAGCTCAGCCGATGTGTAGGGAACCAATGCCGCTACCTCGGCGTGGGGCTCATTGATGTGCAAATGCAGCTGTAACTGTTCCTCTGTGTGTGCCTTTACCTGGAGCCATCATGTGCTTAAACTAGGGAGTCCTCCTGAAAGTGGCAGTTTGATTGGTCCTGTCAAAGAGAAACCTGAGGGGATGCTATGAATTTCTCTTGTCTACATTATCTTTGCCTCTCATTTTTTCTAGATAAAGCAAACCAGCCTGAAGCTTTCCTCATAAAGTCATGTTTGGTTGGTTGTTTTTTTTCCTTTGAGACACACTTAATGTTTTAACCTTCCCTGACAATTCTTCTGTGGTGGGTATATCCAAGCCATAAGGAAGAGGAGAAGCCATTTTCAGTAAATGTGCTATGTTAGAGACAAGAAAAACAACTGAAGGATTGATTAGGTTAAACAAAGAAGCAACGAGATTTGCATTATCTCATTGTTTTTCAGTTACTGGTAAATTAAGTTTCAGGAATGATTTGAGGTTTGATTGCTAATTCAGGGTACATGAGCTCCAGAGATTTAGAAGGACATGGATAATTCAGTTCTGTCCCATGTAAGCAGTAGCTCTTTTTCATGTGGTTACTGTTTAGTACTGAGAAACAGAAATGTTGTGTTCTATTTGCAGACAGATCCAGAAAATAAAAGTAGGGCAAGCACTTACTGGAGTGCCAGTTTTGCACTGGCCTTTAACAGCAGAAAATGTATGCATGATTTAGCAATAAACTGAGAGGCTGAGTCACATAAACATGTTCATTGTATGGAACTCAGGTGCCAAGCAAAAAAGGGAAACATCTATGGAAAGCTGGCAAGAGAAGGCTTACTCCTGGAGAGAATGACCAGTTTTGGTTTTGAAGGGTAATAGAAGTTTATTTGTACCAGGTTGCTTTTCTCCCTGAAAATCAGGTTTCATCCTTTTTATTTTCCCCTTGTTTAGTTTCAGACCTTGGGTGATAGACATTTCACACACTCCTCAAGACTCTTTATGTGCAAGCTGGCCTGCTGGACTGTTCCATTTCCCATACACTTCACTATCAGGGCTACTTAAAGGCAAGTGCTTTCTTAAATGAGTGCTGCAGTCATCCTTTAAAAGATCACAGAATCACAGAATGTTAGTTGGGACTTGAAAGGGACTTCTGAAGATCATAGAGTCCAACTCCACTGCCAAAGCAGGATCACCTGAGACAGGTCACACAGGAACACATCCAGGAGAGGTTTGAAAGTCTCCAGAGGAGACTCCACAACCTCTCTGAGCAGCATACTCCAGGGCTCCAGCACCCTCACCTTAAAGAAGTTTCTCCTCATTGAGATGGAACCTCCTGTGTTCCAGCTTAAAGCCATTGTTCCTTGTCCTGTCACAGAACACTATTGAAAAGAGACTAGCACCTTCATCTTCACCTCAGATACTTACTAATTAAAGATCCCTTCTCAGCCTTCTCCTCTCAAGACTAAACAACCCCAGTTCTCTCAGTCCCCCAGTAATCCTCATAGCTCTCTGTTGGACTCTCTCCAGCAGGTCTCCGTCTCTCTGAGCCCAAATAACATTTAGAGGGACTGCAGGGGTGAATCCCTGTGGTCTGTGTGTAACATCCATCCATTTCCAGGCTGGAAATTTGCACAAACAATTGCTCTATGTCAGCACCCCTAAATGTTTCCTGTTAGTTTTAGTTTGGAAAACAGAATGAAAGTGAAGCTTAGCTGACAATTATCTGTGGTTTCATAGTGAGGAAATATGGAGATTGCTCTTGAAAAAGCTCAGTAATAGTCTGAAAACCAGGAATGAATGCTGGCCAGCTATGAGATAGGATTGATCTCAGTGTTTACAACATAACTCAAAGCAGGTTAAAAAGAAAACAACAAAACTTAGTCATATGGATCATTATCATTCCTTCAAAAGTGTATGGGGATCTAGAGTAACTTCTCAGGTGAAATGGCAGTGTGGTTAGATAGCAGAAGAGGTAAGTGCTCAAGCTACCCTATATAGCTGACTGGCACCTTCTCTTTGACACCCACCCTTCAGATATTTATAAAGATCCCCTCTCAGTCTTCTCTGCTCCAGGCTAAACAGCCCCAGGTCTCTCAGCCTTTCCTCATCAGACAGATGATCCAGTCCCTTCATCATCCTAGCAGCCTTTGTTGGACACTCTCTAGTATGTTTCTGTCCTTCTTGAGCTGGGGAGTCTGGAACTGGACACTACTCTAGAAGTGGTCTGACAAGGACAAGCAGAGCAGGAAGAGGACGTCCCTGACCTGCTGACCACACTGTTCTTAGTGCACCCCAGGATACCATTGGCCTTCTTGGCCACAAGACCACATTGCTGTCCCATGGATAACTTATTGTCCATCAGGACTCCAAAGTCCTTTTCCATGGAGCTGCTTTCTAGCAGTTCAGCCTCTGATCTGTACTAGTGCATGGTTCTTGTTCCTCCCACATGCAGGACTCTATATACCTGACACACTGCTGGTTTTACTTCAAATTCACAGTGCGTGGAGCCAGGCAGACTTGCTGTAACCATCTGGTTATCATTTGCACAAAATACATTCTTAGAACTTTTTTTACATTAAAAACAACAACAACAAAGAATCTTTATTTAAAAAGGTCTAGTTCTGGTGATTCCAACAAAGTTCAGAAATCATCATTCAGTACATTTTCCTCTGCATCTTGTTCCCTGCCCCCCAAATCACAAGGCTGCAAATCTTTAGGCTCTAAGAATGGATTTCTTTGCTTTAATCAGTAGTTCTTGGCCTTCATAATGCTCACAAATGTCATTATAACAGTGGAGGTTTTAACTGCCCTGGCTTCCTACAAATTTGGGGTTCATGACTGAATTCTCTGTTACCTAATAAGATGCATGTTCAGAGTGAAACCTTTCGCATTCATGAGACCTTCTAAGTGCTTCCTGTTTTGTAGATTCTCTGGTATCTAATAATGGTTGAGATTAGGTCCAATCTCCTCCTCTGTGGAAGGTCTAATGAGGTCTCCAGGTACATCCACCTGCCAAATCTCAGGTCTCCCTCAGAAGAGCTGCCAAGGGCAGAAATCCTGTACCACAACACAGCCTCATTTGTTCAGCTTGTCCTTCAGGTGGCCAAAAGTTCATTTGCTTAATTAAACAGCCAAAAGCTTTAAAATCAGTGCAACAAAATTCATAGATCCATAGAAGGGTTTGGGTTGGAAGGGACCTTAAAGATCATCTAGTTCTAACCCCCTGCCATGGGCAGGGAGACCTTCCACTAGACCAGGTTGCTTAAGGCCCAATCCAACCTGGCATTGAACACCTCCAGGAAGGTGTCATCCACAACCTCCCTGGGCAACCTGTTCCAGTGTCTCACCACCCTCACTGTAAATAATTATTTCTAATATCCAGTCTAAATTTGCCCTCCTCAGGCTTAAAACCATCCCTATCACTATGTGTGACTTTGCCTCACAGATGAAAGCAAGTTTTTGTTAGTCTCATGAAAGGAAAATGACACTTTCAAAAGTGATGTGAGCCATATTTATATTCCTCTCTCAAGCTTTTCTTTGAATACTTTTTTCACAAGCTACTGCATGAGGAAGGGCACACTTAAAGTCAGCTGATGTGGTGGAGTGAGATAAGGTTTGCAAGATTTTCAATCTTTTTAATCCCATCAAGTACTTCCTCTGTTCAAGATTTGAAGTCTCTCATACCATAGCCAGTTTAGCCTACACGACACAGTTACCAAAGTATCCCCTGCAGAATGATAAAAGCCATTCTTCCCCTGCCCACATTGATTACAGTTTTGTCAAGGTGCATCACTCTTCATCTGACTCTGGGAAAGGACTATCATATGTGTGAGGAGAGTAGATTTAGACTGGGTAGTAGAAAGAAATGCTTTACAGTCAGGGTGGTGAGACACTGGAACAGGTTGCCTAGGGAAGCTGTGGATGCCCCCTCTCTGGAGGTTTTCAAGGCCAGGTTGGATTGCAGTTTGAGCAGCCTGGTCCAGTGAAAGGTGTCCCTGCCCATGGCAGGAGGGTTGGAACTCTACTGTCCGTTGCAACCCAAATCATTCTATGAATCTATGACAAAGCAGAGCTGAGTTTGTTCAACTAGTTAAGAGAGAGCCTCGTAACAAAAGGTGATTGTGGGTCTTGCCTTGATACTGCTGCTATATGATAAGGCCCAGAGTAAATGAAATTCCTTGTGACTCACCTGCAACCAGATGAAAATGTATTGCTTAGTCACTGCTCCGGCGTATGGCTTTGTCTCTCCCTGTGTACGCAGATATGCAGTAAGCGTGCAGAGAGTCCTACTGAGGAGAATGAGCCTGTTATTTTGCACCAGGCTGTTTCAGGGGCACCTGCAGTCTCCAGAAGGCAGTTAGCCGTGTAGTGTGGAAAGTCCTGCAAATGGTTCAGAGAGGAGTGCTGTTAAAAGCCAGAAAGCAGGTGCACACAATGTCCTTTTTCAGTGGATGGATGGTGTCAATAGGCAGGCAAACCAGAGCAGCTCTCCCGCTCATTAATTCTGTCTCTCCTTCCACCATTTCCTGTTCATTAACTCCCTCCCATGCTCCCCCCTCTGCCAGAGCACATTACTCAGACTCAATCATTGTCTCTGAAAGGGAAGGGTGTTGAAAGAAAAGGCCAGAGTAAGATCTCGAATTGCCCACTCTCCCAAGCTATCAAATAAGCGTTTTACACTGCCTTGGAATGGTAAACATAAGTCAGGTTTAAGGAAGGTATGTGCCCTCCAGCCAGGATTTACCTTTGTGCTGCTTGTTCTGTCAAGAAAACTTGGGTTTTTTTTTTCTGAAGAGACTGTTTCACCTCTGAATCTCACCCCTACTCTAAATCCTTTGGGAAGAACTAAACACAGAAGTCTGGTTTTGTTTTATCTGGCTTTTTTAAAGAAGGGCAATTTGTTTCTTGTTGCTTTATGGTAAGTTTTGATGTCTTTTAAGTGGAACTGTTATGCTTGGCTGATCATGATGGCAGCTTGATGGACTGTGTGGACACACACATGGACAATATATTGTCCTCTGAGGACAGTAGCAAATGCTTCCCTTTAGACAGTTATCCATTGACTTAGCATGGTCCATGTTTCTCAGTGACTTACTGGCCCACAGAAGTGTTGTCTACAGTCCCAGACCCTGTCCAGGATGGCCAAGGGGCCAGAGGACCTTCTCTTAAACCAATGATCAGATAATCAGGTATAGGCAATCTCTGCAGAGACAGCAAAGCTACTTGGAGGGGAGGAAGGATTTTGGGGCTGGGAAATTCAAATGGTGTGGCCACAAAGCACTGTATCTGCTGAGGGAATGCAGAGCTGCCAAGAAATAGAGCCTGCCACAGAGCTTTTTATCTATTGCATTGATAGGCACTAGGATTGTCAATGTCTTGTTAATTATTTAGTCTCCTTAGTCCAGGCCAGTTAGAACTAGTCTTGTTTTCCTACACAGTACCATTGCAAGGGCTGGGACTGTGAAGCTCCCATTAGGCTTTCAGCTTGACCAAGCCCTGGTGTGTCCTAGAGGGCTGCAAGCACAAGGCCACATGCATGGACCACACAACATAGAACTGCTCTGCCCATGTTTGCTTGGGCTGGCCCACTGGGCTTTGTCTTTTTACATGGAAATGCTGCCTGTGGCCTTGTGATGGTTTGGTACACTTCTGCCACATGGCATTGATTCTATTTAAGCTCATCATTAACAACTATGCTAACATGAGCTCTTGATCCAGGTGCTACCCTTTCATGTCAGCTTTGCATGACTGTGCTTAAAACCATCACAGATGTGATACAGGCAGCAAGGAGAAAACCAACTCTGTTCACACATTTAAGCAACTTAGTGGAAACCATGTTCTCAAATCCATGAGACTTTTCTTGGCAATTTACTTTCAGCTTTATTGCAAATGCCTCCTGCTGCCCAGCTTTGCCCAGCTGAATAACCATGGGGTGAACACTGTGGTGAGGAACACTCAGTGCTCATAGTATGTTTGTTCAGCACCCACTTTCCAGATGCATAGGGATGGATGAGGGTGGTGAAGAACAAGCCCAGAAAAGCTAACATGTGTTATTTAGGCTGAATGGACTTGATCCTGAGGGTGCTGTAAAACTGAGGTGTTTCTGGGATTGCAGCAGTCTGGCTTCCACTGTGCTTGCATTGTGTCAGCTCCCCCTCTTCTCATTGCTTCTCACTGGAAACATTGCACTGGAGCACAGGTGAAGCAAAGCAGACCCTAACTAGACCCAACAGCTGCCTTTTGTAGCTGCTGTGGAAACAGCTGTAAGGGGGTAACATAATCACTCTTCTGTTGCCAGTCAGCTGCATACCATAAGCACCTTTCTGGGATGCAGGGGACCCTGAGGCAGCTCCGGTGGTGATGTAAATGCTAATTGGGACCACAGCCTGCTGGTTTGTGCCCCATTTGACGTACTAAGCACTTGTTGTTCTGTCCCATGAGGATGAGGTTGACTCAAGGGATATTTTGTGCCACTTTTGTTACAAGGAGGCTTGTGTTCCACTCATGCAGGAAGGGTCTTTGTGCTGGGTCCTGTAGTGGGAGAAATGGTTTCTTGGCTTTTTCATCTTTCTTTTCTTCTATGCAATAAAACTTCACTATGATGACAGTCAGCTCAGGCTTGGTGTGCTAACATTTGGGATGTTGGATTTTATTTATTTTTTAACTATTTTCCTTTTTTAACAAATAAGCAAGTTTTGGATGGGGGTTGGGGGTTGTTTTTACAAAAGACAAACACACCGGGGACTTACAAGTCTGTATTTTTCTGTCTGAGATTACTGATTCAAGACCAGATTTGATGGAAGAACACCTAATAAATTGTAGGAGAAATCATAAAATGAAAAATTTAACAGCTGAACACTGCAACTCATAGATTGTAGTGGGCAGGGCATTATTTTACTACAATAATTGACGTTATTGAAGCAAGACTAGGGGTTGTTACTCTAACAAAACAGAAACAGTAACAAGTAAGTAAATACTGAAGACTGCTGAGCATCACCATTGAGGAAGTGGTCTGGGAACAACTCACCTGAGCTTTAGATAGGGATTTTAATGTATCCTTGATAACAGCAGTTAACTTACTTGAACTTCAGTTTCCCCTTATAAAGTCAGCTTGTTACCCTTTTAGAGTACCTTAAAGCCCCACCTTGGAGAGTGTTGTAACCAGTATGGAACTGGGAATACTGATTCACCAGCTAATCCTTTGCAGCTATTTTGATAGTATGTTCTCTGCTGAGGTAGCTTCTCAGGGGATTTCACAGGCTAAATAGTGTGTCTGACATGGTCAGTCTCTATCAGAGAATTCAACTACAGATCAGAGAAGGTGAGTCATAGAATCATAGAATGCCTTAGATTGGAAGGGACCTCAGAGATCATCTACTCCAATCTCCCCACCATGGGCAGGGACACCTCACCTCTAGACTTAGGTGCTCAAGGCCTCATCAGAACTGGTCTTGGCACAGGGGAGCATGTAACACAGTATCATAGAATCATAGAATGGTTTAGATTGGAAAAGACCTTAAAGATCATCTAGTTCCATGCCAGCTGTGTGTATGAGTCCTGCAGGAGGTGGATCAAGAAGAGATCCATTATTGATCAGAGGTGCAAGAGCTGGTGTTAGTTATCTGCTTGGAAAAAAGGAATTAGATTAATAAACATAAGAAACTAAGTCAGAAACAAACAACAACAAAAAACAGTTGCTACCTGTGTAAGTTTCTGTGCTGAATGTCCTGAGTTACACTTCATTTACTCTCTGTTTTTATATCCCAGGTTCAGGTTCAGCGGTCGTATTCTTGGCCTTGCTCTCATTCATCAGTACCTTCTTGATGCTTTCTTCACAAGGCCCTTCTACAAAGCACTACTAAGGCTGTAAGTATCAGTGTGCAACCAGGCAGAAACTGCAGAAACAGTGATGCCTACAGAGACCCAGACCCAGCTCAAGGAGTTGCTTTGAGCACTCTCTCACCTTCAAGCTGTTTCCACTGCTGGTTGGTTGGTGTGTAGTAGAAAACAAACACACTGTAGTTTTGCTTTGCTTTCTCCAACAACTTGTCTTTCATCAATAACTATATTGATAAAAATGCACAGTAAGTATGATGTTTAGGAACACACATTTGAAAGTACAGACCTACAACTCCAGAGTTTACTACTGATGAAGAGTTACCAAACTTCAGCTGTGTGGAAGACTGAAAAGTATCTTTGATGGAACAAAACAAGACACTAACAGAAAAAGGAGGGAGGCCATGTTGAGAATAATACACATTTCTCATGCTTCACTGGTGGAGTAAGTTTTCATTCTAAAACACAGCACAGGTTAATGGGGAACGCTAATGTAGATATAACCAGTGAATATTTCTTGTTGGTCTTTGTCAAGGGTTAGGGCCAGGCTGACCACTAAATAAGCAACTGATGCTCTCTTCTACTATACTTTCTATTAACAAGCAGAAGCTACAAGTAATATATTACTTTCAGGTTTATAAAGTTAACTTTAATTGTCAATCTGTCCCTCTTTAATTAACAAACATCAGTAAGACAAGGTACATAAAATATGCAGCAATTAAAAAAAAAGCCAGTAGTAAATCAGGACTTCAACTAAATGACAGAAGAGCAGAATAAAGCTTAGCTGAAGTAGTTTATCAGTTAAGATTATTTCAAATCAGCAAATATATTTGTCTTAACAGTCCTTGAAGTTCTTTAACATAACATGTATTTAATTAATATGTAAAACTATGAGTATTGCTGGGATGCAAATGCTCATATCTATGCTGTGTCTGAGCTAGTCTGTAAATAGCTTAGAGTGCTCCCTGCATCCTTAATGTCCCTTTAGGGGATTGAAACCAGACTGCTCCTAACACCCACCTGCCCTTTCAGCAAACAAGGACAGCTTCTGATTAGCAGAACTCTTATGTCAGTCTTGTGTGCTCACCTCCAGGATGATAGATCCATGGAAGCAGGCAGGTACAGCATAGTGGGGCCCATCCATTCTGGAGGTAGGCATGTCCTCTGAAGTGCAGGGCATCCTAAAGATTCATATAAAATCAAGCCCCAGGACAGCCTTCTGAAAGCCAGTAGTGTGGGCAGCCAACAGATTTGGCCTTGAGCCCAGCCACGCAGAGCAGACTGCTGCAAAATTGCTTTAAGAGGGTCTGTGTAACAGGCTTTGATGTTAACAAAACAAACCAAACTTTATGTTGGACCTTGGCATAAATCTGTTCTCGTTCTCACTAGTAAGTTTTCCTGCCAATAGTCATGGGGTCGTATATTTAGCTGCATCTCTTTTCTTCCCTTGCCATCAGGCCATGTGACTTAAGTGACTTAGAGTACCTGGATGAAGAGTTCCATCAGAGCTTGCAGTGGATGAAGGATAATAACATCACAGATATCCTGGATCTAACCTTCACAGTGAACGAGGAGGTGTTTGGACAGGTGAGCACAGCTATGCAAAACATCTGAAAAGCAAATTTGAAGCCGACAAAGCTGAACATGATGAATATCTTTCTGTCAGAACAGATCCTTTAGCCTTTCAATAACATTTTCTTCTCCTACTTTCTGTTTCTTTCAAGCCACCTGTTTCAGTGCAGGTGTATAATGTAAAATACCAGCTCCCCTACAGGCCTATTGAGCCACACACAGATGAGCAGGAGGAATTCTCTGGAGTGCAGCTCTTCTTTCTAGGCTGTAGTTCACACAGATGTGGCATATGGTGAATGCAAGCAATGTAACTTAAAGCTGATGTGACTGAAAGGTTGGAGTGGGTTAGGAGGGAAGAAAAACATTTGGCAGCTGACGTAAGACGTGGCAGCTCTCACCATTACTGTGTCTGGTATCACCTTGTTAGATTCTGTGTCTTACTTACCTACTACCTACCTAATGACTCTAGCTGAATATGCATTTAGTATGCTTTTGGCCTCTTGAATCTACCTTAGACAATTCTCTTTAGCTGACCTGATCTGGATAATTATAGACTTAACATAGGGCCCAACTCTGGCTTCCATGCAGTCTGGCAACTGGAACAAGTGTCTGCTGTGGGATTCATTGGCTTGCACTGAAGGCCTTGTGCTCTTTGCTGATGTAACCCATGCTAGATTATAACTGACACTGAAAAGCCTTGAAGGAATCCAAAGCAATATTCAGACCAAGATTAAGGACCTCTAAGGAGATACTGAGAAAACTAGAAGGGCTGAAGAACCAGTCTCACCAAACACTGCAGAAGCACAAGGGATGGAAGCTGATTTGTGTAAGGCATGGACACACAGTGTCAAAGGGAGCAAAGAGATCAGGTGCAATGCACAGACTGGCTCTTAGCCCTTGAAAATGAAGCTGACAGGAGGAGTTTGCACAAAGCATGAGCAGCTCTGCGAGCTCAGGGAGAACTAAACTAGTTTCTGAGGGGAGAAATTCTGAGCTTGAGAGTAAAAGGGCTGCTCAGCTATAACTTGAATGTAACAGAATGCAAGCAAGACTTCGGGACATTTTCAAAAGTTAATTTAGTCTGCCTATAGTACAAGGTCATGAAGGATGATCAGAGTCAAGGGTGGATGAAATGAAAAGGCTGAGGCTGAAGAACTGAAGTAAGAAGGACTGATAACACTGTTACTCCATAGACTTAAATGCAGGGGGTTTTCATGGGCTTTGAGCTGAGAGCTTGCATGACATCCAACTGACAGTGCAGTGATTTCCCTGGAAGGTACAACTGTAGAAGACTAATACACACAGACAGACAGAAACACAGAGACATACTCGCAAAGACAGATGAGACAACTTTGTGTTTACATTGGACAGCCACAAAGTCGAATAAGTATCTCAGTCTGAATTGCCCTGATGGTTCTGAAAGTAGCATCTGACATGCTAATGACTCCTTACACTCTCCCAAAAAGAGCTAGACAATTACATAGGAGTCTGTTGTGGAAGACATGAGATGGCTCCAAAGAGAACAGAAAAAAATCACAATCTGTTGTAGATCTTGTGATATGAAAGCAAAAGAACACTAAAAGCCAGAATTTGATGCTGGTTCACATGTTGTCTAGTACTTTCTTTTATACATACTAGGCAGTAGCCTTGTGATGGGGGGAAAAGTTGTTCTTCCTGTGAATTCTGGCTGCCAGAATCCCAGAGTCCCAAGTGAAAGTGAGATTTTCCCCCTTCTGAAATTCACTATATGCTGACAACAAAATAACAGAGAAATCACAGTCACATTTTATGCTCACAGATGGATCCCAGTTGGAAATTCTCATACACCAAGGGTATCTGACCACATAAATGCCATCTGAGCATTGCTTTGCTGGGTACATGTACAAGTTTAAATCACAGTGGGAGCTCTGCTAATATTTGGGAAACTGTATTTCTGGAGTTGAGTAAGGGAAACAAAATACAGTGTCTCTTTCAGAAGTTGTGTTACAACCCTTTTGTCCTGCTTCCAGGAGGAGTTTACTCTGGGCCATTCACTACTTCTTTCAGTTTTCCCTTCTCGTTAGATCTCTGACATGTATTTAGTTTCAAAGCCCTTTGAGCCAAATCCTCACTCTTGGTACCTTTTTTTATTAGAATTCAGTACTGAGGAGTTCTCCCCTTCTTGCACACTGGCACCTAGAGCACTGCTTTAGTAGCAAAGAAATGATATCAAACCAAGCATTACACATTTTTACTGGTAGGGACTGGACGTCGGTTTGAGAATTTCACTTCTGAGACAGAGGTGTCAGTTGCTTGTGACCCCAAATACTTTCTTATGCCTGCACCCAGTGAGAAGTGTTCTTCTGGGGCTGTCTCCAAGCTCTGTGTGTGGATACAGCCTGTCTCTGAGCCCTGGCAATTGCTCTGGTAGATAAAAGGAATGGGCTGGGTGGACTGAAAGGTCTCCTTGCTTCTACAAAGCTATATTCTGAATTCTGGCTCACAACTGTGGTTAATGCCTCTATGGGCAAGAAAGAAAAAATAGGGATGGATTGTTATTGATTGCCTGCACCCAGTTCTAGATGGGATCATAGTATGCAGTGGGTTGTGGAAGGGACCTTAAAAGCTCATCCAGTCCAACTCCCCTGCAGTAAGCAGGGACATCCCCAGCTAGATCAGATTGCTCAGAGTCCCATCAAGCCTGACCTTGAATGTCTCTGGGGATGTGGCATCTACCCCCTCCCTGGGCACCCTGTTCCAGCGTTCCACCACCCTCATAGTAAAGAGCTTCTTCCGCGTGTCCAATCTAAATCTACCCCTCTCTAGTTTAAAACTATTGCCCCTCATTCTGTCACTGCAAGCCCTTGCAAAAAGTCCCCCCTCAGCTAACTTGTAGCCTCCTTCAGGTACTGGAAGGCCACTGTAAGATCTCCCCATAGCCTTCTATTCTCCAGGCTGAACAACCCCAACTCTCTTAGCCTGTCTTCATAGGAGAGATGCTCCTCTCTGTCATAACTAACAACTACTTGTATTCAAAATTATATGGATAATGAGGAGCTGAAAAAATCACCAGCACCTCTGTTGGTGGGAAGTCTTGCAAGAGATTTAGAATACCTGGACTTAAAGGCAGACAACATTTACTCCTTGGTTTTGACAAATGTATCTTAATGCTGTGCAGTCTGGAAGAACTCAGGGTGGCAGCTGGGCCTGAGTCTGACCCTCTGGTCGATGCCAGTGTTGCTTGTGTAATGGCAGTGCAGTGATTTACACTTGGGAATTTATCCTGAACCAGCTAAGAATTCCTAACTCATCACACCCAACCTTACTTGTTCCAGCCGTTTCTCAACAAAGCAACAGATTAGGTGACTCATTCACTGCTTCAGTAATCCATAATGTTACAACAGCTTGTCCTTCAAGCAAAGTGACCTAAATACTGTATATGCTGTGTTCTGTCTAATATTGGGCTAATAAATAGTTAATAATATAAATAATATGTAAATAATACAAATAATTAACATGTACATGCAGCTTGTTCCCTATCTGTGCTAGGCCTCATTGTTACAGCAACAGAAAACTGAAGAGGAGAGCAAAACATTCTTCCTTTTAAATCCACTAGATTGAATGTGAAAATAATTGCAAGACAAATATTATTTTCTCTCAGATATGAGAAGGAGCATGTGCTTGCTGGAAAGAATCTGGATTAATTCATTAAAACCCTTCTCAGTCTTAAACCTCAGTAACCCAAGCCAACTAAATTTACCATTATAATGCATTGAAATGCTGTAGCTCTTGGTTTGAAAAATAGAAGTTATTTACAGTACCAGCACCTCTGGGGTTTGAATGGCTGATGCAAAGCTGAATCCCCCCAGTGACTCTGTTTGGCATGTGTGCAGGGTGCTATACAGGCCTTGCTTAGGAAGGGTACTGGGAGTATTCATTTTGGACTAATTTCTTTGGTTATTGCCATTTCTGAGCAAACACTTTTATTAGCACTTGGGGAAGGGTAAAACTCTGCCTAAGAGACAAGTAAATATCCCTCCCATTTTGTGGAACAGTCTGCCTGCCCCAGTACTGCCATTGCCTCTCATCTTGGGTAATCTACAGCCAGTAGCAAGCTGGTGTGATTGCCAGGCTCTCAGCAGCTCCTAGGAGGTGAAAGGAGAGAAGGATGAAAAGATGGGCCAGAGTGGCACATTGTACATGGTTTACAGATGATGTTTTCCAAATCAATCCTTGCTGGCACAATGTGGAGTAACCTAAAGGTCAATCCAGCTTCAGCTGGGGATAAGGCGCTCTTGTCCTGGGGGTGTCCCTTTTATCCTTTTTGTTTCCTCTTGAAATGGATAGGAGGCCAGGAGGCCAGAAGTAGAAACATGGCTGGTTTTCACTTAGATTTTCAAGTACCACTTACACCTGAAACATAATGTGATCCCTGCATGCCTACACTGCTATTTATTTCTGTTTCATAGGTGACAGAGAGAGAGTTGAAATCTGGAGGGGCAAATACAGCAGTGACAGAAAAGAACAAAAAAGAGTACATCGAGAGAATGGTTAAGTGGCGAGTGGAACGAGGAGTGGTTCAGCAAACAGAGGCCCTGGTCCGTGGCTTCTACGAAGTAAGTAAGGAAACAGTGCTCCCCACCCGAATGAGAGGGCCCTGTGGTTAAACTGTACTTCATCAGGACCCTAGGAATTAGCTGAACAGCCACAGATGCAAGCAGCTGGAGAGCTTGGATCTGTAGAGACAGGGACCTTGGGTATGACATGTTTAGCATGAAGGGAGAAGGGAAAGAAATGTATGTTCTGATAAAACATGAGGATGAAGGGTGAAGAAGGATGATGCTCTCCACTCACATAGTGGGAGAAGCAGGCATTTGCAAATTTTGTTTTACCCTGCTGTGACAGAAAGGAAGATTAGGAAGAGTTGTACACTTCAGTGAGGAGCTGGTGTGACATACTATTAGCCTTAGGGCCTCATTCCAATGAAGTTGGTTCTAGGATGCAGTTGTTATCTTGCTGGTATTCATCTGTGCTGCTCCATTGGTGTCCCAGGATTTTGCTAATTTATCTTCGCTGAAAACCTGGATCTGAGAACATTTTTCTGGCAGAGCTGCTACAAGGACTGACAAAGACAGGATGAAAACCTCTTGCATTGCTGACCAAGTCCTGTAGTCACCTGTTCCCGCCCCTTAGTAATCACATTTGGTCCTGGCTCTTGTCTTGGCAGCCATAGAAGTCAAGGGCTGCCTCGCAGAGGGAAGTGGAAGGAATGGCAACCCTGGAAAATGAAACAGCAGATAATGGGCATGCAGAATAATACTGATAACAGATAGCTCTGGGCAGTTGTGCACTGACAGTTACTGGGGTGGAAGCCAGTGAGGGTGGCTTTGTAGCTGAAAGGACTTGGTCAGCCCTTGCCTGGTGAAAGGGTTTGGCTGAGGGGGCTCCATACGGTTTACTGAAGTGTGCATGTGCATTCGCTAGCTTGCTTTCCCTCTGGATATAGCAGGGTGTTAAAGCTTTTGTATTTAGGTAATGGAGAACCTCAGCTGCACCTTCAGTGGATGAAGACCTGAAGACACTCCCACACAATTGTAATCAAATTCCAGTGAAAAACCAGTAACAAATAAGTTGTCTGTATTAAAACCCCAGTCCCTTGTCAAAATGACTTTGTCACAATGAAGAATGATCTGCACAGTCTCTGTCCTGTCACTTGTATTGTTTCATTCTGGTCAAATCTCATGTGTCATCCTTGTCTGCAGCTCAAAATATCAGCTAACTCACTAAAGAAGAGCACAGACTCAGCAGCAGAGGAGTGGAAGTTAGCTGTCAGCACGCAAGCTTTGCTTAGAAAAAGGAGCTGGCCAATAGAGCCATAGGTTTAGGAGATGTTGCATCTGCTTTATTTCCACTCTGAAACTGTGCTGACAAGTATTTTGTGTTCCAGGTTGTGGACTCCAGACTTGTCTCTGTTTTTGATGCCAGAGAACTGGAGCTGGTCATAGCTGGTACCGCAGAAATAGATCTCAATGACTGGCGTAACAACACAGAATATCGTGGAGGTAAACTGCTCACTGATGCTTACTAATATCTTAACTGTTTTCAGTCCAAAACATGAAGCAAGATCTCAGGTTTGGGTCAACAGATGCAGTAATACTGAAATTGCTTCTGCTCCTTCTGTCCAGATTTTACCCACTGAATTCCTACTGACTTAACAGAAGTTTTGACTGTTAATGACTGAAAAGGATTTGCAGTGTTAGACCTAAAAGTTACTTAGATGACTGTGAATGAGCTCCTGACCTCACTGAAAGTAGTACCACAGATCCTCTTGGCTTCAGCTGAATTCAAGACCTGAATTTGAGGGTTTCCAATTACACTTGAACAACATGCAGATCTTGCTTCCCTGTACCCTCAGCCTAAACTGTGTCAAGCTAGAATTTTTTCTCCTCTTCTCTACTGCTTGGCCTGGTTTTGCTTTAAACTCTGAGTATGATTTATCCAGGCTGTCTTGGATAAATGTGAAATCTACCAGTCCTGCACTTAACAGAAGGGAAGTCCCTGAGGTTCACAAACCCTCCCCTAAAATACAGGGTTTAAGTCTTTGATGCTCACTGCCCAGCCTTTGTGCTACCCTGAATACGTGGCTGCTCCCCGAAGTTGTTCTCCTTTTCTCTGTGTAGCTATTGCAACAGCCTCAGCCTGGCTTGATGCTGGCTTTTGCTAGCACAAACCAAGGCACAGAGCCCCTCAGGTGGGAAGCTTGCCAGGGAAGGGCTTGCAGCAGCAACTCTTTGTATGTTGAACACTACTGCAATCCAAAAGAGAATTTCTTTGGGAACTAGAAATTGTGGAGTCGTCAGGACTCATGCTGTGTGGCACAGCACAGTGAGTCTTGTGGATCTCATGCAGGGAACTCCAGCTCTTGCCAAGGGATTTGTGAGAGGCCACTGTGCCCCAAATATATTTCAGAGTTTCAAATGAGTTAGCAATATTACAGTGTCCACAGCCAGGACGAGATTGGGAGTGGGACCTACTGCTCATTGACAAGAAGATACATTGTTAGGTCAGGATCTTTTCAGTAGGAGATCTGCTGCCCCACACTAGTGGGAACTTATTTCAGTATTAGAGTGATGTTAATTTCTCCTTCTTGCTTCTCACTTTAGGTTACCATGATGGACACATAGTCATACGGTGGTTCTGGGCAGCAGTGGAGAGGTTTAACAATGAGCAGAGGCTGCGGCTGTTGCAGTTTGTCACTGGGACATCAAGCGTGCCCTATGAGGGCTTCGCAGCTCTCCGGGGGAGCAATGGGCTGCGGCGCTTCTGTATAGAGAAATGGGGGAAAATCACCTCCCTCCCAAGGTAGGGCCACCTGGCATACAAAACCAGAGTGCTGTCAGAGGGGTGGGCCTGCTGCCTTTCCATCTCTCTGCCAGTGAAAAGGAATGAACACAGCAAGGGCATCTCAAGACAGCAAGGAAATAACTATCAGTTTGTTCTGTAATTACAGTCAACAAAAAGTGTTTTCTTTTGCTGCCTCATTGATTTGCATGCTCAGTTTAAACTACATTGAATCCTGGGAAATGGTTAAGATAAAGATTTCCACGGGACCAAAACTAGTTCTCTTATTTTGATTCTGGAACAGATCCATACCAGCAGGAGCCAGTCAGGTGATTCTGTTCCCTCTGCTTCCAAAATACTATTAGGAAATCCTTGTGAGTTTACAGAGCCATGAAAGCCAGAATCCACCTCTGAGGTTTGACCAGGGACCTGAGTGTAAGCCTTTCATTGGCTCTGATGGTTCCACTTTCTCATCACGAAGAAGCTCAGTGAAGGGACATCAAACCATGTGATGATAATATCCAACTGAATAATACCCAGTTGAGTTCAGTCAGCCAGATAGGAGCAAATGAGCCATAGTGTCATACAGAGTCGACAGACTTCACGGTGCTTCCTAAAGGAGAGGTCATCTTCCTTTTCAGAGCAAAGGGACTGGGGCACAGGGATGGTCTGATGTGCTTAAGGCCACCCAAGAGAGCCATGGCACTGCCAGTGATACATTCAGCTTTGAGTTGTGCTCCAGCCCTTGATCCATGACCAGCACTCATCCTTCCTCACTGAAGTGTGTCACTTTTTCTTGAATGCCCTTACAGCTGCCTGAGGCTCTATCCCCATTGTGATTGCACTTTTCATGAACGCATCTCAGTGCTTCTAAGATGTTTTTGCTATGTGACCTTGTTGCATAACATGTGCCCTTCAAAGGATGCTTTCTTCCTGCTCTCATCATTTGCTTTCAGCTGCAGTCCAAAAAAAGGTACTTTCATGGCAGAGAGCAAAAATCTCTTTCTGCAGACCTTGCAAATACACTCAGTTAACAATGGGGACTGGTCCAGTGTTCTACTTCCTTGTCATCTGTATTGTTTACCCAAAAGCATACTATAAAACAAGGACTTGAGCAGACCTCCAGAATCCTCTGGAGAGAGAGTTCAGATATGGTCACCCTCTTAATCAGACATTCAGAGCTAACATCTTACATCCTTTTAAGTCAGCCAAAGAGAAATAAGGTACAATGCATCTCACCTGAACATAGGCTTTTAAAACAGCACCAATAAATCACACTTGGTACATTCTGATTTATGTCCATCAACTGTAAAGACTCTGTAGAGACTATGTGGAGAACTGTGTGAAAGTTAGGAGTAGGCACACAGATTTTACAAGCAGATGAATGTATATAAGGTCAGTAAGTTGGCTTAAGCCCTCTGAGCTTCAGCCAGCAATGTGGGAAGAATGTCTCTGGTAGCAAGTGAAAGGACAAGAGAAAATGGCCTCAAGTTGCACCAGGGAGGGTTATATTGGATGTTAGAAGAAACATCTTTACTAAAAGGTTTCTCAAAGACTGGAACAGACACCAAGGGAGGTGTTTGAATCCCCATTCATGAAGGTGTTTAAAAGAGGCACAGATGTGGTGCAGAGGGACATGGTTTAGCACCAGCCTTGGGCAGAGCTAGAGAATATTTGGACTGGATGATATTAAAGGTCTTTTCCAACTGAAATGATTCTATGATTCTAAGAGAGCTACAGTTTGCTATGTGTGAGCCAGATTCTCCTTGTGCAGACTCTATATAGTCTGGTTTCAGAGCTGACCAAAGAGCTGTAGACAGGCAGCAACTGGAAGTCAGTCTTGTGCAGTGTTTCTGCAGAGCTCCCTTTGCACTCCTTACCTGGATGGAAAGGGGTGAGAGGGGAGGGTGAACCTTGATGCAGTGCACCGAAAATGCCCTGGGCTGACCCATCAAGTTCTGAAAAGGTAATTGGCCTCTTTCTGCTCTGCTTAACGTTCTTTGTGAACCTAGGCATCACTTCTGACCTAGATTCAGTTAGCCCCGAGATACTCCCATTAACAACTTGATGTTTGCCTGCCGATCAGGAACTTGTGGCCCTCCCTGCAAGAGGCCTCCTTTTCCAGGTGAAAGTTGTTAGCGCTTTTTAAAAGTCTTAGAGCTCTGCATTCATTTTGGCCAGGGGAAAGAGAAACAACACTTGCTCAGGGGGAACAAACCCAGCTTGATCAGAGTGAATTATTACCTGCATTTTTATAAAATTATGGGGTGCTGCCAAGTATACACAGTGTTAAGAAATACATAAAAGACACAGGCTCAACCTGCAGGCTCCCTAAATCTTTAGTTAAGCAACTAAATAAATGTTACTTTAAACTTTTTTTTTTTTTAATGTTCGATTGTGGATTGCTCATATTTATTTAGATATACTCACATATTTACTTAGATATAGAGGCTTTTAAAAAGTCATGTGTCATATCCTGTAGGCCTTTTGGCCCTCCTAAGACAAGTGTAACTAACTTGAGCTGTTTAAAAGAAGCCCCAACAAAGTCCCTCCTCCCTCTAACAATGCCTCCTATTTCACACTGAGAGTTACCCTTGCTCCACGTTTTCAAAGTCCTAGGTGAAAAACAAGAAAAAAAAAAGCAGCTTTCTTATGTCTTATCAAACGTCGGATGTAGTCAGTGATGTGCTTAGGTATGGATTGCACCTCTTAATTACTGGCCCTAGTTTTTAGACCCTGCCCAGTAAGTGCAATGCTGTGAGAGGTGTTAGGGAAGCTTGCACATGGCTTTCTTGACATCCAGGTAGATGGTGTGTCACTGGCGATGTGCTAGTGTGGCTGTCAGGTTTTCAGCTGCTTGTTGAAAGTTACCAGCATAATTTTTAGTTCTGTCAGGAGAGTCCAGGACTCCTTCCATATTCTCTCACTCCTGCCCCAGATGGCTGAAGTAGTTAGGTGACTCTCCCTCACACCTGTCCTTATAGCCTGGTGCTGGAGCATGCACAGGCTACTTGCTAGAGTGAGCAAAGCTGTGACGGTACCTGAACCAGCTGTACTTTTGTACCTGGCACTCTGCTCTGCAAAGATGCAAAGTAGCTAAAATGCAACCATGTGCAGAGAATAACCACTAACAGGTAATACCTGGAGTGCTTCTTGAGAGCAGTGAGAATAAGTGAGGCTTTTTCAGGAAGGCTGAGAATCCAGTAGCTTCACTCTAAACTGGTGAGCTTGTTCATCCAGTTCCCTGTATGAACAGGATAATAGTGTTTGTTCACCTAAGACAAATAAGAGTCAGATTACACCACTGGCTTGTCTGGAGTGTGCTGCATTTACTTTGAGAATGCATGCTTTAGAAAGTCAAAGTACTGTACAGCTCAGAGGTGCTGCTCTAATCCCACATCTCCAGATGTGACCCTAAAGCAGATCCCAAAGAGACTGCCAGATTTACCCATCTCTCAATATAAATCTGCACCTTGGTTTCTTCCAAACTGATGTAATTTGTCATATGAATAACAGGTTCAGCCACTTGTTCATCAAGGTTGAATTGAGTTTTACTCTAATATGCAAAGCTTTGTCTGAGAATAAAAGAGTTACATATTTTACTTCCTGAAACTGGTTGCCTGAGTAGGGAATGTATGGAGAATTCTTCCAGCTATAGCCTCTTCAGAAGCAGGAAGTGTCTCTTCACCTTTCCTAGGTCATGCAGATATTTAATACACAACCAGTCTAGCAGTAGTTCCCCAAGAACTTACTCAAACATTACTGAACAGGCACTGGCTTTCTAGCTGGAATAGCACAGTTTCATCTGTTACCGTGGGAGCAGAACTCCTGGCCCAAAACAAGCCTGTGCAAAGAACTGGCAGTGTTTGTTACTATAGCTGTGGGAGGCATCAGTTCCCTTTTCTTAACTCTTCAGCTGGCAAACTGTTCAGTGCCTAAAAACACCACTGCCCCGCCTTCTAGTTGTGCTTCTCACCTGCCCACCACTCCAAGGTTATTTCTGTTGGAGTATCAATTAGGTAAGGACCTCAGATTGTATCCCAGTGGTTCAAATAATCTCATTTGACACAATGAGGTCACTTTCCCCAGCAGTGCTGAGCTGCAACTACCCTTTCACCAAACGACATTTCCATTCAGCAGGGTACTATTAGTGATTGCCACCATACTGTCTGTGGGTTATGTATGATAAATATTGCCACTGCTAGTAAATATCCCATCTATTTTATGAGAATTCTATCCCTGTTAGATAACCAAGTATTTAACCACCCCAGAATCCAATCCAGTAATTAAAAAATAATAATTCTGTGTGATTACAAAGAACTTTGTTCTCACTTCCTTCTTTTCCAGTGATGAGTGTGTGTGATTTGCTGCCTTTAGTCTCCCATCCATCTTCTCTTTTCTCGCACGCAACAAAAATGCCATCTCCAGATCTACATTCTTCTTAATCTCTGGTTCCCAGACTGCACACAAGTGTTCCTTCTTACAACAAAAGGAATAAAAGATGATATCTGTGGGTCCTGAGGTTGATCAAAGAAGAGTTTGCAAGGTGAAAAGGAGAAATGCCTGGTTTCTGCCTGACAGGCATGATTAGGTTAGAAGGCAAGTCTTACTTTAGTTGATAGGTTCAAGCTATGAATAAGGTAGGAGAGAGTTCATGTACTACCTTTGGATTCCCATCATTATGGGGATTAAAAGAAGTGAAAAAGAAAAGAATGCAAAAATCTTAAAGGCTTATAGTCATAATTTTTAGAAAGAATTCTTTAAACAAAATAGAACAGCACTGTGAACAGTGAGGAAGACCAAAGGTTCAGACTTCGAGCAATAAAATCAGACTGCCAGGAAGAATGAAACTTTAAGTGGTCTGTTTACTGCTTTACTTACTGGAGGATGAGGACACATGGGGCTTAGAGTTGGTTTACCTGACTTTATCTTGCATTTTCTTCTATAGAAGCCAGAATCCCTTCCAGAAACACTCTTACCAATCTAATTCTTATTCCAGACCTCTCACTCTGTGAACACCCTCTCAGATGTCAGCAGGTTTATGTGGTAGGAGGCTTAATCAAGGGGAGAAAGACTTTTCTCATTGCTATGACTATTTCTTGCACTGCTGATGTAATGTTTTTACCCCAATGTGTGCAGCAACCTTCCCCTGTAGTCACTCTCACTGGGATCAGTAATAGGAGATCAACACTGCTGAGGAGGAATTTACCCCTTCAGAGAATACGGCACAAAGTTAGAATCATTTCAGTTGGAAAAGACCTTTAAGATCATCAAGTCCAAACAGTAACTAACTCAACCAAGGCTGGTGCTAAACCATATCCCTCATCACCACATCTCTTTGAAACATCTTCCTCCCTGCAGAGCCTGTGACAGTCTTTGAGAACCCTTTTGGTGAAGTTTCTTCTAATATTGAACTTAAACCTACTCTGGTGCAACTTGAAGTCATGTTCTCTCATCACACCACTTGATACTAGGGAGAAGAGACCAAGCCCCACCTCATTCCAAACTCCTTTCAGGGTGTTGTAGAGAGCAATGAGGTCTCCTCTCAGCCTCCTGTGAACAACCCGTAGTTCCCTCAGTTGCTCCTCACCACACCTGTTCTCCAGACTGTTCACCAGCTTTTTGCCCTTCTCTGGACCTGCTTCAGCACCAAAATGTCCTTGTAGTGAGGGACCCAAAACTGAACTCAGTACTCAAAGTGTGGCATCACCAGTGTACAGGGGAACAGAGTGGAGGCTGAGCAATTTGTCTTTAGTCTGATTTGGAAATTAAAGGTTTCAGCTTTAAGTCACAAGAGGCAAAGGCGCTATGTGCAGCAGTACTGAGGAGAGAGGGGACACTGGATGAGAAGGTGTCCCAGTCAGCCCTCTCTCTGTGTTCAGGTGAGGCAGAATATGTTGTTCAGTTACAGACCTAGACACCATCTCTGACCTCTGCAGCAAGGATGCAATAGGCCTGTTGCTAAATGTGTATCAGACTATCTTCTATATAGTTCATGGAATCACAGAATGTTAGAGGTTGGAAGGGATCTCGAAAGATAATCTAGTCCAACCTCGCTGCCAGAGCAGCATCACCTAGAGTAGGTCACACAGAAATGTATCTAGGCAGGCTTTTAATGTCTTTAGAGAAGGAGACTCCACAATCCTTTTGGGCAGCCTGTTCTGTCACCTTCACAGTGAAAAAGTTTCTCCTTATGTTCACAGGAAACCTCCTATGCTCCAGCTTGCATCCGTTCCCTCTTGTCCTATCATTGGGCATCTCTGAAAAGATCCTGGCTCCGTCCTCCTGACACTCACCCCTCACATATTTGAGTGTGTGAGACATGAATTATGTCACCCCTCAGTCTCCTCTTCTCCAAGCTAAAGAGAGCCAGCTCCCTCAGCCTTTCCTCACAGGGAAGTTATCTTGTAAGGTTGAGTGGGCTTCTCCAGCATCATCACAGCTGTGGTAGATCCATATTTCCCAGACAGAATTTGAACTCAGGTTTTGCCCTCAGCATTATATTGTGTTTAGCACCTTACACAGAGAGAAGCATAAACCTAACCTGCACTGTAGTCTGAAAATTTGCTTTCATTTTTGATTTGCTAATGTTTTTTAGAGTGAAAGATTTTTTTCTATAAAGTTGCTGGACTGGAGAACATGAGAGTGTTGCTTGGCAAAACACTTCAGTGTTCTGAGATATGTTAACTTTTCCTTCCTTTCTTCTTTTGTAATAGTTTCTCCTCACAATGTATTTCATGAGACCTTCTATGGGAGAGCACATTTCTATGAACCTCATGATAGCAAAAGGAATTGAACTCTTTTCTGAGTTTGACTAGCTCAGGGATGACTAAAAGTCAACAGCACTGCAAGGCTGTTTCATAAGCAGTATCAATGAGATGGATAATGATGAGGCAAGATGAATGTCTGCAAGAAAGTAAACACCAGCATCAGTGGCTGAGGATACATCCCCACCACACAATAGGGTGTCTGTCAGCATGTTTGAGATGCTGTGGTCTCCTAAGTGCCATGTCAAGTACTATACAGAGATACTACTTTAGCTTCAGCAAAGTTCTATAGCAGAAGCCACACCCAAGCCACCATGGCTGTGCTGCATTCAGTTCTGAAGCCAGGCAGCCAAGGTCCTCAAGCCCAGCTGTCTGTCTGAATGGTGCTGTCCTACCTATGATAAACATGTTCTGAATGGACTGCAAGAATCCTTCAGTTAATTAACTCCCAGTGGTTGATATGGATTGGCAATGGATCGCAGAAACAACTTGGGCTGCCAGGGATTGCTGAGATAAACAATAAACAGTGCAGGGCTGCTCATGGGTAATACACATGAGCTGCCACAGTTCATTCCAAGAGATGTCTCAAACAATGGCTTAATTAATGCTCCTTTTTCACTAACTCACATGTTCCCAGCTCATTTCCACATATTCTGTGTGCTTTTTGTACTGTCTCTCAGAGTGACCAGCTAACAAATCTTCATTCAGAAAGAGGCAAAAAGGATGGTAGAAGCTTTCCTAATTGAAATTCTGTGATGCAGTGAAGATTACGTGCCTCTGGCTATTTCAGTTGCCTGATTGCTTGCTTGATTCTCCATTGGTGCCTGGTAAAACTCTCTCTTGAATCTGCAAGTCTCAGGCCAGCCCATCTAACCAGTCTCATGCTTTCCTCATTCTGTGGGTGGCCTAAGAGATGACTAGCACCCTTTTTTGTTTCCCCAAGATAGCTCTTGTGCTTCAGTTTCAAGAGAGTAACATTGAGTTAAAGTATGAGATAGAAAAGCTAAAAGTGGAAAAAACAACTTCACAGTTCTAAAAATTCTGGAGGCCAGAAGCTCAGACATTATTAGCTATTGAGGCTACACTTCCTTTTGCGGGGTTTTGACAGTTCACTTTTCTCAAACGGAGCAAGAGGAAACAGAAATATTTCTAGCATCATGTAAAACTCCAGCTTGAGTGGGGAAAATGTCTGTGTGTCATCCCCTTGGTTTGTTGAATGAGCTCTACAGTTTTTCAGTCAGTCAAAATGGATGAGCTGTTGGGCAGGGACTGTTTCTTTGCTCAGCATTTGTATAGCATCTCTCACAGTGAAGTGCAGGCTACATTTGGGTCTAATTGCTGCTACCAGAAAAGCTGCAGCAAATTGGAGGCATGCATGGAGGTATCCCTGGCTGCTTTTGAGGGTGCTGCCAACTGGGGGTAAATACAATGATAGAACTGGAGGAAGAGAGGGTCATCAAGTTGAAAGCCTGCTCTACACAAAATATTTTGCTTTCACCTTGGCTGTTCAAATAAATAACATTTAAAGGGCAGACTTGCAGCAGATGGCCAACAGCTGACATACAGCAACATTTTCAGCAACCTTCATTATTCAGCTATCAGATCCCTGACTGGTCTTTTACCAGGCAGCCCTGCCTTGCTGCAAACACACCTCGAGCCCGTTCTGTCGGGAGGGTCATCACATTATGCTTGTCTGCTGGTGCAAAACTTACTCATGTGGATGGAGCTGGAATTATTTGGGAAAACTCAAAGCAATCAAAATTACACTAGTGGAGTTTTATCTCCATCAGGGCCTAGGCCCCAGCTCCTCAGTGTTCTTCTCTGTGAAGATCCCTGTAAGATGCAATGTTCTGTTGATACAGCTTGTGCCTTCTATTTGAAGTACTCATGTGTACGTGAGATCCATTTCAGTACCTCAGTTTTGGTGGAATTTAAGAGTTTAATACTTGAAATTTCTTTTATTTCTCTCAAGTGAACTTGAATGTCTTGAATCTTAGTAGGAGCTTGTTTTCTCAATTCTTATTTTCTCAAGTTACTGAGATGAAGGTTAACCTGTAGCATATTTTCCTTTTGCAGGGCACACACATGTTTCAACCGTTTGGATCTTCCACCTTACCCCTCATATTCTATGCTGTATGAAAAGCTGCTGACAGCTGTTGAAGAAACTAGCACCTTTGGACTGGAATGAGGGGGTTCAGGCACTTCTGATGTTTTTCTGGCTGATGATGTCACCTTTCCTGTCCACCATCATTTGATCTTGGTTCCCCATGGTTTTATTTTTGAAAACAAACCAAACCAACAAACAAACAAAAAAAAATCAAGATTAACAAAAGCTGTGCATGAAGAACTACCACCCTCTTCTAAGATCTAACCTTCATGCTTTCATCCTGTTTCCGATGGACTGCTAGTCTGTATGCAATAGAAAAACAACTGTCTCAAGGTTTCTGTATATCTCTACATACCTCCATTAATAACAATGAAAATACAAATGCAAGTTACACTACACTTGACCAAATGTTAATAAATGTTTACTTCCACCTACGTTGATTAAAAAATAAATTAAAAAAAAACCTCATCAAGCATTCCAAGCTTTTATATGCCCACACCTTCTAAATCAGCCCATCCTACTTCTTAACCATTGAATCCAGTACTAGGAGCTGGTCAAATAGATCTTCATCCATCCTTGTTTTCCCTGTACGTATTGTCCATCTGAGAGACACCTATGAGCAAATCTGAAATTTTTATACATGAACTTGAGATCCACATCAGTTGCATCAGCTGGAACTGTCCCAGATACATGGTGCAGATAAGACCTTCAAAAACTAAAAAAAAAAACCAACCTGTAACGCAATGCAAAGCATAACAGCGATTGTTCTGGTTGCTACTTGCCAGTACTGGAGAGAACTTGCACTTCAGAGATATTGGGAGGGGCATCTCCATTGTAATGTTTACCACACAAGAAGCACAAGGTTGTGCACACTCAAGAAGGATGTTTTACTATGTAGCATAAAGGACAAGGCTCCCTTACCTTAGTGTTGTATATGACAAGGAAAAAGGGAATAAGAAGAATGTTGTACTCTTACGAATACCTTTGGGTTCTGTTTACCAGATCTTTGTTTTCTGATGTTTAAAATGCTCCTTTCCAAATGAGAAGTCTAGACAATCCCATCCCCTGTGCCAGAAGCCATTTATTTTACATCACGCTGAGCTAATCTGTGGTTACTGGGGGTGGTTTTTTGTTTTGTCATGTTTCTTTTCTTGTCCAGTGAAATTCTCCATAACCTCAAGAGTGGCTGTAGACAAAAGGTTTTAGTACAGAGTCTATGAAATGAGAAGCTGCAGTGAATGAGGGTGCTTGTCAGAGATGAAGGGGACTCACTCTCTTTGGGTTGCATTTCCTCTTGGAGTAAGCCCAAAGGCCCTCCAGTCATGCTAGGTACTCTAAGCTAAAGATCTAACATTGCTACTTCAGACATGACCCTCTTCGGTGGGGTGTGCTTTGCATTCCAACTCTGAAGCCAGGGTACAAAAGGAAAACAGTTGGCTTGTCTTAGGATGGATTTTGCTGAGGCTGTTAGAATCACCCTCACTGCTCTGATTGTGTTTTATTTATTAATCTTTGTTGCCTTTGTTTTCAAAGACTCATCTCAGATTGAAAGTGTTTGTCTTAACTGGGAAAAGAAAATACGAAATATATTCTGGCACTAAATATGTTAAAGGATGCATGAATTATGAGGTGTGAGACTTGTGAAGGGTGAGCGAAGGTAAGTGAGAAGGTAACATCATAATGTCTAGCAGCTCACATAAAATACCACACCCCCTTGGGGGCTTGTAACTGGTGGCTTTGTGTTAGCAGTGCTTAGAAAACTGCAAAATCAGGAGATCAGGTCAACATCTGACACATCTCATTCCCGTAAGTTTTCTCTCTGGAGAAAAGAATTGGGCCTTGATTTCCCACATATTTTTATGGTGACTATACAGAAACTCACCACACTTGAAAAATGGGAATTCTGAGAGATTTGGATCATTCTCCTGCTTTGATTCTTAGGTATTTGAGGTGTTTGAAAAATGATAGACCCAAACTCATGCTTCTCAGCTTTTGTTAATGACAGCTTAAAATGTTTGGGATATTTAAATTGTTCCATCCCTTCCATTTCTGTGACATTTCACCACTTTGATACTAATTTACTGAGAATCTGTTTTATAGGATGTTACTGTTCTCAGAGTACTCATGTTGGAACTTTGTGTGGAGGCTGCAGCTACAGGCCAGCTCCACTGTACCAGCTGCTGAAAGTGATGCTTATTATTTCCACAGATGAGCTCTTGGGCATCTCCTCCACATCACCAGCCCCACTGCACAGTAGAATGGAAATCTTAACTTTGTTCTGAGAGCGCCGCTCCCATGCAGATGAATTACATCAGAGCAAGTCACAGCAGGAGAGACTCAACAACCAAATCTTCTAATCTGTGGAATTTCTGCCTCTTCACCACTGGGCCCTAAAATCCTGATTCCTCTATGGTCCTGGTTTCATTCCTGGTGATGTTATGAAGTTACCTGTGCTGTGTCAAATGTTGGATGTCTTCCAACAATAGAAGAAAAGAAAGAGAAGAATCCAATTGGTGGGTCCATGTTTGGCCATGGAAAAGAATGCATCAAGAGCTGCCTCATTGGCATTGTAAAAAAGCACCAAAAAAATTAATCATCCAATCTTTACAATAGTTAATTTTTTAGAGCATTTAAAAATTATATTTTACTAAGGAAAAACAAAGTGAAACTATTTTTTGTAGCATAAAAGATGTTTGTATTTCAGAGATGGGATCAAACCCCACTGATTGAAACAATGAGGCTTGCTCCTGAAATTCTTTATGACACATTCTGGCACTCATCACATGCTAAGCTAGACTAGGTCTTGTGCATCTCCATGTTTGGTTGATGCTTTCTCAACCTTCTGTGTTCCTGCTGTGGGAAAGACATAGTAGATCCAGCTGGTTCCTGTCTGTTAAGAGGTAGGGCTAGGCCAGCCACTAAAGGAGTGACAGAGGCTCTCTGGGAACCCCTCTGCCTTCCCAAAGGGGTTTCCAAAGGGAGTAAGGGAGGGAAACTGATGAGTTGGGAAAGAAAACTAAACCAATTTTAATGGAAATAGTAAAATATATTCAAGTAGATACAGAATGGGAATGGAACCCAACCCCCTGATGGCAACTAGTCACTGTCACCACTGATGCTGAGGCAGAAGTCCTAGACTGGATTCAGTGGCAGACAGGAACCATGTTCAGGAGCTGGATTCTGGAACTGGATTTGGGAATTCATAGATCAGGATCAAGGCAGAATAGACAGAGTCCTCCTGAGACACCAGCCATTGAAGAGGAGACTTGCTCCTGATGACCCCTCAGCTTTATACAGAATATGCCATTCATGGGATGGAATCCCTTGTTGGCCACTTTAGGGTCACCTGTCCTTTCTACTTTGCAGCTGCAGCCTTTTCCTCTCTGCAGCCCAAGGTGGCACACAAGATGAAGCAGTGCCCTTGGTCTGCAGCCCAACCCTTGGTGCTAACTCTCCCCATCAGTGTTGTCACTGCTATCTGCAGCCATTGCCTGTGCAGACTTGCCCTGAGCTGCAGTAGGTGCCTCACTGAGCTGGGAAGGCACAGCACTGAGCAGAATTAGTGCAGGTCTGGCTCACACCAGGACACTGTCAAAGTCCTTGGTCTAAGCACACAGCCTAGCACTTTTAAAAGGTTGTTTTCACAGGTGTCTTTGGTGACGTCAAAGTAAGAAGGTTGCGCAGATTTCCTTACTTTTGGTTTGGGTTTGTTTTTTTTTTTTAAAAATCTAAAGCCAGGAATAGAAGACAACAGTTGACTAATTTCATTTTTAAAAAAGAGAAATAAAATGCCATACTCTGCTTTTCTTGCATTCTTCCATTCCAGACCTATCTTTCTTTCTTCCAAATGCCCTATCCCAGGAAGCTGATCCAGATCGATGCTTCATGGTGCGTTTCTCCATTCCTTCCATTATCCCCTGGGCAGAATCCAGCCCCAGTCCAGAGCAGAGGAGAGCTATGCATCCAAGTGGCACTAGTGTTAGAGTGAGCAAGGCAGCGAATGGTGCTAACAGGAGAGAGGGAGGAACCCCTCTCCCTTGCCCTGTTATTTAATGTGCCCATTATGCAATGAATTGACTGTTGCTGTTGTGCATATACAAGGCCTATAGCCTTCCTTGTACACCTTTCAATTCAAATGCTGTTACTCTCTTAACCATCTGTGCTCTCCTCAGGTCTGCATTTTCATCTGCAAAATGCTGACTGTTAATTACAGGATTTCTGGTTTTGTTGTTTTCCCACAGGAAAAGCCAGAAGATACTCCACAGGGCAAATTTACAGTGCAATAATCTGTTCAGGTATTTCACCTCAGTTTCCTCTAAACTTGGTAGTGGCTAGACTAGGATATGACATCATCCTCACTAGATTTTAAGATGGAAGTGAAAAATGGAATAGGCGATCTGGCAGCTCTTCTGAACTGCAGTTTTCAGTGGCAGCAATGGATATTGGGAATTTGTACATCTGGCTTCAGAGGGCTCCTGTCCTCAAAGTGACTGCTGTGATGGTTTTAATGGTAGAGGGAGGGAAAGGGACCTTTCTGCTTATGAAATCCTGTTGTCATACTAGCATTAAGCTGAAGATAGGAGAATGAAAATAGGTATTTTGAATCATCAGTAGGTCTTCCACCTCAAAGTAGTCTCATTGACTGTTCAACTACATAAGCTGTGCAGGATCTGATCCAGTACAAACAACTGTACCTTCCTGTTAATTGTGTCAGGTCTACATCTCACACCTGCTGCCACTCCAGTCTGCAGCAGGTTCCATGAGCTTCCCATTTCAGTCATGGGACTACACATGCTCAGAACTTAGCTATTATGTTCTAGGCAGATGCGTGGTTATCACAAGGCCAGAACGGAGCAGTCCAAACTATGTCTCATGGAAGAGTCATGAGCTTTGTGCAGGTCTGACACAGAGGACTTTTGTCACCCAGTTTGCTCAAGTGCCAGTGAGCTTTTAAATGAATTTTAGCTGAGGTCTGAGTTTGTAGTCTAGTCTGAGACAGCCTGTGGGGAGGGGGTGTTTGTTGAGTTTGTCACGTTCTAGTTTCATTGTAACAAACAGTTGGCATACCTCTAGTTGAAACTTGAAATTAGACATAAAAGTCAAATTGGAAATAAACACGTGCACAGAAGACCAGTTCAACTTACCCTTCACTATTAATCCTGTGACAGCCTATGGAATTCCAGGACAAATCTGACTGGAGATTCCTTTAACCTCTGTTGAAATAATGATTATTTGCCCTGTCTCCACAGTAATATTAATAGGGCTTCCCAGTCAAGAATAAACACTTTCAGTCAAAAGCAGACAAACAGATCTTTCTACAACAAATGCGGTGCTTTTTTATTATTATTCTTGCTGTACCTCAGTGTTTGTTATTAAAAGAAAAAAAAAATACTGCAATATACTAAATCTGGAATTGATTTTTCCAGCTATCACGAGGTCCAAAAGATTGGATTGCTACTTTCTCTCTAGTGAGTCATGTAGTTCTTTTGTTCTAGTAGCAAAACAGATGCCTGTAGCTGGTAGATACTAGGTATAGTAAATATTGTACCATTAGCCAAATTCCCTGCAGCTTCTGATTTATCCAATAGAAACGTCTGTTTTTGGTAAAGACTACGTGAAGTCAATGGCAGGAGAGGTCCTCCTTCTTGGACTGGTTTTGCTTGTATTGACAGAAAATTGTCACATGATACTCAGGCTGTGCTTTCTATTCAACCATATCCCTATAGAGGAATGTCAATAAAATCACTTTGTTATGGCATTGTGTAGACTGTCAATTGCAGACAACTTCTTTCGCAGAGGATGTGTTTTACCAGTGTAGAAACTGGTAGTACTGAAAGTCCACTGATTAAAGAATTGCTCTTCCAGGTTCTTGCCCTTCCTGGCCATGGCATTAAGGCCCTTCCACTGCTTTTGTTTCGTATCTCAGGGTGTATGTTTAAAACTCGAGGTTCTCTACATAGCTTGTATAATCAATGTCCCTGAGCTCTCCTAGACTGCCCTAAGACCAGCCCTGCCTTGAAAGCAGGTCAGCTTATTCCTCACCATTAAAAATGTGGGGACAAACCAAGGGTCAGAAGAGATGTATGTGCTACTTATGCATGCCTACCACCTTTCCAGGTGTAATTACTGCATTACAGGTATGAAATGCAAGTGCAAAGATGATTTCTTAATAGCATATGCTGGGTCTGCATTAAGTGTTGACAGCAAATAAGTAGCAAGATGCTCTGGCATCCTCAGTGTGTCACACCCATTCCTCTTCTGCTCGTCACTGTAACATCTCAGGCATGTTTCATTAGCACATTCCAGGACAGATTAACATGCCTCAGATACAGAGTCAGCAGACACTTTGCTGACCATACCTGTTGTCTTACATAAACGGCAGCTCCTGAGGGATCATGGTATGATATGAAGGGTAGGAAAGCTTAAATATGAGGAGCATTTTCTATAAGGAAAGCTATAAACCCATGGAAGACACTCTAACAGGAATGGTAAGCACAGCTTGTGCAAGACAAACCAGTAGCAAAAATGTAAACCGGTGCGACTGTAACAACTCCTAAGAGACCTTCTGCAGTCAGCACTGCATTTCATCATGTATAGAGGAGTACAGGTCCACAAGCCCGAGGCCAGTGCTGGCTGCCCTGTGGCAGAGAGAGACTGGTAGCAGCAGCAGCACCACCCACCAATGTCATGCTCAAGAAATCTTGGTCTCACTGTGCAGCCTTAATTCAAAAGTTGCATGCTCTTGTGTGTGTGTGAGAGGTGGAAGAGAGAGCATTTGTGACACTGAGCTCTGCATTTGTCAGAAATATGAGGGAAGGAAGAATCAATATTTACCAGAGAGCAGTGAGAGGAGCTGCTGATCATCAGGGTGCACGAGAAGTGTCAGTTCCTGCAGCGGTGACTCCTTTCTGTGGTGGGAATGACGGCTGTCTTCTACCAGAGCCTGCCCTGCGATACATGGTTCCTGATCCTCAGTGTCTGTTAAAACACAGCAGCAGTCTGCCTGAAGCCTCCATAAATCAGATGTCTGTCTTGGCATGCCAATACCATCATCCTATAGGATATCACAAATCAATCATAATCCCTTCCCACCCTCTGGTAGCAAAGTCATAGTTTTCACTACAATGGACAATAAATCCATCTGTGGGCTGATGTTCATCCTTGTCTAAGAGGCCAGACTGGACAATAGCTGTCACTTATGGAGAACAAGGCTACAAAGGATCTGCTGTGTCTCCTCTGATCATAAATCCTCCTTGAGCTGCAAAGCCACACTCTTTTATTACATTTTAATTTATCTCTGGCAATCTTCAGAATCAACTTTGCCTGAAAATACCCATCATGAATATATGAAATTGTAGAGTGTGTGGCTTTGTTTGTTTAGTTCCTACCCTCTTGGAATTCAGTTTTGAAGGAAAAAAAATTAGAAATTCATTATTCTGTCTGAAACACAATCTCTGTCTCTTATTTACATTAGGCTTTGATGTAAAGCACATTGATTTATATTGTTTTAACTCCAGCATAAATGAAGCTCATCCTAGCAGTGCTACCTTAGGGCTTCTTGAGGCTGCATAGAACAGAAGTTGCTGCTGAAGACTGCAGCTAATGATGCTTTTTCCTGAATTGCTGGCATATGGGGTTCCATGTAGTTAACTCCTGTGGTGTAGGAAGATAGTGGACCAGCATGAGAAAGTTTTCTGTGTCAGTGGCAAGCTGGAACAATACTAACACTACTCGCCTTCTGTGAAGAGGGATGTACACTAGGGACATGCCTTCACCTTTTACTTCTTTCGGTATGAAAGTAAAGATTGGGCTGGGTTATTTTCTTTCCCAGTTAAAAAATTAATCAGTCATAAAAAAATGTGCTGTAAATACTCTGCGGTGTGTCAGTGAAAATCTGTTCTGTTTCTGAATGGACCACAGATAGCAGTTGAAGAACTGTTGCTGGGTGTGATGTCCTAAGCTGGTTATCCAGAATGAAAACAGCATACACAAATAAATTGCTCAAGCTCCTTTTTTTTTTTTCGGTTTTCAGCACTTAAAATGCTTCAGTCTGTAGACAAAGCAGTGAGGTGCCTAACCAGCATGCCACTTGGAGTCATTGTGTTTAGATAACAGCTTTTGAGGAATGCAGCTGGGCAGAACTGGAATCTGCTTAGGAACTTGGTTACAAGCTGCGATTTGACTTCAGTACCTCTGAGGTATTATGTCTTAGTGTTAAATCCCATCAATGACTTTTTAGGAGTGACTGAATTAGTAATACAGATTACTATATAAGATTATACTTACAATGTGTGAGGATACACTTACTGACAGCTCTGGCACCTCTGAATATAAACTTCCCTGCATTTGGCGAGCAAGTTAACAGCTTTAGTGATTCCTGCATTGATTAATAGAACTGGGATCATTGGAGTTTAACCACTGCTTCTATGGTATGTAAAGCACACAACACAGCTTTTGATCATCATTGTGCTTTGGCTATACACTGCTGATGTACTCACTAAAACCACTTATCTTTGTGATCTGGACACAGACATGAAATAAGTAGCAATGCACCCCTGGATTTTGCAAAATGAAGCCTATCTAATATGTGAAAGACAAATCCCTCTGGGACAACCTTGGCACTGCTGTGAAAGTGATCTGAGGAGCACCCAAACAAATGGATAGGCACCCATGTGATGTCTTTCCCAACTCACTGACTAATGTTATTGTAATATATGTAAAACTCGTGCTGAAATGGAAATTTCTGCAAAATGTGAAACTGTGAAAATAATTTGCTTACTCTTGGATCCTCCAAACACTGAAAATGATAAATTCAAACCTTATGAGCAAAAAAAGAGGTGTACATATTATAGCCACATGAGCAGCAGTTTGTATTAAATTTCTCACAAATATAAGGTAATTCAGCAGAGCTGACACTAATGATGCCTAGTGCTGCCACTTAGTGGAGCTCTATTTTCCTTCAGTTGGAAGAGCGAGGTTTACTTTGTTGTTGTTATTGCTAGTAAGAAAACTCAGTTTGTACAAAAGTGTAGCATGGGACTGTTTTTCAGTGGTGCTAGCTACTTGGAGTTCTTCTCTAAGTCGCTTTACATGATGACAAGAAGCATTAGGGGAATGCAGGAGTGAAGCACCTCAGGTGAGGAATGTATACTCTTCTTTTCCTGCTGCCTCATGTATAAAACAATTACCTCCAGAAAAAAGTGGCTGATCAATGATATAATCATATGGAACTTCAGCAGCCTCCAGAAATTCCAGCCATGGAATATCTTCTCTTTCTATCATCATAGAAGCCTGAAAGATGATTTTAGCACCTGAAAAACATCTTATGTGTCCTGCACTATGGATGGTCATATTCCTGTTATAAATGGACCATGGTGATGATTTAGAGTTACTTTTCCATCATGTACAAGTTGCCAAATCCATTCATACAAGGAAGAGCTTGAGCTTGTGAAGCTCAAGCTGGAGGCAGACTGATAGAACTGGAGCAGAGCCCATGTATGTCCCCGTGCAACATGTTTCATCCACCCCTTCAGGGCAGAATGGAAATCAGTACATGCAGGCATAACTTAGAAAAGGACGTTCTTTTAAACAGGGTACCTCTGGTCATGTCTTCTACCTCACCTCCTGCTTCTTAGCTTGCAGGCCAAACACAGCTCATGGAAATTAACTCCTTTGATGCAACTGGCAGAGAAGAAAAAAACATATTGAAATATAAATCAGTTAAAGTTATCTGTACAAGCAGTAATCAATGTTTGTTTTGCTATCTGAGTGTTACTGGGCATACAACAGCTAATAATATTTCAGTGATTGAAGCCAAATATTCAAACAACAGGGAAAAAAATCTATATTTTATTAGTAATATATGAAAGTAACCAGCCTAGATATGTCTGTTAGCTTATCTCTGAATAAATCAAACACTTAACATTTCTCCCTGTGTGGATAGCACATCTAAACTTATACTGTGGTATGTAAGACAAAGATCAGTGCTGGTTTAATACACAGGTGAGTCATAAAGTTTGTGTTTATTCTCTCTACAAGGGAAATTTAAATTAATACAGCATATATCAGCTCAGTAATACTCTGGTAGGACAAAGAAAATCATATTCTGTGCTATGGCTAGTGCATAGTAAAGTAGGAACAGATTTTAGTTCCCTTGGTTTTAAACACACTAAAGCTTTTACTTTTTTTTCTTTTTTTTGGTCATTGTCCCCTATTCTGGGGATAATTCTTTCAAAGAGTTCAACAAATCCATCTTCATATTGCATTAAGACACTGAACTTCTGATGTCATTGAAGAAAAATAGGTGAACTTGCATACTATATGGGGTAAAAGTCCTTCCAGATAGTGAGAAATTATATACTCCAAAGTCTGATATCCAAAGTTAGATATAGATATCTGTTAAATGGGGAAAAAAATGTAACTTTGTATTTTGTTGTATACAGAACCCAGTGGCTCCTTTGTAAAGGCTTTTTAAGGTCTAAAACTTATGACTGAATTTAAAATATGGCCAGAGAACCTTAAATATCCCAAAGGATTTTGAGGAAGGTCTGCTCGTATTCCAAAATCCACTCTTTTCCATACATTTTTTACAGGTTTCCCTCCCTGCCCCCAAGAAAATGTGATTGTGGAAATAAGTAAAGCAGCAGAAAATACCACAAGAAGTAAGTATCTCAACCCTTCATTTAGGATTAGCATACTTTCAGGATACGATCTATTTTTCAGGCAATAACCTTTTCTCTGTATTCAATGCCTTTGATACGTATTTTCAGGTGTAACAATTTCTTGCACCTTGTTTAATCCCAATTTTATTGTTCTCCAGTAACAGTCTGGCACTGCTACAACCTAAATGACATTCAGAGTAGAAAGCACAACAATACAAGAAGTCTTTTTGTGTTGGTTGTGGAACGTGTTCCTAAACTATTTCTGCAAATTTGATTTGGCATTAGGGGAATGAGGGAATTCCTGAAAAATTACAGCCATCAGTTGTACCCCCATCCCTGATCAATGACTGGGGTTCATGCCAAATCCTTTCCTGTATGTTGGTCTGTTTCCTCATTAGTCTCTTACGCTCCATGCTCTGGACACTGGCAGGCACGGCAGAGAGATTCCGTCCACTTAATGGAGATGAATGCTGCAGCACTGCCTCAGTAATGACTGCCACATAGAGGAGGTCTCTTAAACGTGTACATTAAGTAAGCTGGATGGTGAAGGGCTTATAGAGTGTGCAGACTACAGCCCTTTCTCGAGCCTCTTGCAGTTACAAACATGCAAAATCCACGGGATGATTCCCACCAGCCTGGACAAATGGATGGCTGGAGGCAGCTCCTGCACACCTCATGTAAACATACAGAGCTCAGGCATGCGTGGGGGAGAGGTGAGCACACTCCAGCTGTGGGGAAGGCTTAACTGGAGTTTGTGCCTTAGACACCACAGAGACCCAAGTTCCATTAGGTGGGCTGGGCTGTATTTGTCCCTTTTGGAGCCGCCACTGCTCCTCCTGTCCTCACCTTTAGAATCAAAGAATCATAGAACTATTTTGGTTGGAAAGGACAGTTAAGATCATCACCATTAGCTACCTTTATCAAGTCTGGTCTTAAACCATGTACCCCAGCACATCTCTGCCTCTTTAAAACACCTCCAGGAATTGGCCTGAGTAAGAACCATTTCAGTCAGGAAGTTTCCTCTAGTATCCGACCTAAATCTACCCCAGTGCAATTTTGCTCTCATTCTATCACTTGTTACTAGAGAGAAGAGACCAAGAGCCCCCTCACCACAACCTCCTTCCTGGCAGTTGTTAAGAGCGAGGTCTCTCCCCAGCTTCCTCTTCTCCGAATAGACACCCCCAGTTCCACGGCAGGCCCAGGCCCTGTTTCCCCACAGGGACAGGGCCTTCAGGCCTGGCTTTTGCAGCTTTACCTCAGGCTTCGCCCTCGTGACGTACCGCTCCCTCAGGGCGCACCTGCGCGCCCGCTGAGCGACTCGCTGGAAAAGCCGGAACGAACTGGAGCGCCTCGCCAGGCACCTACACCTAGCCCCGACACCCTCCTCAGCTTTATTAATCTCTTTATTAGTCTTTAAAACAGCGTCGCTTCGCGAGAGGGGCCGACACCGCGCCCGCCGCCCGCCTCGCGCCCCCTCACCGTTCCCCAATTCAGCCGGCAGGTGGCGCCGCGCGCCCGGCCGCCCCCCGCCAAGGTGAGGCGGTCACGGGCGGGGCCTCGCGTCGCGCCCCGCCCCTCTTCCCCAGCGCGTGCTGCCCGCCGCCCTCCGCCTCCCGCTGTCCGCGGCCGCTCAGCGCAGCCGGAGGGAGCCTCGGAGCGGCGGGCGAACAGAGTGAGCAAGCGACCGACCGACCGAAAGGGGAAGGAGAAGATCCCTCGCTATGAGCCCCGACGAGAAACCGCCACCCAGGAACTCCCNTGTTGGTCTGTTTCCTCATTAGTCTCTTACGCTCCATGCTCTGGACACTGGCAGGCACGGCAGAGAGATTCCGTCCACTTAATGGAGATGAATGCTGCAGCACTGCCTCAGTAATGACTGCCACATAGAGGAGGTCTCTTAAACGTGTACATTAAGTAAGCTGGATGGTGAAGGGCTTATAGAGTGTGCAGACTACAGCCCTTTCTCGAGCCTCTTGCAGTTACAAACATGCAAAATCCACGGGATGATTCCCACCAGCCTGGACAAATGGATGGCTGGAGGCAGCTCCTGCACACCTCATGTAAACATACAGAGCTCAGGCATGCGTGGGGGAGAGGTGAGCACACTCCAGCTGTGGGGAAGGCTTAACTGGAGTTTGTGCCTTAGACACCACAGAGACCCAAGTTCCATTAGGTGGGCTGGGCTGTATTTGTCCCTTTTGGAGCCGCCACTGCTCCTCCTGTCCTCACCTTTAGAATCAAAGAATCATAGAACTATTTTGGTTGGAAAGGGCAGTTAAGATCATCACCATTAGCTACCTTTATCAAGTCTGGTCTTAAACCATGTACCCCAGCACATCTCTGCCTCTTTAAAACACCTCCAGGAATTGGCCTGAGTAAGAACCATTTCAGTCAGGAAGTTTCCTCTAGTATCCGACCTAAATCTACCCCAGTGCAATTTTGCTCTCATTCTATCACTTGTTACTAGAGAGAAGAGACCAAGAGCCCCCTCACCACAACCTCCTTCCTGGCAGTTGTTAAGAGCGAGGTCTCTCCCCAGCTTCCTCTTCTCCGAATAGACACCCCCAGTTCCACGGCAGGCCCAGGCCCTGTTTCCCCACAGGGACAGGGCCTTCAGGCCTGGCTTTTGCAGCTTTACCTCAGGCTTCGCCCTCGTGACGTACCGCTCCCTCAGGGCGCACCTGCGCGCCCGCTGAGCGACTCGCTGGAAAAGCCGGAACGAACTGGAGCGCCTCGCCAGGCACCTACACCTAGCCCCGACACCCTCCTCAGCTTTATTAATCTCTTTATTAGTCTTTAAAACAGCGTCGCTTCGCGAGAGGGGCCGACACCGCGCCCGCCGCCCGCCTCGCGCCCCCTCACCGTTCCCCAATTCAGCCGGCAGGTGGCGCCGCGCGCCCGGCCGCCCCCCGCCAAGGTGAGGCGGTCACGGGCGGGGCCTCGCGTCGCGCCCCGCCCCTCTTCCCCAGCGCGTGCTGCCCGCCGCCCTCCGCCTCCCGCTGTCCGCGGCCGCTCAGCGCAGCCGGAGGGAGCCTCGGAGCGGCGGGCGAACAGAGTGAGCAAGCGACCGACCGACCGACCGACCGAAAGGGGAAGGAGAAGCTCCCTCGCTATGAGCCCCGACGAGAAACCGCCACCCAGCAACTCCCGCAATGACCGACGGCCGCCGCCGCCGCCACCTGAGTCCGCTGCTGGCCGAGGCCGGCGGCGAGGCGGTTTCCTGACGGAGATCCGCACGCCGATCCGCACCGAGCCTTTCCAGGAGCGGTACAGCCTCAGTCCCGGCAGGGAACTCGGCAGGTGAGAGCCCTGCATTGGGGCGGGAGCCGCCACGGAGCGGGCAGGAGGGAGGAGGTGGTGTGTGTGTGTGCGTATTCCCTGTTCCGCTCGCCCGAAGCGCGGAGAGCGAGGCGTGCGCCCTCGGCCGAGCCTGCCACTGTGCTGCCCAGGAGGGGACACGTCGGAGCCTTCCCTTTGCTTCCGTGTCCCCTCTCTCGCTGCCTGCCGCCGGGCACCTGCTGCCCCTTGCTCCGCTGCCCCGCTGGAGCAAAGTTAGATGACAGCAGGAGGAAGACGGAGGCCGGGGGATCACCGCTCTGACGGTGCTACAGCCGCCTTCAGTGGCTGCCTTTGCCGGCTGCTCCCCGCTGCGGGTCAGCTCTGAGGACGTGCCCGTGGCGCTGGCGTTCGGCTCGGCTGGGAGGGGGTGCTAGGAGGCGACTGTCAGCCCAGCTGCTGGCCGCGGCTGGTTGTCGCTGCTTGGAGCGGACGAGGCATCTTCAGCCTTTGAGGAGCTGGCTCGGAGGACACTGTGCTCTGCCCTGGGAGCCTGTGCGGAGTCGAGCGTTGCTTGAGATTCTTGGTGGAGATGGAAACCTGCCCCTTGTTTGCTTGTGGTTTTTTTCCTTGAACTTTGTAAGCTGTGACGTGGGGGGAAGCAAGTCGAAAGGAGATTAGTTGGTGGTAACCTGTGCTCGGGGATGATCTAATGGTGGAACTTTGTAAAGAATTAAACAGCTGGTTGAAAGACTTGGTCTTTAAAGTGACTCCACATGGAAGATTTAGTTAATGGAGCATTTCAACACCTGACTGCTGGCAAGCAAGGCTTGAGGCAGAAAGTCTCATTAAGAGGTTTTTGCATCTCNAAGAGACCAAGAGCCCCCTCACCACAACCTCCTTCCTGGCAGTTGTTAAGAGCGAGGTCTCTCCCCAGCTTCCTCTTCTCCGAATAGACACCCCCAGTTCCACGGCAGGCCCAGGCCCTGTTTCCCCACAGGGACAGGGCCTTCAGGCCTGGCTTTTGCAGCTTTACCTCAGGCTTCGCCCTCGTGACGTACCGCTCCCTCAGGGCGCACCTGCGCGCCCGCTGAGCGACTCGCTGGAAAAGCCGGAACGAACTGGAGCGCCTCGCCAGGCACCTACACCTAGCCCCGACACCCTCCTCAGCTTTATTAATCTCTTTATTAGTCTTTAAAACCGCGTCGCTTCGCGAGAGGGGCCGACACCGCGCCCGCCGCCCGCCTCGCGCCCCCTCACCGTTCCCCAATTCAGCCGGCAGGTGGCGCCGCGCGCCCGGCCGCCCCCCGCCAAGGTGAGGCGGTCACGGGCGGGGCCTCGCGTCGCGCCCCGCCCCTCTTCCCCAGCGCGTGCTGCCCGCCGCCCTCCGCCTCCCGCTGTCCGCGGCCGCTCAGCGCAGCCGGAGGGAGCCTCGGAGCGGCGGGCGAACAGAGTGAGCAAGCGACCGACCGACCGACCGACCGAAAGGGGAAGGAGAAGCTCCCTCGCTATGAGCCCCGACGAGAAACCGCCACCCAGCAACTCCCGCAATGACCGACGGCCGCCGCCGCCGCCACCTGAGTCCGCTGCTGGCCGAGGCCGGCGGCGAGGCGGTTTCCTGACGGAGATCCGCACGCCGATCCGCACCGAGCCTTTCCAGGAGCGGTACAGCCTCAGTCCCGGCAGGGAACTCGGCAGGTGAGAGCCCTGCATTGGGGCGGGAGCCGCCACGGAGCGGGCAGGAGGGAGGAGGTGGTGTGTGTGTGTGCGTATTCCCTGTTCCGCTCGCCCGAAGCGCGGAGAGCGAGGCGTGCGCCCTCGGCCGAGCCTGCCACTGTGCTGCCCAGGAGGGGACACGTCGGAGCCTTCCCTTTGCTTCCGTGTCCCCTCTCTCGCTGCCTGCCGCCGGGCACCTGCTGCCCCTTGCTCCGCTGCCCCGCTGGAGCAAAGTTAGATGACAGCAGGAGGAAGACGGAGGCCGGGGGATCACCGCTCTGACGGTGCTACAGCCGCCTTCAGTGGCTGCCTTTGCCGGCTGCTCCCCGCTGCGGGTCAGCTCTGAGGACGTGCCCGTGGCGCTGGCGTTCGGCTCGGCTGGGAGGGGGTGCTAGGAGGCGACTGTCAGCCCAGCTGCTGGCCGCGGCTGGTTGTCGCTGCTTGGAGCGGACGAGGCATCTTCAGCCTTTGAGGAGCTGGCTCGGAGGACACTGTGCTCTGCCCTGGGAGCCTGTGCGGAGTCGAGCGTTGCTTGAGATTCTTGGTGGAGATGGAAACCTGCCCCTTGTTTGCTTGTGGTTTTTTTCCTTGAACTTTGTAAGCTGTGACGTGGGGGGAAGCAAGTCGAAAGGAGATTAGTTGGTGGTAACCTGTGCTCGGGGATGATCTAATGGTGGAACTTTGTAAAGAATTAAACAGCTGGTTGAAAGACTTGGTCTTTAAAGTGACTCCACATGGAAGATTTAGTTAATGGAGCATTTCAACACCTGACTGCTGGCAAGCAAGGCTTGAGGCAGAAAGTCTCATTAAGAGGTTTTTGCATCTCAGGAGATATATATATATATAGATATACATGCACACACACCTCTGGAGCATCAGGACCACTAACCAATGGCTTTGTCTGACATTGTTACAATAATGACAGCATTCTTACTCACGATTACATGTGTTTTATCTAAACAGTGTTCAGAGACACAAAAGAAAATAAATTCAATACCCTGAGATATAGCAAGATATGCTCCTTAAAGTATGTTCTTTTGCAAGTAATACTGGCTGTGAAGCTCGGTTTACACAGCAGCAAAAGCAATGCTTTTGGAGCTGAAGAGAAATTGCAAACCAAGTGCAGCTGCTGTCAGTACCTCCAGCAAATTTTGAGGTTGCCTAGGTGTCTGCTTAGTGCTCACTTAGTAACTCTGGTGTACTAATAGAATCATACCTCTTTAAACATAGTGGCATAATGCTTTCACATGGGAAAGGGATGGGAGACACGTCCCATAAAATGAAGAAACTTTTTTTAGCATGATGTGACCACAATATCCAGGCCTTGAAACTGAAGCTAATTAAATGCAGGCTACAAAAAACAGCCAAAAACCTTAGCAACAGTCAAGAAGGCATAGAAGCAATGTAGCACAGGATATCCTGCTATTACTGCTGCTCAAGGTTTTTTTTTTATTTGAAGATCAGATGATTTTTCAGAAAACATGTTGCAGTTGTGCCATGGAGTGAGAGCTGCTCTTGGAGCTGGGTGATAATCGTTGGCCTCAACAGAAAATAGACTAGATGATGCTTCCTGCTGGCACATAAGAGTCCAACTGAAACGATGGACAGGAATTAAGTCTTACAAGCAAATCTCATCATGTTTTTTGGTGTGGAGTCATTTTTGACCAGAACTACATTTAAAGATGACCTTCACATGAAGGTTGTGACTTTGCACCTGTCTCATTATGTTAAAATGAGTTAGGTGACTGTTTTTAAGTGTTTGTCTTGCTTTTTGTGCAATACCTCCTCATATTTTGGTTCAGACTACTTTTTTCTCTCCTCAACTTTGCAAATGTTTTCACTGTTTTCTATCTTAGAATATAGAAATCTAGACATTGGAATACATGTGCTTGGGTTTTTATTCAACAGTTTTGAATGCTTTTTTACTGTTTTGGCTTTTAAAAGTGAATACTTCAGCTCAGTACTATTAAATACAGTAGTAAATGGAAAGCCACTTGTAACTGTTTCTGTCATTTTTGGAAAACATAGGAGAAATAGTTTCATTTATATCTTCATAAAGCAAGTCTCTAATTATGGGTAGAAAATTCATCAAAGAAGTCCTTTACAAAAGACTTGGACAAATTAGGTGTAACAAGTTTTTGCCTCATCTGAAAAGCAGTCCTTGAGCATGCAGTACCATCTGTTTTAATCTCATTTGGGAGGTGAATTTACTAACTATAAATGTTTGCACTCTGGATTAATCTATTCCATTTCTCAGAATGAGGGAAACAATTTAAAAGCTGAAGTTTAGGGAGTAACAACAGTCATAAGAATTGTGTTTTAAAACTAACAGCAGGGACAGAACAGAAAGTAGATTCAACACCTCTGCTGAGAGCAGGGCTGCTGCATGAGCTCAGCAGGTTGGTGTGCTCTTTGGCCTCAGATCTAGTCTGTCCACACACATATGTTGAACTCGCCATGGCACTTGGGTTCACTTGCCCACCTGCCTTCAGCAGAGGTGGGAAATGGTGGAGAGCACAGGAAAATGTGAAAGTTAGAGTTTTACCAAAGCAGGGAAGGGAGATACTAGGACTGCTGGTCCCTGGTGGCATGTTAGGGGATGAAAGTCCTGGGTGAAATATTGCTGGAAGTCACAGAGCCTGGGAAAAACCTGGTCACAATGTCACCAGAGGGACTTGGGTGCAAAGCTGTAGGAAATCAGGGTTCATTAGTTCTGCTCATAGAAGGGAAAAAACTGCCTAGGGAGTGTAAAGCTTATGTGCTTTGGAAGGCTGCTGCCTCATTGGATAGCTGAACAGGCATTTGCAAGTCCACTGAAACACAGCAGCTAGGAAAATCAGGTTAACTTAGGAAAAATACCAAAAACTTGGTTATAATGGCTACTTTGGAAAGGGAAGTTATAAAGTTGCTTAGGCTGACATGGAAATGGTAGGGTTTTGTCATTAAATGTTTTACTAAATTAAATGTTTGGGCTAGTCTTCACAACCTTATTGATTTAACTGTCCCTGAATCAGAATGTTCACACACAAATCTTCATCTGCCCGATGCTTAAAATCAAACTTAACCTCTGATGGATGTTTTAAGGATGCCATTTCTCACCAGCTCACTCAGATGTTTTCAGACAGCGCTAGCTTGAGTTAGGATGAAGTTGTGTAACATTTGCAGAGAACAAGACACCAATTGCTTAATGCTTCTTCCCCTTACCATTTGTGCTTAAGCCATAATTGTACTGTAAGATGGGGAGTAATGTATAGAGCTTCTTTAAAAGGCCTAGTGTATCTGTATTTAGTTGCTTTAATCTTTTTTCCTAAACAAAACCCTCCTAATTGCAGAGAAAGTATTGCTAAACTATTCATTAAATCTTCAGCTCATTGATGGAGCATTGCATGTTTTTGTGTGTGTAACAAGCTACTGGAAATGATTCTGTGTGTGCAGCTCTCTCCTGATGAGAGAGCTGGGTTGGAGGAAGGCATAAATGACCTTGCTGTCTTCTCACGAGAAGGTGTTACCTCAAATGACTGCTCTAAAATAAGTAATCTTCTGCTAGCAAAATGTAGGCAGCACATACACATAAAAGTATGTCAAGTCCACTTCAGCTGATTCTTCTGGTTCCCAGTTTTGTTCCCAGCAAAGCAGACAGGCTCATTCTCCACTCAGAGCTAAGAATAACAAGTATTTTAATTGTCTGAGGAGAGCCAACAGAACAAGGAAATATTTGTTTCTAACTGGTGACCTGGCTGTAGTTTCATGTGCAGATAACTCCTGTCTTGAATTGCTGTTTCTTCTAGGGAGTCTGGCATGAAAGTGCTTGTTTCTCAGGTGGCCTTCAGAGTGTCTTAGTGGGACATGATTCTTGTAAAATTTTGCTTGTCAGTAAGAGTGTATGTGCTACCACACTTCTGTCCTCAGCTGCTCTCTGGGCTAGCATAGCTAGGTTGAAACAGTTATGGAACTGAGGGGAATGGCAGAGAGGTGAAAATTAAGAGTTGTAAGTAGTTGGCTCCACCATTTGAGGATAGAATTCATGTGAATAAATTATTCATGAACATCAGAAATGCAATCTCTGCACCTTGCTTCGGAGATCAAAGCTACCTTGCTGTTTGGAAATGAAAATCTGTAAGGAACAAGCTTACATTTCAGAAAAAAAAATGTTTGATATGACTTCTGTAATACACTGCCTGTCCTTCTGTGGATCTTGGAAAAGTTTTCTGAACTTTATAAAAAGTAAATATCTTCCCAGGAATTGCTGTTATTCCTGCATTTGTTACAGTGACTGCATTTTGTAAGTCACTTCAAAAAAGATCATTAAAGTAAGATTAATTCTCTGCTCTTCTGAGCCTACAACAACCAAAATGAACTGATGTGGCATAAATGTTCCTACTTCTCTGTTTTGACATTTGATTTGTGACTCGAGGCTTTTGCTTTAAGCCATAATGTATGCCAAATGAAACAATGCTAATTCTGTTGCCAGTCTGCAAATATGACATTGAGCTTCTTTGTAATCAGATATGAGACTCTTGTGAGGGCTGAGGACTCCTTCTAGCTTTCTAGTCATGTCTCTTCAAAGCATTTTTGTTTGTGGTGGGACAGCTGGTCATGCATTTTCATCTCTGGAAACCCGCATTAAGGTTTTTCTCCCAAGTTTGTTCTTCCTTCAATGCAGTGTCCTCACTGCTAGAATCACAGAATTGTTTTGGTTGGAAAAGGCCTTTAAGATCACCAAGTCCAACCATTGTCTAACTCTACCAAGTCTGGCACTAAACCACGTCCCTCAGCACCACATCTCTGCCTCTTTGCAATGCCTCTAGGGATGGGGGTTCAACCCATCTCCCTGTGGATCCTGTTCCAGTCTTTGAGAAGCCTTTCAACCAGGAAGTTCTGGTATCCAACCTAAACTTCCACTGGTCCAACTTAAGGCTGCCTCCTCTCATCTTACCTCTTCTCAATAAGCTAAGCTAGCAACACTCTGATCTAGTACCATTTTCACTATTTGCTAATGCATTCTGAAAAGCAGGATTTTAAGAAAAGCAAAGATGAAGCATATGCAATATGTACTTTCTAGGAAAGCATGTTCATAGCTGTCTTATTTACTATCTTAACTATAGAAAAAAAAAGTTCTTTTCAAGTTTGTCTTTTGGCTTAACAGTACAGTTTTAGCTCTGACGTTGTCTCAGATGTGAATCTAGATTGCTGCACAGTCATGAATTCCATTAGCTATAAACATCAGGTTTGTCAAGTTCCATCTTTTGGGGGACTGTATTCAGAAAGGATGAGTTCTACAGGCAGTAGTTATACTAGCTCTAATTACAGGGATAACCATAAAGAATCTGGGCAGGATTCTTGAAAACAACTTAAGTGTTAGTATTTGTCAGGCAGCCGAACTCCTGTGTAACCTGTCCTTGCAATTACATCACCTATCAGGCTTCTGGCCAGCTCAGCTGAACAGGACATGGATGGCCACACACGGTGGCTCCTGCTGCCCCGTGAACGCTGTTTTATTTCCGTGGTGACTAATGCACAATGGATCGCCACCATTGGCTACTCATTAGGCTAATTACCTTGCTCCCAGATAGCTTTTGTCTGTAGTTCAAAACACCACAGTGCTGCTTGAAAGCTGTGTTCTAGAGACTTCAGACTTTCCAAAGCTCCTTTTTCTAGGTCCCTCACTGGTGCTAGGGTTAAAAAGGTCTGGCTCCACACTAAAGCAAACGTTCAGCTGGAGGGAAACTGCATTCATAGTCACAGAATCATAGAATGGCTTAGATTGGAAGGGACCTCAGGGATCATCTACTCCACCCCACCCTGCCATGGGCAAGGATGCCTCTCAACTAGACTTGGTTGCCCAAGGCCTCATCCAAGCTAGCCTTAAACACCGCCAGGGAGGGGCCATCCACAAGTTCTCTGGGCAACCTCTTCCAGACACTATTTAAGGAAAATAGAGAAGGCCAAACCCATGGGTCTAGGATTTTGGTATAAAGGCATAGTATATACCAGGTATTAGAATAACTGTTAAAGGGCTTATCTGTCAGTTTCTCAAGGTATTTTTATGTTGAGTTGTTTTCTTATCAATATAGTCATTAGAATTTTGGGGTTTATGCTATTTTTTTTTTTTACTTGGTGCTACAAAGTTCAGCAAGGATTTTAACACTTCTGGTAAATGCACAGCTTTATATTGTGCACAAATCATACAATACACATCTTCACTTGGAATCACATAATATCCTTTTCACTGGCTACTTAAGGAAGGCTGTTCTCTGTCACAGTCAGGATTCATAGATTCATAGAGTGGTTTGGGTTGGAAGAGATCTTAAACATCATCTATTTCCAACCATCCTACCATGGGCAGGGACACATTTCACTAGACCAAGACTTCATCCAATTTGGGCTTGAGCACCTCCAGAAAGGAGGCATCCACCACTTCCCTGTTCCTATGTCTCACTAGATGCAATACTGGAAGGTTGTTTATACTTACAGCTGCACCAAAAAAATCTATTAATAGCTTCCTAGGAATCTACCTAAGAGCATCCTTGCAATAGTTTGGGGATCTTCAGCACATTCATCTTCTGGTGAGCTCTCTCCTATACACATCTGTTATTTCTTCCTACAATTTTTTGTTAATTGTATACCAGGCACCTAGCAAGTTGTTAACCTTTAGGTGTCTGTTCATACATCCATTCATAGCCATTCTTTGGCCACACTTCTATAAACCTACAAAATTCTATGATAAAACTTCTATGCATTTGCAAAACTGTAATATTCTCTCTCTCTCTCTCTGTGTATGTATGTATATACATGTATGTATGAGAATATATGAGAATTTTCTCCCCAAAAATTGAATCCAAGACACTGAAAAGCTATCCCTGTTGTGTGTCTGGCTTCACAGGCATCTGGGCTGTGCTCTGATCTAATCTTCATACAAATTGTGCTGTAGATTAATGTGTACTTATGCTAAATATTATTCCTAGAGGAATAACTGTGGCTCTATCAGTGGTTACAAGTCTGATTATTCAAGCAAGATTGCCTAGCAAATACCCACTTTGTGGGTGCTCATTTGCCTTGATTCATGTAGACTGGGTAATTAGGAAACAAATGCCTGTTAAAAGCAAGCTGACCACAACTTCTTTCAGCAGTTACATTTCATGGATAGCAGTCTGCCGATAGGTGGGAGCTGGGAGAGTGAAAGCTTTGATGGAAGCTGAATTAATTAATCCTGTGAACTTCAGCTTGGATCTAGGAGAGGCAAACCCCAAGTATTCAAAAACAGATGAGTGCTCTTATTCTGGTTTCAGCAAGCCTACAATAAGGAATGAACCAAAATAAGGATCTCTGAGCTATTCCTGCAGTTTTTAAAGAAACCTTTTATGTATAAATAAAAAAGTTATGGTGATCATTATATCTGGAGGGGAAGAACTACAAAAATATTGCTGTGCCTCAGATAATAAGAATTCATCATTGCATTAGATGGCATTGAAGTATTAATTAATTGACCTTTTCAGTCCAAATGTCAGAGGGCTGGAGCACCTACCCTATGGGGACAGGCTGTAACAGGTGGGGCTGTTCAGCCTGGAGAACAGAAGGCTTCAAGGAGACTTTATATTGGAAGGGAGCTATAGGAAGGCTGGGCAGGGACTTTTTATGAGGGCTTGTAGTGAGAGGATGAAGGGGAGTAGATTGAAGTTATAGGAGGACAGATTTAGACTGGAGATTAGGAAGAAATTCTTTACAGTGAGGGTGATGAAATACTGGAACAGGCTGCCTAGGGAGGTATAGATACCCCCTCCCTGGAGGTGTTCAAGCCCAGGTTGATGTGGCCTTGAGCAACCTGGTCTAGTGGAAGGTGTCCCTGCTCATGGCAGGGAGATTGGAACTAGGTGATCTTTAAGGTCCCTTCCAACCCAAACCATTCTATGGATCTATAGTGAATGGAACTGAGTGGAGCAGGTGGTGTGGAACTCTACTACAAAGAAGTTTAGAGCAGCCACTTCAGTCCAAAATGCTGGGTCACTCTTCGGAGGGTGTCTGTCTTGTCAGAACTGATGTGGGTTAGGCACTGTGCTCGGTTCTGCTCAGTTTGAGTTCATATTCGCCATTGGCATTGCCACCAAATTTTTGTTAGAAAGCTTTATGTTGGCCAAGCTGCTTAATTTAGTTCAAATCATCCCTGTTCCTTACTTATTTAGTAAGACTAAGAACAAGGCATTTGGAGAGCCACTAGACACTGAAAGAACTCTGAGTGTTCTCATTTGAGACATATAGAATCATAGAATGGTAAGGTTGGAAGGGACCTCAAGGATCATCTAGTTCCAACNAAAATGCAGAGCAGATTCTGGGTATTGCTTGGAAAATGGAGCAGGTTTTCCAGCTGTCTTTCAATAACAGTGCTGGTTATTGCTGCCTTGAATGCTTTAAAAAGTATTCTTATTATAACTTATTGCTATTATCAAGTGGAGTACTGTAGAGAACAGTAACTGGGTTATTGTGACATAGCCAGAGAAGGCTGGATTGTGGTGTTCCTAACTTTAAATTGTGGGGATTATCACCCAGCAAGGCATCTTTCTAAATGCAGAGCATATTTAAAATGTTTCCATTAACAGTGATGCAGTTTCCTGAAATATTAATTTATAAGGCTGTAATACTGAAGTTGCCAACATGGGACTTAATTTTAACTCTCAATTCTTCTTTAATTTCAGGGGGAAATTTGCAGTGGTGAAGAAATGTATCCAGAAAGACACAGACAGAGAGTTTGCAGCAAAATTCATGAGAAAAAGAAGAAAGGGCCAAGACTGTCGGATGGAAATAATCCATGAAATTGCAGTCCTTGAGCTTGCACAATGCAACCTTTGGGTCATTAACCTGCATGAAGTTTATGAAACTGCAACAGAGATGATTTTAGTCCTGGAATAGTAAGTACTAATAATAATTCCTGACTAAAGCTCTGCAGTGTTTGCTTAAAGCTAAGAATGTAAAAATGCTGTGTATCAAGATGAATCAAGTGAAAAGCTTTTATTGCTTGCCTGTTAGACTTGCTTGAGTTCAAAAAGGAGAAATCTCAGTGTTACAATGAGTAATGTGCAGTCTTGTAACTACTGCAGATGATAATAAAATACTCCAATTACCTGGTATCTTTCAAAGCTAAACTATAATTTATGTAGTTTATATTTCACTAAAGTTTTTTGTTTTTTTTTTTAAAGTGTGTACACTCCCTACTTGTAAAAGAGCAAAGAACTTAAGTTTATTCCATCAACAAAGATCGTGTGAAATCTGGTTTCTGTGTGTTGTTTGGGTATTTTTTACTAGATATGAAAAAGGGATTGAAAACAACATCATTGTTAAAAACTATCAAAACTCCTATGATCTGGAATGAAAAGCTCTCTAAATCGTTATGCTTTGGAGAAGACAAGGAGCAGAAGGATTCAGACCTAGAATAGTTTCTTTCAAATGATGTGTATGTGTGTAACTGATGAGGCCACACCTTGTGTACAGGGTTTAGTTTTGGGCCCCTCACTGCAAGGAAGACATTGAGGTGCTGGAACAGGTCCAGAGAAGGGCAGTGAAGGCTCTGGAGAACATGTCTGATGAGGAGTGTCTGAGATTATTTAGTCTGGAGAAACAGAGGCTTAGGGGAGTCCTCCTTACACTCTGTAACTTCCTGAAAGGAGGTTGTTGTGAGGGGGGTGTAGGTCTCGTCTCCCTAGTATCAGGTGGTAGAACAAGAAGAAATGGCCTCGAGTTGCACCAGGGGAAGGTTTAGGATGGATATTAAAGAAAATTCTTGACTGAAACAGTTCTCCCACACTGGACCAAGTTCCTCAGGGAGATTGTTGAATCCCCATCCCTGGAGGTGTTTCCAAGAGGCAGAGGTGTGGTGGATAGTTAAGCATCAGACTTGGTAGAGTTAGGGAATGGTTGGACTCGATGAGTGTCAAGGTCTTTTCCAGCCAAAACAATTCTATGGCTCTGTGGTTTTGTCTCCCCTTTGAGTTTGTCCAGATGGGTGTTTCTGCAGCTGTTGTGACTGTTCATCTAACATTTCAGTGGCTTAGATATTTGACATTTGAATTCCAAGAGGCAGCCAAATGCTTGTTGCTGTTGAACTCTGAGAAGATGTTGTTCAAGCTTTATGGATTTTCAATAATTAGAAGAGGAACAGTGAGGCTCAGTAGTTCAGAAGTGATTTAACCTGTCTGCTATGATAAACCTAGTTTATACAGCTCTCTTCTTGATAACTAAAAGAAATAGTGAGAAATTTTAGGTCCCAGTCTGATCTTGTTTAGAAGCCAAAAGAAATGGTGGCTTCACAGTTCAGTGAAATGACTGAGACCATTCCTGCTAGGGCAAACTTCCTTCTAGAATACGTTTTTGCAACTTCATCGTGCCCTCCTGGAATGAATGATTTACGAAATACTCAAGCCTCTGTTCTAATGCAGAGCTGTGATTGAGCTTCTGGAGTTTCAACTGCTGTTACTGGAGACTCATAAATACCTGCTTTGAACCTTAGCAGCACGGGTCTAACTAGAACACAGTTTAATTTTTGGATCCTGTAGGGGCATGACATGAGCAGTAGAGGCCAAAGCTTGGTATGAGCAGTGGGGTTTGTGATAATTTTCATGTGAAATTGCTAGTTTTCTCTTAGAACTGAGTTCTCTTACAGTTGCATAATACTTTTAATCCAAGGTATTAAGTAGATCATTCAAGAGTCGCTAAACTGTTCAGTAATTAGCAACATTATTGGTTTTCTATGCATTAAACACTCATCCCTGGTGTCAAATAAATTGCTGTGTGTTGAAGTTGTAGATTGCCAAAACAGCCTTCCCCTGACTTCAGCAAATATGTCTGGATGCTTCTTTAAAGTCAGCATGTTCCAGAGACATGTTGCAACAACACAGGTATGAATGTTAGTGAATTTCTGACATTCTGTATGCAGAGGATTAAAGAACATACCTGGACTGCAAGCTTCCCTAGGGCACTGCAGTTTCCATTAAGCTTGATGGTCTGTGTGGCAGATCTTTATCTGGGGAAGGAGAAAAACAAATACTTAATTGCTGGCTACTAGCTTTATCTGCTGAGGTTCTGAAGTTTCTTGTCTTCATGTTGAATCTGTCCCAAGGGGCGAGGAGGATGCCTAGTGCTTTGCCATCATGAAGAGGAGTATTAATGTGACATGGAAGGTGGTCTTTCTAGCAGTATCAGTTTTTGATAGGAAACAACATTGGCCACTAACTGTTAAGTACTGAGCAGTGGGAAGCAATGAGAGCACAGTGTTGGCTTTAGCTGTAGCATAGCAAATTGGTGTCTGTCTGCGTCCATCCTGACAATAGTCTCTGAATTCTGTTTGTTGTCACAAGACCTCAAACAGGATGTAAGTAGGACTTGAATGGGTGAGTAAGTCTGAAGGGGTAGTCTGTAAAGCCTGGAATTAATCTGTGGACTCATCATGTCTGTATTTTAGTGAAAACTGACTGAATGGAAAAGGAACCCAGACTTTCACTGAAAAAGGTAGAGATACAGTCAGGGGAACCTGGCACATCAGGTGAAAAAGGAAAGAAGCACCATTTTAAACCTTTGGACTCTATATTTGTATACAACCTACCTGACTTTTACCAGTTTTTGGACTCAGTGATTTTAAATAACTTTTCCAACCTAAATGATCCTGCAATTCAAATTTCTTTTGAAAGAAAGAGCAACAGAGCATCTGATGCTTAAGAACTGTCAAATTTTTAAGTGTTTGTCACTGTATGTTTATACTTCTATGGAGGTGGGGGTCATTAGTAGGTCAGCTATTACAGAAAGCTGTCTAGGTAACTTCAAGATCTAAGCTGCACAAATATTTTCTTGTGGAGAGCTGAACTGAGTAATTACCTGCCAAGATCTTATGCATATGTAGTAGCCTTTTGTTATGCTTCCTTCAAAAACCAAAAAGTTGTCTTTATCATCTTGAAGATGTAGGGCTTTTTTGATGGGTAAAGTGCTATTTTCACCTGTAGTTATTTGGACCTAGGTAATGTTACTACTTCTATTGTCTTGGGCTACTTATTGTCCTACTTACTGGAGGTGTGACTGGTCAAAGTGAGTGTGTGCTGCCAGGGAACAATTCATTTGGCATGAGATTCAGCAGCTTGAACTTGAAACAAACCCACTGAAATCAGAAAGAACCATGCTGCTCCAGTGTTTGCATCCTTTCTGTTAGAGCAATTAGCAAAGTCAGTTGAGATGGCAGACTCACTTCAAAGCTGGGGCTCTTCTCAAATGGTGTTAGTTACCTCTTGTTTCTGTTCTGTTGAGTTCTTGAGCTGCTTGATTGAAAAGGTTAAGGCAAAAAACCCAACAAAACCCCACAAAATGCATTTGAGAACAAGAATTTTAAGAAGCAGTATCTTCAGCTTTGTGCATTTGAATGCTTCTCCTCCCATATGTTCTCTCAGGTATGGGTTTACAGTTTTCTCAGACTTCAGGGACATGGGAATGTTGTGGGAGCCTCATGCTGGGAAAGTTCTCAGTGAATCACTTGCTTACTGTCTATGCTTCTGCCTAGCCAAGGAAGGAGGCTGTGACTGTCAGCAGGAGCCAATGTGAGACTGCTCAAAGTCTTACAACCACTTCAGTGTAGTATAACTTCTGTATCCAGAAAGCAGATGAGTTTCCACTTACCTCTCAAGGTAACTCTTTCAAGAAAGGCTTTTGAACGAGCAGAAGATTCAGGAATTAAATGTTGGGTCCTTGCAGACTGTATATGGGCTCACTTAGCATTTGAGATCAAGTGTATTTTAGAGAGTTCTTATTTACGTATCTCTACTCTACACCAAGTTGCATGGTGCGGTCAACACAGTGGTGGGAAGAGATGCCATCCAGGGGGACCTTGACAGGCTTGAGAGCTGGGACAATGCCAACCTTATAAAGATCAACAAAGACAAGTGCAAGGCCTTGCACCCCAAGCACACATGCAGGCTGGGCAGAGATGGATAGAGAGCAGTCCTGAGGAGCATGGCTTGAGGGTGCTGATTGATGAGAAGCTCAGCACAACCCAGCAACGCACACTGGCAGCCCAGAAAGCCAACCAAATCCTGGGCTACATCCCCAGCAGTGTGGGCAGCAGGTCAAAGGAGGAAATTTTGCCCCTCTGCTCCACTCTACTGAGACCCACCTGGAGAACTTTTCCAGCTCTAGAGCCCCCAACACAAGACATGGAACTGTTGAAGTTGGTCCAGAGAAGACTGGATGAGAGAGATGAGGTTGTTCAGCCTGGAGAGGGCTCTGGGGAAAGCCCTTAGGAGTCTTCTAGTATTTGAAGAGGGCCTCCAGGACAGCAGCAGATGGGCTTTTACAAAGGCATGGAGCAACAGGACAAGGGATAATGGCTTCAAACTGGAAGAAGCTCAACTTGGATGAGATGTTAGGAAGAAATTCTTCCCTGCAAGGGTGGTGAGGCACTGAAACAAGCTGTCCAGAGAAACTGTGGAGTCTCCAACTCTCAAAGTGTTCAAAGCCACATTTGATGGGGCCTTGAGCAACCTGGTTCAGTGGAAGGTGTCCCTGTCCATGGCATGGGCTTAGAAACAGATGATCTTTAAGGTCCTTGCTAACCCCAACCATTCTGTGATTGTACTTGAGTGTCTTTCCAAAACTTGTCTTAATGTTTGGTCCATTAAAGCTGGGGGAATGTTGAATTTTTTTCAGATGCACTGAAATAGATTTGTTCAATCTCTTTCTGATGAGAGGCTAAATGATGACATGGGTGTACTGTAAGAGCACTTGAAGGATGGAGGATGCTGAATTCCACACAAGGCACTGTGAAGATATGTTTCAAGGAAGATAAGCAGTCTCCATTAAATTCAAAGTCAACACAATTGTAAAAAAAGATTAATGCTCCACACTTCCACATGACTTTTAGCTTATTTGTGCTGATAAGCAGTAAAAAAAAGTTAGCATGCTTTCCACTGATGAAAAGCACTCGGATTTCACTTGAAACTTGTGTTAATGACACAGCAGCACCTTCATAAATAAAAGCTGAAGAATTCTGGCTGTGGTAGCTTTAAAGTTTGAAAAGAATGCTTATGTCTTCCTTTTTTTTTTTTT